>CM039122.1:33538427-33607816 GCA_022036555.1 Microstegium vimineum | reverse complement strand
AAGATGATGCATATTTTGATGGCTATTTTAATTTGTACATGTTGATGTCTTAGGTCAGTGATGTTATTTATTTCTTGGACATGATGATGGCTAATTCAATTTGTACACACTGAGCAAAGTGTCTTAGGTAAGTGATGTTATTTCTTTCTTGGAAATGATGATGGCTATTTCAATTTTTATACACTGAGCAATGTACACACTGAGCTTCTTGAACATGATGATGACTATTTTGATTTGTAAACACTTGTTGGCGCAGGAGGAGCACCTTTAGGTGCGGCAGCCATGCCATAATTGTTTACTAGAATTTTTGTTTTCCTCTTATAAATACACTTGCACATTGCAATGATGAAAAAATGTAATATTAACTGAGACCTTAGGCACTTTGCAATGATGTTGGTTCTAAAAATCCAAGATTGGGAGCATAGAAGGAACTTATTCTTTGTTTGCAGCTCATATTTTTCTTGTACACTCTACTACTACTACTACTACTACTACTACTACTACTACTACTACTTGTTGACACAAAAAGCGTTAGGATCTGCGAACACCTCGGGCTATTACCCGAATTCGATATCCATAGGTATGCCAGTCGATTTGACCAGTTAATCGACAAGGACGATAACTAGAACAAGATTTGAACAAGACAACGGCGATACGCTCAGATGTCAAGATTCAGACTTGATCAAGATAACTAGAGCAGAGCTGAATGAGACAACAGCGATGCGCCCGGATGTCAAAGCTCATATTACTCCCACGCGGAACTTGCAAGGGTTTGACGGAGATCAAGGAGATGCAGCCCGTCGAAGCTTGAAGAACTCGTAGATAAACTAAGACTAATGCAATAAAAGGGTAAATTGCAGTAAAGGTAAATAAGAGTAATTGATTTGTTTGATAGATTGATTATTTCACGACCCCTAGGTACATATTTATACTCCAGCAATAGGAGTTGTAAATAGACACGACTCGTACCTTTCCTAAACAAAAAAAACTCCTATTTTAAAGGAAATAACTGGCTCGCGTAGGAGTCGGACCCAAATAACAATATTATTTTCCTAAACAGACACCTCTATTTTAAAGGAAACAAACGACTCGCGCAAGAGTCGGACTCAAACTTCTATAGCAATACTGGTATGAGATGACCAGTTTCCTTATGTCTTCTCTTCGATGAAACTTTCCATCGACAGACTCTTCAATCCACAACTTCCTTTTATTGCCATCGGCAATCCCCTGCTGACGTCAACCGCCGTCACTCTGTGCCCCATCGGCATCGTCTCCTCATCGACAATACCTTCCAATCGGTATCGGCAACTCTTCACCTCCGTTGGAAACTTGTCTTTACCAATTCACTCCTATCGGCAAGAATCGTCCAGCTTCCATCGGCAACAAACTTATCACTTTCGCAGCATTCACTCTCATCGGTAACATTAACCAATGATCTTCCGATGCCGATAAAAAAACGGCTACCGATCAATGCAAGTCTTAGCTCATTTGACACGTGCCGAAAAATGGTGTCAACACATGCCCCCCAATTTCAGAGTGTAGAATACTTTACGCGCCGAAATTTTCTCTATTGTAACCTTCCCTCCAAGATTATTGCATGACCTCCTCGATTACCGCGCGTAAAAATAGTAATTTATCAACAAAACTCTACGACTGCAGCATGAACAGTTGTAAGACCAATCATATCTCCTCGATTGCCGCACATACCTATTGCATACCTCTCTACATTCCTGCTCAGTGTGAAGAAAATTCCAAAATACCCCTGACCAGGCTTATAAAAGTTACCATCATCCAATCTGTTTTTACCCTGAGCCTACTTTTACTTTCACCTTACCCTCAGCGGCGACTTCGGCGGCGACTCTGAAGAACAGCTCCGTGAACTCAAGCAACAATAATTTCTTCAAGCAGAGAACAAATCGCAAGGCTTCCCCCAGCTCCAATGGGGATCCACTTTGACATCCCCAAGGTAAATCTATCCCCTTCTCACTTCATCTTCTGCAAGTTCCTTTTCCGTATCAATTTTATAATCCTTTTCTCCCTTTCCTTTTCTGATTTTTCTAAAACCTAGGAAATGTACAACAAGGTTGTAATTCCCATTGAACAATCCAACTTCAACTGTCTAGACCCAATGGGAAACCCAGATCCCACCAATCTGATTAATGCAGAGACCAATCGCATCCCTTTCAAATCTGAATGTTTTAGCCTAGGGTTATGGAAAGATGCTTTCCGTTCATGGCCCAAATACACCAAGGGATGGAAGAACTGGTACCTTAGAATAATCAGAACACAGCAAGTTTATTGGTCAGAGCGTAACCTAGATCAGTGCATCAGGCTCTCCATTGCCGATATGGAGAAGAATGAGAATATGATGATGGCGGCTTCTTACTTCTGGTTCGATACAATGAATGCCTTTTTATTCCGACACGGACCAACCACTCCCACCTTGGCCGATGTGCATATACTTATCGGCCTTGATGTCTTCTCTGCCGATACCCTCGCCCTGTTCAATAGGAAGGCTGAGCATAAGGTGAACACACGCAACATCGGCGGTTGGACTGGTTACATCCAGGAATACCAAAAGACTGGATCGGTAGGCCAGAGGGAGCACGCCATTTTTTTGAACATGTGGCTAGAAAAGTTTATTTTCTGTGGCAGAACAGTCGGACCTACCACTATGTATCTCCCCGCAGCAGAACTTCTTGCCGATGGAACAAGACTCCCTCTCGGCCGATACCTTCTTGGATCGGTTTACCATCTCCTACACCAAGTATCCAAGAAGTTATTGTTAGTCGAGTCCATCGGCAACCTCGGGGGTCCTTGGTGGTTTATAAACATGTGGTTAAACGCACACATGTACAAGGCCCTCCAATTTGACTTGTTCAACCAGCAATTCCCAAGGGATATATCAGAAGATTATGTATTTGATGATGATGAATGGGCAACTCGTCCCCCACTCAATTTTGGGGAGGCTATCATAGTGCTACCAGGAACCAATGCCAATGCAGACCAGTTCGACAGATTCTTTCAAAAGCTTTATAACGGAATCCCTGCTTTAGAACGGCTTTGGTGGCCCTATATTGATGATGACAACCGATTTCCTCTGTTATTCAACCTTACCGATTGGAATGTGCCTTAGAATGAAGTAATCATGAAGGCCAGTATTGTTCCCCGAGCTATTCCAGTCAACATTTTTGGAACTGGGAAGAATGTTCCTCCATCTTTTGAGTTTTATTACCCATCGACAGCAGCAAGACAATTAGCATTCGGCCAATTACTGATCAAACTCTGCTACGCCAAGGTGATAAAACCAAGACAAATTATCTCCAGTGCTATGGATTGGAACAAGGTTGTGAATCTCCCTCCCGATGCCGATACATCAGACATCAACCTGTCCTCCTGGGCACCAACATCCTTCATCACGGAGGAATACAAATTTTGGTGGCAAGAATGGAGAAACCAACTGTTCGCCAAGTCATCACACTTCTATCGGCATTTGATTGACGCCGATCACGTCATTCCCGATGCACTTATTACTTATCCCTATCGGCATCTGACCTTCTTTTGCTTAACAGGTTCACGATCCAATCCCCAAAATGAGCAAGAGTGGAAAGTCTTTCCATCTTCGAGTAATGAGCCATGTATCAATCATCGGTAACAAAGCCCCTACACTGGCTGCCTTCACTCCTCAGAGGGTACCTAAGGTCATCCTCAAACCCAAGCCAATGCCCGCAAAGACCATTGCTACTCCATCGGCTGCTGCCGCCATCTTGGCGTGGGCTTTTGCAGTAAGTTTTGTTTTTACTTATACTGATCACAAACTGTTCATCGGTAATATCTACTTTACGTAACTTGCACCAAACATTTTTCAGGCAGCGAAGTCATCGGCAGCTGCTCCAGATGTGCAAGCTTCTCCAAACCCTACTGCCGATGCCCCCAAGCTTCGCAACCAAAAAGGGCCAGTTCACCTACTGCCACTCCAAAGAAGAAACGCTTGAGGCAAGTCACTCCAGCTGCATCACCAACTCCCGCCGATGCACCATCAGTAGAGCCACCATCGGCGTCTGTTCCTGATCAGCCAGTGGACGAAATCCTTGACCAAGAAACAATACCACCACCGCAAGAACCAGCTGCAACATCGGTATCGGCACCAGCACCTACACCAGATAACATCCCCAACCAGAGGATGGCATCACCGCCACAGGAGCCAACCACCGCAGCAGAGACAACACCAGCAACAGTACCAACAATACCGACCGCTCCTCCTACGGAAGCGTGTTCATCGGCAACCATTGCCAATCTTCAAGATGAGGCCATACCAGCCAACTTCCCAAGTCCCAGGCAAGAAATCCGTTTCAAAATGGTAAGCCGATTGTCAAAACCCATAACATAAACTTATGATCGGCAAGCCCTAATCTTCTTCTTTTCAGGCCCAAGACTCTCCCGATAGCTTGTTCTCCTTCGGCATCAACCTCCCGACGAAGACGAAGATAAAGAAGGTTCTGCTCCAACGAATAGCTTGTTCTCCTTCGCCGTCAACCTTCCTGATGAAGACGAAGACGAAGAAAGCTCCGCTCCAGCTTTATCGGCAGATGTCAAACTCAAGCTTGAAACATTGCTATCTTTACTGCAACAAGACACATCCCATCTCGTCCAAGACTCCACTGCAGTAAAGATAGCTTTTAAAGACATCCAAGGTCACATGTCTGCCGATACAGAAGAAACACTCTTCCAGGCAGCGTTTCTTGAGAGCAAGCAACTCCAGTATCAAAGACTCTCTCGTCGCATAGCCGATAGGACTGCTCGATCCAAGCTTGAAGAAGAAATGCTTAAGTTTAAACAAGTTGCCGATGATAAGCACAAGGGCATCGGCCAAGTAGAAGCTTCCGACGCCAATCTTGAGCAAGAGATCGTTCAGCTATCGGCAAGGAGGGAAGAGTTGCAGACCGAACTAAAAAGGGTTGAAGAAGCCCTGAATGTAGCCAGCCAAAAGAAAGCTCAACTGCCTAACGCCATTAAGGCCCTGCAACAAGAAAGAGATGCAAACGCCCGACAAGCTATCCTGCTGAAGAAGAAAATCAAGCCAATTGAAGGGTCTGCCGACGATGATGCCAAAGAGATGGAAGAAATAGAGCAAATCCGCCTGCGTGCGATATCAGCTATTCAAGCCTTGTTGTAATTTGCTACAATTCATCATATCGGCAAATGTAACACTTGATTTTGCTTTGTAATATAATGTCAGTACGCTTTTACCGATGTTTTATATAGCACCCCCTTACATCGGTATTCCAACGAGTACTTTATGCATCTACCCAAATACTAGGGTAATATTTCTTCAAGTATTTACCATTGATTGCTCTGGAAAACTCAACCCCTTCTAGGGTCTCTAAAATATAAGCAGACTGTTTTATCCGATAAGGACCTTCCCAATTAGGAGACCATTTTCCAAACTTAGAACTCTTAGTCCCAATCGATAAAATCAATTTCCATACCAGATCACCATCAGCAAATTCCTTCAACTTTACTTTTTTGTCATACCATTTGGCAACCCTTTTCTTATTTTCCTCAATGTTGATCAAAGCCCTCAACCGATGACACGCTAAGTCTTCTAACTCATCCTTCATAAGAGTATCATACTCATCGGCTGTTAATTGATCTTGAGAAGACAATCGCCTAGAACCAATTTTAATTTCCCAAGGTAGGACAACATCGTGTCCATAGACCAACTGATACGGCGAAACTTTGGTTGCACCGTGACACGCCATCCGATACGACCATAGGGCTTCATTCAACACTATATGCCACCTTCTAGGGTTTTCTTCAATCTTGCGTTTAATAAGTTTAATAACTCCTTTATTAGTTGCCTCAGCCTGACCATTAGCTTGGGCATAATAAGGAGAAGAATTCAATACCTTGAACCCCATACCAGCAGCAAACTCATCAAACTCTCCCGATGTGAACATGGTTCCTTGATCGGTAGTAATAGGTTGAGGAATACCGAATCGGTAAACAATATGTTCTTTTACAAAATCTATCATGTTCGCCGATGTCACCTTCTTCAAAGGAATCGCCTCAACCCATTTTGTAAAGTAATCGGTAGCAACAAGTATAAACTTGTGCCCTTTGCTTGATGGTGGATAAATCTGGCCGATGAGATCAATAGTCCATCCTCTAAACGGCCAGGCTTGATTATAGGACTCATTGGCGATGCAGGTGCCCTCTGAACATTACCAAACTTCTGACAATCCTGACACCCTTTAAAATAGCTGAAGCAATCTTCAAGAATTGTTGGCCAATAATATCCATTCCGCCTAATCATCCACTTCATTTTGAATGCCGATTGATGTGCCCCACACACACCTTCATGGATCTCGCCCATCAACTCTTTTGACTCCTCTTTACCAAGGCATCTGAGCAAAATTCCTTCAATTGTCCAATAATACAATTTATTATCAAGGAGCACATACTTGGTAGCTTGAAACCTTAGACGCCTTTCAACCTTCTTAGACGGATCTCTTAAGTAATCGGCAATTTCTCTTCTCCAGTCATCGGCAACCATCATCGATGTCATGACTTCTTGAATCGGTTGATACCCTAAAGCATTCTGTGCTAACCGATTAGCCTCTTCATTATGCAACCTGGGAACATGCTCAAGGCGGTACTCTTTGAATTCTTTTAATAACCGCAGACATCTCTCATGGTGTGCAATCAACACTTCACTTCAGCATTCATATTCACCAACATAGAATCGCCAAAGATTTCAACGGCATTGGCACGTACTTCTCTGAGTAATTCCAACCCTTTTATTAAAGCCTGATACTCAGTCTGATTATTTGTTGATGTAGCAACAATCGGCAACGAAATTTCATATCTCCGTCCCCGGGGTGAAATTAAGAGAACACCGATGCCTGCTCCTCCTTTGTACGTAGATCCATCAAAGAACAAAGTCCAATGAGCAATCTCCACAGAGCTTACCATATTGCAATGCTGAGTAACAAAATCAGCCATCACCTGACCCTTAACTGCCTTAGCCGATTCATACTTCAGATTGAACTCCGAAAGTGTCAGAATCCATTTGCCGATTCTCCCACTTAATATCAGCATCGACAGCATGTACTTAACCACATCATCTTTGTAGATAACAGTGCATTCATCCGATAATAAATAATGCCTCAATTTTACGCAAGAGAAATATAAGCATAAACATAATTTCTCTATGGCCGAATACCTAGTTTCAGCATCTACCAGCCTTCTGCTCAAATAATATATCACACGTTCTTTCCCTTCAAATTCTTGAATTAAGGCTGATCCGATAACACCGTCATCGGCAGACAAATACAACCTGAAAGACTTCCTGTGTTGAGGTGGAACCAAGACTGGAGGGTTTACCAAATATCTCTTGATCTCCTCCAAGGCTAACTATTGCTCCTCTTTCCATGTAAACTCTTGATCGACTTCCAGCTTTAACAATGGACTAAAAGATTTAATCTTACCAGATAAGTTGGATATAAATCTTCTAATGAAATTAATCTTGCCGATCAAGGATTGTAGCTCAGCCTTGTTTGTAGGGGCAACCACCTTATTAATTGCATCAATAGATTTTCTACCGATCTCGATGCCTCTCTGATGCACCATGAAACCCAAAAACTGATCTGCCGATACACCAAAAGCACACTTGTTAGGATTGATCTTCAACCCATGCTCCCTTGTGCATTCCAAGATTTTTCGCAAATCGGCAAGATGCTTTTCAAAATTTCCGGATTTAACCACCACATCATCAACATAGATTTCGACTATCGTGCCGATGTACTTATGAAAGATAAAATTTATTGCTCTTTGATAAGTAGCACCGGCATTCTTCAAGCCAAAAGTCATGACAACCCACTCAAATAAACCAACATGACCCGAACATCTAAAAGAAGTGTTGGATATGTCTTCTTTAGCCATGAATATCTGATTATATCCAGCATTGTCATCCATGAAGCTAATGATTTGATGTCCAGTAGCAGCATCAATCAACAGATCGGCAATGGGCATCGGGTAACCATCCATCGGTGTAGCCTTGTTGAGATGCCCGAAATCAATACAAACACGAAGTTTTCCATTCTTCTTATACACAGGAACCACATTAGAAATCCAATCGGCATATCGACACTGCCGAATAAACCTAGCTTCAATTAATTTCGTAATTTCAGCTTTAATGTCAGGCAACACCATAGGATTGCATCGGCGCGCAGGTTGCCGATATGGTTGGAAACCAGACTTAATAGGCAACCGATGTTCGACTATTGATCGGTCTAAACTAGGCATCTCTGTATAATCCCAAGCAAAACAATCTTTGTATTCCTTTAACAAATCGGTCAACTGTTGTTTACATTGGGAATCTAACTTAGCGCTAACAAAAGTAGGCCTATGCTTACTACCATTGCCGATATCTACCTCTAATAAATCATCAGCCGATGTGAACCCCTGTCCTAGTTTTCCATCATCGACGAATCGATCCATTAAAACTCTTCTTCAGGACCGACTGCTTGGAATGGTGTAATGCGGTAATTGGCAACTTTGAGGAACTCCGTGTCCCAAGCTTCACCTGATATGCACCTAGTTTGCTCATAAGTTTCCGATTCTGTCGATGCAACAATCGATGGGGCCTCACTTCGGACGACTTCAATCTTGTCTCCAACCCATTGCACAAGACTTTGGTGCATTGTAGAAGGAATACAACAATTAGCATGGATCCAATCCCTTCCTAGGAGCAAGTTGTAGGTGCCTTTGCCACTAATCACAAAAAACGTTGTCGGCAAAGTTTTACTGCCGATGGTTAATTCAACACATACGGCTCCCATAGCTGGTGACACATTGTCTTCGAAGTCTTTGAGCTTCATGTCCGTTTTGACTAAGTATTGATCACCTTTCCCAAGCTTCCTGAACATGACATACGGCATTATATTGATTGATGCCCCACCATCCACCAGCATCTTCGCTACCGGCTGTCCATCTACTTTGCCTATAACAAACAGGGCCCTTAGGTGCTGCCTTTCATCACCGGCAGGCTTCTCAAAGACAGCTGTCATCGGATCCAACACCAATTGCGCTATTTCAGCAGCCTCTTCGTCGTCGCCGACAGGTGCCATGAACTCCATCGGCAATATGATGACCATATTGATTTCTGCCGATGGATCCCTATCCTTGCGCTTTGGCCTCCACTGCTTTTCCCTTGAAGGATTTTCACTGTCATATAAGTCGCTTTGGCATTCGCACGGGATTCTCCTTTTTTGAGTCTTTGTTAGACCCTTAGGGCACCACTAAGGAAGTTTAGTTTTCCAAACAGGCTAGTGCTGCCTTTCACTGCTTGCATCAGTACCACTCCTGATGTTTGGATCTCTGGAGAATATTTCTTCATCAGGTACTCTTGCACTGGCCATCTCTTCAAGCTCCTCTTGATCAACACGCCTGCCAAGTATGTTATGCGCGCTGAGCTTGCCCCCCAGTCAGTCATGTGCCGATTTCTTTTCTCTGAGCGGCCTAGCATACCTGGATGTTCGATCGTCAAAACAAGGCTTCTTTTCTAACCGATCGGCAGGGTAATACTCGTTGCATTCAGGACAATTATCGGCAGTAGGTAGCTTGATGCCTTCTTCCCAACAATGAACAAAGAAGGGACACTTCCAGTGGTCCTTATGCCGAAGGCACTCTTGGTGCTCTTCTTCCTGCCAATATTGCTCCTCTCGCGATTGCCGATACTCTCGCCTTGGCTGCTTATGCGTGATTACAACACCAGGAGCCCTCTTGGCACTGCTACCTTCATCGGCAACTTTCTTGCCCTTTCTGTCATTGGCAAACCTCCTCTCATCACGCTCAGCTACTCGATGGTTAGGATCTACCGATGCATTCTTCCTAGCAGCTTCCGATGTCAACACTTTAGTTTTTCCACTAGTTTCTACCATATTATTTGGAAACGGGTGCTGATCAATCTTCATCGGTTTCTGAACTTTAGAATTTTCAAATTTGATTCGTCTAGATTCAATTTCTGACTGCAACTGCTGCCTGAATACCTTGCAGTCGTTGGTACTCTGCAAAGTTGCATTGTGCCACTTGCAATACCTAATCTTTCTGAGCTCTTCGGCCGATGGAATTACTTGGTTAGGCGCCAACTTGATCCGCCCCTCTTGAAGTAATAAGTCAAACATCCTATCGGCCTTGGTGATATCAAAAGTGAACCTTTCAGCTTCCTTTTGGCCAAACGGACAAGACATAGATTTCTTATCCTTCACCCATTCGGCAGCACTGATGTTTAGCTCTTCATCGGAATCCTCTTCTTGCTCGATGAAGGTCACCTTCTTATTCTAAGTCTTTCTAGATTCAAAAGTCTTGACGTCTTGATCGGCAATTCTCTGCACAAGGTGGCTTAGACTTTCAAACTCCTGAGACGCATACTTATCTTTGATGTGCGGCAGCAATCCTTGGAAGGCTAAATCTGTCAATTGCCAATCATCAAGCACCAAGCTGTAGCACTTATTCTTCATGTCTCGCAGCCTCTGGACAAAGCCCTCCACCGATTCGTCATTACGCTGCTTCAACTTGACCAAATCGGTAAGCTTCTTTTCATGTACGCCCGCAAAGAAATACTTGTGAAATTGTTTTTCTAGATCGGCCCAAGTAATCACAGAGTTTGGAGGCAACGAAATAAACCGCGTGAACGCCGATCCAGATAATGACGATGAGAACAATCTCACCCTCAGTTCTTCTCTGCTGGCAGCTTCTCCACACTGGATAATGAAGCGGTTGATGTGCTCCATTGTTAACGTGTCATCTTGGCCAGAGAATTTGGTAAAATCAGGCACTTTGTACCGATTCGGGAGAGGAATTAAGTCATACGATGGAGGATATGGCGTCCGATAAGAGTATATGTTAACCTTAGGCTTAATGCCAAATTGTTCCTTCATCACTTCGGCAATCTTATCGGTCCAATATGCATCCTGCTCCTGCCGACTCATTGGCTGATTGTTGACTGGTGGAGCCGGCTGATGCGCCCCTTCAGGTTTTGGTTGAAGATGATGCGGAGTAATTGTCACGGGCGCAGCACCAGTCATCTGGACATTATGCATCGGTTGACTTACCAATGGATAATTTTGCACACTCACTGGATTATGTTGAGTCATCATATCATCGGTTGCTGTACCGATGGTCCACTCTTGCTGAACTTCCATACTGATACATTAGTACACCAGGCTGTTGAACTGGCGGTTGACTGGTCCATTTAGGACTATAAATCACCGACATGTGACTTGCTGACGGCTGATAGCTGACTGGCACCTGCTGTTCCTGCATCTTAGAGTAATCAACAAATTGGTTACCTTGATGCGCTAGTAGTCCGGCTTGAGGGTTTACCACCATAGGTTGACTTCCAGTTGCTATGCTTTGCTACATCGGCACAGCATTTGCCGATGGTGGCATCAGAGGCATTTTAGGAATCACCACCTGAAGATCTTCTGATTGCATTTGCACAGTTGGAGAAGACGTAGAGTGATGCATCATAGGGACCATCGGCTGTGATTGCATTGCCGATGCTATGGAGCCCTTCCAACCTGAACTGTCTCCCTGCACCAGACTGGAACTAGCAGATGGATTTGAAGGCATACCGTAACCCCACCAGTTGACGGGAGTTGGATGATGCTGGACAGCAGGTCCTGTCATTGCCGATGCCACCAGATCTGCACTAAGCTTGGTGACGCTTTCAGGACTTGGCCTTGGTGGTGTAGCCACATCGGCAGATGGATCCACGGGAGTGGAAGACACCACTAGGGCTGCCGATGGGTTTATAGATGCCAATCCAGGTTGATGATATGCTGGACCAACATACTGAGGTGCTTGTCCTTCTTTGAAAGATTGCATAACAGCATTGTACACAGTATTGGAAAGCACATTGGAGTGGCTAATTAATGCTTGATTTAAGGCAGAATTAACCATCTCTTGCAACTTACCAGGATTGGCATCATACGTGATCTGCCGTGGCAACGGCGGATCTTGCTTCTGGATGGCTTCACTGCTCCTGCTTAGACTGAAGGACTTCAGATACAACTGTTTGTACTCCTCCATAGCCCGCTCCATAGCCAACCTTTGATCATCTTTCAGATCGGCCTCGGAGACTTCGATGACGTTCCTCTGGTTAACGTCGGAGTTATCACCCATGATAGATGTATAATGGTCCCACCGGGTGTGCCAAAAGAGGTGTTGACACAAAAAGCGTTAGGATCTGCGAACACCTCGGGCTATTACCCGAATTCGATATCCAAAGGTGTGCCAGTCGATTTGACCAGTTAATCGACAAGGACGATAACTAGAACAAGATTTGAACAAGACAACGGCGATACGCTCAGTGTCAAGATTCAGACTTGATCAAGATAACTAGAGCAGAGCTGAACGAGACAACAGCGATGCGCCCGGATGTCAAAGCTCAGATTACTCCCACGCGGAACTTGCAAGGGTTTGACGGAGATCAAGGAGATGCAGCCCGTCGAAGATTGAAGAACTCGTAGATAAACTAAGACTAATGCAATAAAAAGGTAAATTGCAGTAAAGGTAAATAAGAGTAATTGATTTGTTTGATAGATTGATTATTTCACGACCCCTAGGTACATATTTATACTCTAGCAATAGGAGTTGTAAACAGACACGACTCATACCTTTCCAAAACAAAACAAACTCCTATTTTAAAGGAAATAACTGACACGCGCAGGAGTCGGACCCAAATAACAATATTATTTTCCTAAACAGACACCTCTATTTTAAAGGAAACAAACGACTCGCGCAAGAGTCGGACTCAAACTTCTATAGCAATACTAGTATGAGATCACCAGTTTCCTTTTGTCTTCTCTTTGATGAAACTTTCCATCGGCAGACTCTTCAATCCGCAACTTCCTTTTATTGCCATCGGCAATCCCCTGCTGACGTCAACCACCGTCACTCTGTGCCCCATCGGCATCGTCTCCTCATCGGCAATACCTTTCAATCGGTATCGGCAACTCTTCACCTCCGTTGGAAACTTGTCTTTACCAATTCACTCCTATCGGCAAGAATCGTCCAGCTTCCATCGGCAACAAACTTATCACTTTCGCAGCATTCACTCTCATCGGTAACATTAACCGATGATCTTCCGATGCCGATAAAAAAACGGCTACCGATCAATGCAAGTCTTAGCTCATTTGACACGTGCCGAAAAATGGTGTCAACACTACTACTACTTAGTACTACCCTCTACTACACTAAACTACTACTACTGCTACCCTCTACTGCTCTATTACCGTCTACTCAAGCCTTCCTCTACTGCTCTAGTGCTCTCTACTACTCCCTGTACTACTCTACAGCTGTTGTACTGCTCTCTACTTCTCTCTTCTACTACTCTACTATCCTCTACCGCTATGCTGCTCTCTACTTCTACCATCTACTGCTCTCTACTACTACCCTCTACTACTCTACTGTTGTTGTACAGCTCTCTACTTCTCTCTTCTACTACTCTACTACCCTCTATTGCTCTACTGCTCTCTACTACTACTGCTACCCTCTACTAGTGCAGTTATTTTATTTTGAGTTTTTTGCAGTTCACTACTACTGCTCACTACTGCTCTCTACTACTCCTACTACCCTCTACTACTCCTACTACCCTCTACTTCTCTCTACTACTACACTCTACTATTGTACTGTTGTTGTACAACTCTCTACTTCTCTCTTCTACTACTTCTGCTCTCTACTAAGTCTCTACTACTTCTATACTTTGAGTCTTTGACTCGTAGTCTAATTCAACTTTTTCACATCTATTAGAACAAAACAAGAAATGTCACAGAGAAGAGATAGTGAAACCCAAATCCATGAGCACGAGCCCACCCATGAAGAGGTAGAACCAGATAACCTTAATGAGGAGCAGTTCAATCAGGAGATACACAAGGGTGTACAGTTCATGCTTACTCAAGAGTCCGATGAGGAGGCTGGTCAGGTACAAGGAGAGGGAGGCATCAAAGATGCTGCTGCTGCTGCTGATGATGATGATGATGATGATGATGTCGATGATGAGGATGAGGGTTATGTAAGTCCAGAGGATCCGCATCCATGGACACCAAAGCCAATGTTGGATGATTTAGATAAGGATTATGACCTGAACGAGGAGGTTCGTATAAAGCCTTAGCTAATACATTTTGCTAAAGCTTTGTCAATGTTATTGTTACTAACACTTAGACCAACATATAGGTCCTTCCTGAAACTAGAAAAAGACAATGTCGTCATCCGCGACGCTTCGCCTTGCAAGACATAACAGAGGAAGGGAGAGTAGAGGCAACAAGCACAGAGATCCACTCGCACGCCTCTGCTCCACAACTCCAAGGCACGACCACGAGCTCGGGTTTCCTATCAAAGAGGAAACGGGGGAAAGAAAAGCAAATAGATATCCAAATAAGGAAACTTATGTGATAACACAGGTCGGGCCTGCTGGAGAGATCCTTCAGCTGAAGAAGCTTAGAGGACGATTTCGTAATGCTATTGAAGCCCTAGTAAGAGATGAGTTGAACCCAGCGGTACCTAATTGGAAAGCGGTACCAGAGGAGACAAAAAGATCCCTATGGGAGAAGAAACTCATGTCCACTTTCAGATTTCCAGAGGGAACCCATGAAAGGGTAAAACGTCAAGCTCTTAAGATGATGGGAGAGTCATTCCAACGTTGGAAGTCTGAACTCAACACAAAATATATCCAAAAGGGGTTAACTCCCTTTCACGAGTTTGGCCACATAACTCCTAGTCAATGGGAGGAACTTGTGGCTCAGAAGACTTCATCAGAAGCATTGGCTCTTAGTGCTCGTAACACCGATCTAGCCAAAAGAAACCAATACCACCATCGTCTAGGTCCCGGTGGCTACTATGGAAAGGAAGAACAATTTAGAAAGAATGAGGTAGACACCGCATCCGAGGGATGTATCTTGCATGGGCTTTCGAAGCGCTCAAGGAACTGGATCCTTGGAAGGAGTAAAGTAGAATTAGGCAAATTTAAGTTTGCATCCTAGGATACTAAAGAGGTAGTATCAAAGATACTCAAATATGGTGAAGAGAAGGAGCAGGGCTCATTCAATCCTTCTAGAGAGAGGGATGAGCTTAGCCTTGCATTAGGAAACTCCGAGCACCCATGCCGCGTTAGGGGTTTAGGAAAAAGAACAATCTGGAAGAATGGATTTGAAGAGGACATACAAATGTACAAGAAACATGATAGAGACCGAGAGTATAGTCTTGAGACGCAAGTGAAGGCTCTAGTTGTGAAGGCACTCGGAGAGCCACGATCAATAATACAGGCACTGCAGGGACAACTAGCACTAGTTGGTAGCCCTCAGCATGTTCCTAGTAGCCAAGGTTCCACTGCAGCCACCACACCCGTTGATCGCATACGAGAACCAACTAGTTGCACCATGGTGGTTCTCATCGGTAGGCAAAACAATATGATGGAGGTCGCAACAGGTGTGGCACATCCTCCTGGCGGCTTGCATCATAATAATCCAATCCCGTCAGATTACACAAGGGTCGAGGTGCATGTCGTGAAGCCCGAGTTCATGCAGTGGAAGATAGACTACGAAACTCCGGAGGGACTAGACAAACTTGGAGAAGTAATGAACGAGTTCATCCTCTGGCACAAACGGGACATTATGTTGTCTGCTACTTCACCACCTGTTCCAAACATGGAGGGAGCTCTTGAGGATCGGGAGGTACATTCACCATGTCGTGACCATCACATTCCTGACATACCACGATCTTCCCAGCCCCTAACTGAGCACGTGTCTGGTATGCCACTGTCTTCTCCGACTGCTAGCAAGCACGGGCTTGAGATGCCACCCTCTCTTATGGAGCAACAGGCTGATGAAATGCCACCCTCTCATATGGAGCAACAGGCTGATGAAATGCCACAATCTTCTTTACAAGCGGAGTCGATACATGAAGAAGTGCCAGAACAACTTCATGCACAAGATGATACCAGTGGGCCAAGTATTAGGAAAAAGCGTCCAATCCTCATAAGGCCAATGTTTGTGCCAATGAGAGATGTCACGACGACGGCCAAGTGGTATGATCATGACCAGTTCAAGCCTGAGAACCAAGTCAAAGAAGTCCCACAATCCGAGCAGGTTGTCACCAGCAAACGTGTACCGGCTTGCAAGTATACAAATGTTGACGCCATCAAATGGTCAAAGGAGTATCCGAAAGCATATGAAAGAGGCAAGTCCTTCTTGCCAAATTGGGATATCCAGTGCTTGACACTTGGAATGAAAAGGTTCCATGATTGGTACTTGCGTGCTATTCCAATGACCATACAAATCATACAAGCACGCTTCCCTCCCAAAACATTTGGAGGCCCGAAAGGGATAATTGTATTTGACTTTAATGACATCCAGACAACCTTCCACCTCGGAGAAATGGAAATGAATCTAGTTCGCACGTGGTGCTTGTAAGTCCTTCCCCTCTTCATATGATATATGGTAGTAATCTTTGTAATTTTTTGTAACTAACATTCGTCGGGATTTGTAGAATGCAAGTGCACATTTCAAAACAAATGCCAAGTATCTGAGCCGGTTACGTAGACCCTCAATGTATAGCACAAACAAATTTTACATACGCCAAGAACTGGCAACTCAATGGCAAAGAACTGGCTAGTGGAAAGACCATCGAGGAGAAGGAACATCTTAGGCTGAAGGAATTAAAGGAATCATCCCTCCAAGTTGCGGCATACATTGCCATAGATTTTAAAAATCTTGAATCTTGCACTCCTATTTGGCTACCATACAACTTCGAGTAAGTTCTCAACTCTACACTTTTCAAATTTGTCCACTATTTATATTTTGAATGTTGGATTGCTTATCTACTTGTACCTTTGAAATCATGCAGCAACCATTGGCTTTGTATAGGCGTCGATCTTGGGATGGGAATGGCGTGGGTCTTGGACTCAATAGATAAGGACCATGTGACATACAAAGACTTCATAGCGATTCTCAAGACGTATACATATCTTACATGCTAATTACATTATATGTTTGCATTGTTCTCTTTTGGAAACTAATAGGTTCAACTTGTTAACTTCATTCTAATAGGGCGTATCATTTCTATGTTACGCATCACAAAGGGAGACATGATCCAAAAAGGCAGGCTAAACTTCATTTCAAAACACTTTGTCCGGTAATTGTAACTTTCATTAGTACTCTATTAATTTATGAAAAAGCATTACTTACATTTTTATATGCATAACACAGTGCCCTAAGCAGAAGTCCGAGAGTGTACATTGTGGATATTATGTGTGCACTCTCATGAGCAACACCACTACCTATAGGAGACACCCAAGTAGGGGTAAGTTTGAATCTCTTCACTTGATGTATTAAAAGTTTGGTACATAACCGCATATGTTATGAAAATACTATACCTAAACTTGTTTTCTTGTAGTGGAAAGAAGAGAAAGGAATGAGAGCTACACCACATAATGATGACAACCTATTAGAGCTCGTCGGCGACCTTTGCAACTTCATATTGGATCAGATTATAAACGCCAGAGGGCTTTACCATGATCCTACCTCCGAGTTGGGAAGCCTTCCTCAACACCAATATCTTTGTGAGCCGGAGAGGCTAGGCTTAGGTCGTTGACTCTATATGTGAATGTATGTAACATTTGGTAATGTAATCAGACTTGTGGAACGGTTGGATTTGTGAATGTTTGTGACTTTATATCTTTTGATTATTAGTTAGTTGATTTGAATCATATCTGGTCAGACTTGAGATACCAAATGTTTATATCTTTAGACCTGGTAAGATTTGAGATATGAAATATGTATATGTTCTGTTCAGATTTGGGATTTGGAATATCAAATTTAATATTTTTTTATGGAAAATTGATTGTAGAGGCGGTTCTAGAATGAACTGCCCCTGCTAATGAATAATATAGAGGCGGTTGTTGTTAGAGCCTCCCCTACAAATTATATTTGTCAGGACAGTTGTTGTTACCAGCCGCCCCTACAAAAATGTTTGTAGAGGCGGCTGGTAACAACAACCGCCCTTACAAATATGATTTGTATAGGGGCGGTTTGGAAACCGCCCCAACAAATATATGATTTGTAGAGTCGGGAGCTTAGGGGCGGCTGGGAAAACCGCCTCTACCAACCTCTATGAGCCGCCCCTAAAAACCCTTGCTGTTGTAGTGTTTGAAAACACTAGGACTCTAGAAATCTATTTCTAAGAACGGTTGGATACCGCCTCAAACCATATAAAGAAATATATAATTTATAGAGACATATAAGTACAAATGAGTTTTCTGACTACGTCTATAAACCGATTTAACCACCTCTTAAAAATGGTTACAGCCCGTTTGGATGTAGATATTCAGACCCAGACATTGGCATTGGCATTGAATACCCCCAATTCTGTTGTTTGGATGGTCTTGGTATTGAGAAGTGGAAATAAAATCCAATACCACAGGGCATTCGGCCCTCTTGCTCAGCCCCGCCCACGATACCGAGCGCTCCCCCTTTGTATTCACGAGAATCTTCCCCGTGTAAACGCTTCGTCCGTGCTCGCAAAAAAAAGGAGCTCCGATTCCGTCTGTCGATCTGCCGGCGCCGTCCACCCGAGCTCCCCATAGCCGGCGGCGCACCTCCCCTTCTTCTTCCCCATTGCCACCCTCGCACCTCCCCTTCTTCCCCATGGCCGGCGGCGTGAGCTCCGCTTCCTGTTCCCCATGGCCGAGCTCGTCGCGGCCAAGGCCGAGGCCCTCCATGACCGCCTCCACCCAAGCCCGTGGCCGCCTCCGCCTAAGCCCGTGGCCACCTCTGTCACCGAGCTCGTCGCGGCTAAGTCCGCCTCCGCCTCCGCGCCAAAGCTCGTGACCAGGGCCGCCTCCGCCTCGGTTGCGCGTCCAAAGCCGAAGCCGCCTCCACCTCCACTTCGTGCCCAAGGGGCTGGGACCAAGGCCACCTCTGCCTGCGTGCCCGGGTTGTTGTTCTCGTGTGCGAGAGGTGGGAGATTGGAGAAGATTGCATTGAAATCCTAGAGGTGTCACTCGATTCCTGCTAACAAATTCATCTACATCCAAACAACAGATTTGATATTGAGTCCATTTCCAATACTAGTCTGATTTGGTATTGGTACCAATTCAATTCCAGAGTCTCCAATATCTACATCCAAACGGACCCTTATGTATAATGTAATATTGGCATATAATTTTCAATATCAAAACTCAATACACTAAATGCAATATGCAGTTAAAGTTTAAAACCACCCTCAAACTTGACTTTGTGACTGCATGAAGTACTTAACATTTCACCTACTGGTTTCTATGCTAAATGTGATCATTTTAGGCTTTGTTTGGCACGGCTCTACTTCACTGGGCTTTTTTTTTGCTTCAATTCCATGAAAGCTCCATTGTTGGACCTGTAGCCCTTTTGATAAACTATTTGGAAAAATAACTCCGTATGTAGAGCTTCTTAAAACATGCTCTCATAGTACCCTATGTAGGTACGTCCACCAGGGTGACATGAAACTAAGTGAAGCCATTGTTTTTGGGTCTACTCTACATATCCTTTTTGAGGGCATGATTTAAGAGACTCCTTGGGTGAAGCCGTTTGATTTTATCCTATTTCGCACAAAACGTCTTCAAATAGCTTGAGGAGCCAGTGGAGAAGACATGCTAATCGAGCCCTATAGAATTGTGGAACCATGGCTTTTACATATTTACGTGAGTTAGGTCTAATTTGGCAGAACTTGTCGTTATGGGGCTCATCTAGGCACGCAGTATAGCAGGGGCTCATCTAGACACCAGACTATAGCGTGTACGATAGGAAGTCATTTTTTTCTCTTTTTCAGAAATAAACTAGCAGAAGCTGGTGAAGCTAGTGGAGCTATTTTTTCTAGCTTCACCAGCTCTAATTCTCCATCTACTTTAGCATGGGCGGAAGCCCAAGCCATTAATAAGAGTGCTTTCGGTTCTTCGTTTAGGTTTGCTAGATTTGCATTGTTTGCGTGAGCAAGCTTCGCCAGCTTGCTAGCCAAGATGAGCCAAAACTACTCTCCGGACAAAGTAAGGAAAAAGCTTGCTAGCATAGTTTCCAACAGCAGCTCAACATGGTCAACAGTATGGAACCAAAAACAAGTGTGCAAGTGTAAGGATGAGAATAGGTAAAAACCATCCACAAAACAGCCTAGGTTTACACCCTATTAGAAGGGCTCTCAGCTATATTTGTCCATGCAGCCCGCGGCCCGCCGGCCCGGCCCACGGCACGCAGTTTTGGCCCGGCTCAAACACGGCACGGCACGCCCCATCCCGTGCCCGTGCCAGCCAGGCCCGCCTACACGTGTCGTGCTTGGTCCGACCCCAAGGCCCGCGGGCGGGCACGGCACGACACAGCGAAAGAAGCCAGGAACGAGGTGGCTCGGCCTGCTAGCAGCCCAGCGACAACTCCCCTCCCCCTGCCCCCCCCCCCCCCCCCCTCCCATATAAAAGCCGTCATCCTGGCCCTCCCCAAAAACCCTAGCCCACTTCTCTCCCTCCCTCGCCGCCGCGTTTCTCTCGGTCTCGCCGCTCGCCGTTTCGCCGCTCACCATCTTGCCTCTTGCCGCCTCGCCGTCTCGCCTCGTCGGCCATCTCGCCACCTCACCGGCCGTCTCGCCACTCGTCGTCGCCGGTCATCTCGCCACTCACCGCTCGGTCATCGTGCCTTGGGGGCACGAGCACGGCTGGCTCGACGTGCCACTCGTGCCGGCACGACACGAATAAGAGCACGCATGCCCATGCTTGGGCCGTCCCTCCGGCACGAGGCACGCTGGGGCACGGCGTGCTGTGCCGGCACTACGCCATGCGTGTCGTGCCTATGTCGTGCCCATGCGGTGCCGGCACGGCACGGCCCGATGGACATGTATGCTCTCAGTGTCTCGGCTCATCTAGCTCCTAAATTGTTCATGGCATTGTTCACGAAGATTATTTTAGGCGCCTGCATTTGCGAACACATGGTGGATAAGTACCCATGTATGTTCAGCTTTGATGATGAGTGATCGTCCAACACGTGAGTGTTTCAGTTTGAGTGGCTTACCCTAACCTCTGCGAAAGCATAAATGTGTGCTTGTCTATCGGCTTGTGGTGTGCAGGTGCTATGCCTAGTGACAGTGGTCAATGGCGTAGAGAAGGTCGAGTAGAGGCTTGCCGTGCCGATGGACTGAGAGCGGTGAAGGGCGGAAGCGGGGCTCGGACTGAGGGACCATGGGCGCCGGCGGACTAGCTGTGGTGGCTAGTACTTGGCACCGGCGAGTGCGAGAAGACATGGAGGTAGACCGAGTCGGCCGAGTCAAGACGGTGGACGCGCGAGTCGAGCGGAGGCTCAGGGGACTCGGAGTCCGACCGGGCGAAGACAAGGTGGCTCACGTCGAGTGGTTTGGTGGTTTGGGCCTCAAAACCATTCGCGTCCGTTTCCGAGTTTGGGCCGCAAAACTCGGGGTTCGGTAGTTGAGCCCAAAGCTACCGGTGGCGGGTTTCCTGGGTTTGGGCCTCAAAACCTAGGCAGAGCTTCCGAGGAAGCGGGGATGGCACGTGGCGGAATCCTGGAAGTTGCGTCGAGGTGACGACAACTCCTGGCAAGAAGCGGGGCCGTCCATTCAAATCGAGGGAGATATTTACCGGAGCTTGGACTGCAATGCTCAGGCTAGGTAGTTCACTCATTGTATCTAGGGGGTATTTGGGAAATAGCCAAAGCCTCTGATAAATAGAGGATGAAGGGGTATCCTCATCCTCATCTCTTGCATTACTCTCTCTCCCACCTATTCCTAGGTTTTCCCTTCCCTAGTTTCTTCTTGCTTGAGATCCACGCGTCATCGGTGTAAGAACTTGTGATTGTTGCGAGGAATCGGAGGCCGTAACCTCCGTAAGCCATGGTGGCTTCGCTTTTATGATCGTGTCCCCCATTTTGCTTGTGTTCTTTGCGTTTTGCTTTTGCTCTCTCTTTTCCCGAGATGATTTCTCTTTGTAGGGAGTAGCTCTTGCAATTCCGTTTGAACCAAGTTGTTCGTGTTCGTGAGGAGCATCTTTGCACCAAAGGAATTCCCCTCAAACCTCATGAGTGCATAGATCAGGTGATTTCTTTGCGGTGTTCTTCATTCTTGCCCCTTTTCCCCCAAATCCTCGTTTCCCTTTAATCTTCACCAAATTGAGCAATGATTTCTTTGGGATAGCTCCTCCATAGCACTAGAATCATGCCTACCAAGTTAGGTTGCTAGTGGAGAACATTTGGTCAAGATTTGGGAAGATTTGGTGGAGAGAAAATCGATTTTCGCGGTTACTGTGCGTTTGTCGGGGGCGTCGGACGCTCCGAGGGTTTTGCGTCGGACGCTGGTATGTGCTGACGTCAGCGCCCGTCGCCTCGCTTATCGGCGTCCTTCGGTTTTGGCGTCGGACGCTCTCCAGAGTCCGTCGCGTGGTGTGCGTTGTTCTGTTCTGTTTTGCTGTCGGGTAGGCCGACAGACGCTCGTCCAAGCGTCCGTCGCCTCAGCAGTTCTTCAGTTTCTGTTATGCTCTCTGGAAGGCCGACGGATGCTCGCCTAAGCGTCCGTTGCCAGCGTCCGACGCCCTGCCCTGGAGCGTCCGTTGTGCCGTCTTCCAGCGTCCGTTGCCCTGCTGTCCAGCGTCCGACGCCTGTCTTTTGGGTTGTGTTGCTTGGGGTTCTTGCCTCTTCTCTCTAGGGGTTGAGAGTACCGCTCTCGGTGTATCGGTTTTGAGTTCATGGCTTTGATCGTTCTCCATCTCCTCTGACCGCTCCGCTGCACCTTTAGGGGTCTTCCTAAGGTGTCCACCTACTTGTTAGGTTGTGTGCGAGTCGGTTCTTCTGAGGTCATGTTTTGGGTGTGAGTTTGGGACAAGGGCCAAGTCTTTGAGTTGAATTTTATTTGGCTCCCATTCACCCCCCCCCTCTGGTCGCCGTTCTCGGTCCTTCAATTGGTATCAGAGCCGGTTAAGGATCAATCCACCTTACATGGTTCTTGATCCGCAAAGGCGACATGGAGCGAGGTGCTGGTAAACCTCCCTACTTCGATGGAACCAACTTTGCCTATTGGAAGGTGCGCATGTCGGCTTACCTCCAAGGGCATGACACAAAGTTTTGGGAGATTTGTGAGAATGATAACTACGTGGTTCTTGAGGCTCGGGTCACCGATGCCCAGGTTAGCAACATGCATCTAATGCAAGAGCCCGTAGCATTCTCTTCTCTTGTCTGTCTCTTCCTGAGTTTGAGATAGTTTCGAGTCTCACTATGGCACGGGAGATCTGGCAAACACTCTTGTGATATCATGAGGGTAACACTCAGATCAAGTCCAGACTCTTCGACACGTACCGTAGAGAGTACGAGAACTTTTCTCAGTTGGCCGGCGAATCTGTTGACGGGATGTCACTCGCTTCCAATCTATCGTCAACAAGATGCGTGCTAATTGAGCCAACTTGCCTTATGATGATCATGAGATGGCTATCAAGATTTTGCATGCTCTTGATCGGAAGGTCTGGGAGATGAAGGTGGCTGCCATTCAGGAGTCACCAGGCTATGATGTCCTGACCGTGGACAAGCTTTTCAGCAAGCTCAAGTCCTCAGAGATTGAGTACCAGACCCGGGCCAAGCTTGAAAACCCGTCGAAACCATCTATGGCGTTGGTTTCTGGCCCCGGCGGTACGTCTTCTTCCTCCTCTGACCCTTCACACTCTCTGTTCGCTTTGTCTTTGATTTCTGTGACAGAGGAGCAAGTGGAGGCTCTTGGAGATGATGAGCTGGCTTTGGTCATCACCAAGTTCTCACGGTTTCACAACAACCGTTTGAATCGTCGGCGTGGTGGCTCAGCCAAGGGGTGCTACCGTTGCGGTGATGAGGATCACTTCATCGCAAACTGCCCCAAGAAAGGTGCGGGCGACTTCACCATGCGCAAGGACAAGCGCGAGCACCACTTTGAGGACAAGCACAAGCCCAAGGGTGGCTACCACAGAAGGTCCTCCAAGAAGGTGATCGACAAGGTGAAGGCCAAGCACCGAGCCTTCCTCGCCTCCCTCAGTGACATCGATGCCTCCTCCGATGGAGGTGCTTCTTCGAGCGATGACGAGTCCAAGGGAAGGGTTGAGGACAAGCTCAACGGCCTATGCTTCTACGCCGACGCCAAGCACGGTGGCTTTTCCACCATGGCGATTGAAGAAGGCAAGGTCGGCAAGCGCAAGGATGGCCCCGACTACGACTATGACTCCGACACACCCGAGGTACCACCCACGTCGAGTCCCTCTCTCTTGAGATTGAGTCTCTGAACGACGCCTTGATGAGTCAAGATGCGTTGCTCAAGCGTGCTGCTGTCGAGAGGAACGACTTTAAGGCGAAGTACCTTAGCACGCTTCATGAGCTAGATTTTGCTAAGGCGTTAGTGGTGGTTACTGAGGAGGTAGAGAGTGATGCTTGCACCATTCACATGTCTGATATTCTCACTCTCCAGGACAAGTATGGCACTCTAGTTGAGGAGGTCAGTGAGCTGAAGGCTAGTCCTAGCTTACTTGGTGCGTGCAAGTCTTGCTTAGGCTTGCGTTCTAAGCTGGCACAGAAGGATGCTAAGATCGTTGTGTTAGAGAAGGTCAGCTCAGATAGCACTAGAGAGTCGGATCGCTTTGAGGCTTTGGAGCTTGAGATCGCGTCGTGCGGACACGACAAGATGCGAACCGAGGAAGAAAACACATACCTTCGGTCCATCTTGAGCTGGGTGTCTTGCCATGAGCCGCAATTGGGGATGATGCTTAGCCAATGCAAAAGGGCTGGCAGCACGGGAGTAGGCTTTGCTATAGGTGGGAAGGACGATAGCATGTTCGGTAAGATCGGTGAGTGCTGTGGTCTGAGCAAGGATGAGAAACCCACCACAACTCCCGTGCTTACCAAGATCACTCCACCTAAGCCTACCAACCCCTCCGAGTTTCCTGTGAGAGATGGTGTGTTTGAAGAGCCACCCAAAACCACTCCACAGAAGCATGTGTGGATTGCAAAACTGAACCATCTTCGCAACCCACTTGACACACTGTCAGACATCTCTAGTGATCCCCTTCCTCAGAAAGCTAGAGCCACCCAACCCAACAAGAGAGTGCCTACCAAGAGTGTGGTAAGGTACCATTGTGAGTATTGTGAGCGAGATGGGCACTTGGCTGAGTTTTGCTTTAGGAGGAAGAGAGATGATCGAAGGCAGGTTGAGTTGAACAACCGGGACATGTACCACCCACAAGTTGGGGTGCGTGAACCGGAAGTTAGGAGGCGCACTACTAGGCCTAGAGGTACAATGCCTCAAGGTGCTAGGCCTCAAGAGGTGAGACCACGCGGTGGTCGTGCCCGGCGGGGTACCGGTCGTGACCCATACAACTATGGGCCTCGTGGCGGTGGCTTTACTCCACCCGTCGTTAGCGGACCATGTTTCCCCTATCGTGGTGATCGCTATCCCTCCATGGGGTAGGAGATGTTTGGTTTTTCTCCTAACCCTTTCGTTGGGCAAGTGGGACAACACTTGTATCCTTCATAGTTTACTAACCCCAGTGTTGGTCCATTTGCTCACCCTATGTCTTTTTATTGATGTAGGAAGGAGGACTGGAGGAGGCTTGGCTTGTGGATTCCGGATGCTCACGCCATATGACCGGAAGTGTCAAGTGGTTCTCTAACCTCGATCCCGTGTGCCACACCGAGTATATCACATTCAGGGACAAGAGTAAAGGTAAGGTTGTCTCCCGAGGGTCCATCCGAGTGAACTCTTTTTTTGTCCTCAAGGATGTCGCTTTGGTTGCGAATTTGCATTTTAACCTTCTTTCGGTTTCGCAACTCCTTGATGACGGTTTTGAAGTGAGTTTCAAGCCTAATCTATCTCGGATTTTGGACTCTCGTGGTGAGCTTGTTTGCTGGATTTTACCTTTCGGGAAGGTTTTTTGTGCGGATTTTTCTATCTCTTCCGGACCTTCTCGTTGTCTTCTTGCCGGTTCTTCTTCCGAGCTTTGGAAGTGGTATATGAGATTGAGACATTTGAGTTTTGACTTGCTTGCAAGGCTTAGCTCAATGGACCTTATCCAAGGATTGCCAAAGCTAAAGTTCGAGAAGGATTTGGTTTGCCATCCTTGCAGGCATGGCAAGATGGTTGTCGCTTCCCATCTTCCTGTGACTGAGGTCATGACCACTCGACCCGGCGAGCTCTTACACATGGACACAGTTGGTCCAGCTCAGGTCAGGTCAGAAGGAGGGAAGTGGTATGTTGTTGTAATCGTTGATGACTACTCGAGATACTCTTGGGTGTTCTTTTTGGAGAGTAAGGATGAGGCTTTTCCACTTGTTCAAGATCTGATTTTGAGATTGCAAAATGAGCTACCTAAGAATGCCATGAGAGCTATCCGCAGTGACAATGGCACAGAATTCAAGAATGCTCACTTTGCAACTCTTTGCTCTTCTTTGGGTCTCGATCACCAGTTTTCCTCACCTCACACTCCCCAGCAGAACGGTGTTGTTGAGCACAAGAATTGTACCCTTGTTGAGATGGCCAGGACGATGCTCGATGAGCATAGGACTCCTAGGCGGTACTGGGCCGAGGCACTCAGTTCTGCTTGCTATGTTTCCAATCGCATTTTCCTCTGAACTTTCAAGAAGAAGACTTCTTATGAGTTGCGACTTGGGAGACCACCCAAGGTAAGTCACCTATGGGTGTTTGGGTGCAGGTGCTTCATCCTCAAAAAGGGAGGTAAGTTGGATAAATTTGAATCACGGTCTTCTAACGGTATCTTTCTTGGTTATTCTACTCACTCTCGTGCTTATCGTGCACTTAACCTTGAGACTAACCGAGTGATGGAGACTTGTGAAATTACCTTCGATGAGACTATGCCATGTGTTTCCACTGCTGTTGAGCTTGCAGGTGATGATGAGGTGAACACCAGCATCTTTGTGGAGGAGGAGCAGGACGACGCCGATTGGGGTGATCCCGAGCCGACTCCACCGGCTGCCCCCGTCGACCCTGCGACGTCCACTTCAGCTCACGGTCCCGATCCTACTACTTCCTCTACATGGGGTACGTTCGAGCAGCTTCCTCAGTCCGTGCCCGTTGCACCTGAGGGAGCTCCAGCTGCTGTCGAGGGGGAGGCCACTTCGTCCAGGCAGGCTCCATGCCACATCCAGCGGCAGCACCCGCCGGAGAATATCATCGGCGACATTGACCATCGAGTCACGCGGTTCAGGTCCTATATCTCTCACTTTGCTCATTCGGCTTTTGTTGCTTCTTTTGAGCCCCGAGATGTTGGACACGCTTTGATGGATCCGGATTGGGTTAATGCCGTGCATGAGGAGTTAGAAAACTTTGAGCGAAACCATGTTTGGGTCTTAGTTCCTCTAGCACCTAGTTGCAACCCTATAGGTACCAAATGGGTTTTCAAAAACAAACAAAGTGAGGATGGGGTGGTAGTGCGCAACAAGGCTAGGTTGGTAGCTCAAGGCTTTTGTCAAAAGGAGGGAATAGACTATGAGGAAACTTTTGCTTCCGTAGCTCGCTTGGAAGCCATTAGAATCCTTCTAGCTTTTGCGGCTTCTAAGGGTTTTAAACTTTTTCAAATGGACGTTGAAAGTGCTTTCTAAAACGGCTACATAGAGGAGGAAGTTTATGTTAAACAACCTCCCGGTTTTGAAAATCCCAAGTTTCCAAACCATGTTTTTAAACTTCACAAAGCTTTGTATGGTTTGAAACAGGCACCTAGAGCATGGTATGATAGGCTAAAAACCTTTTTGCTTGCTAAGGGTTTTAAAATGGGATCGGTAGATAAGACGTTGTTTCTCCTCAAGCAAGGTAAAGACACTCTCCTTGTCCAAATATACGTGGATGATATCATCTTTGGTGGTTCTTCTCATGCTCTTGTTGCCAAGTTTGCAGATATTATGAGCAGGGAATTTGAGATGAGTATGATGGGAGAGTTGACCTTCTTTCTCGGGTTGCAAATCAAGCAAACCCGGGAAGGGACGTTCGTGCACCAAGGCAAGTACACGAAGGATATCTTGAAGAAGTTTGACATGGGTGAGGCAAAGCCTCTTTCGACGCCCATGTCGACTACGACTTCCTTGGATGCGGCCGAGGAAGGAGAGGCAGTGGACCAGACGGAGTACCATAGCATGATCGGGTCGCTTCTGTACCTAACGACGACCCGGCCAGACATTCAGTTCGCCGTCTGCCTGTGTGCTCACTTTCAGGCGTCCCCACGGACTTTGCACAAGCAGGAGGTGAAACGCATCATGAGGTACTTGCGCTTCACTCCCGAATTTTGACTTTGGTTTTCCACCTCTTCTTCTCTTGAGCTTTGTGGTTATTCTGACGCCGACTTTGCCGGTTGCCGATTTGATCGGAAGTTCACTTCTGGGACTTGCCAGTTTCTCGGGTCTTCTTTGGTTTCTTGGTCTTCTCGCAAACAGTCTAGCGTGGCACAGTCGACGTGCGAAGCTGAGTACGTTGCCACGGCTAGTTGTTGCTCGCAGTTGATTTGGATGATTGCCACTTTGAGAGATTTCGGTCTTGAGCTTACTAAGGTGCCTCTGCTTTGCGATAGCACGAGTGCAATTAGTGTGGCTAAAAATCATGTGCTTCATTCAAAGACCAAGCACATTCTTCCAAGGGGGAGAAAATGTGCTTTTTGAGCTTAATTGGTATCTCTTTTACTTGGCTCTTTTCACTCCTTGGTATCTTGAGAATGCTTTTGCCCAAGGGAAGCCTTTGCTAGATGTGTTGAGCCTTTGCCTCTTCTGGAGGATCTAGCTTGTTTTGTTAACTTCGATAGGTTTCGATTGCTTCTTGAGCATTAGGGGACGTAAGTGGTTTCAATTGGTATCTTTTGAGCTTCCCTAGTGTTTAAATTAGAAGTTTGAGCTTTGAGAGCTGTGATTGGTATCTTGGACTTGCTAGCGGTGTTGAGCCCGTTTTCTGTCTCTTCTTGAGGGCTAGCTTTGAGTGCCCATATGCTTTTGTTTGGCATCAGTAAGTGGCTTTGTCATGAGGTGTTTTGAAGGATGCTTTTAATTGGTATCATTTCTGCCTCTCTTTTTTAATTGGTATCGCGCTTTGAAGTCATCTCTATTGGTATCGTTTTGCTTCTCTCAAGTGACCCCATTTTGGCTTTCTTAGCTTTTTGGTCATTTGGAGAGCTTTACCTTGTGGCTCAAATCTGAAATGCACTTGTGTTGACAATACACTAATCAAGGGGGAGATTGCGAACACATGGTGGATAAGTACCCATGTATGTTCAGCTTTGATGATGAGTAATTGACCAACACGTGAGTGTTTCAGTTTGAGTGGCTTACCCTAACCCTTTGCGAAAGCAAATGTGTGCCTATTTATCGGCTTGTGGTGCGCACAAAGAGGGCCATCATCTCATCATTACTAGATTCTTGCTTCTTTGCTTTTCCCTTGTTCTTTGATGATGAAGCCTTGAATGCTAAGCTCTTCTTCTTCTCTTCTTCCTTGACCTCTTCTTCTTCGCTTTCTTCATTGTATTGCTCTTCGGTCATGATCTCTCCAAGAACCTCATTGGGAGTGATCTTGTCCAAACTGTGAACACATGGTGGATAAGTACCCATGTATGTTTAGTTTTGATGATGAGTGATTGACCAACACGTGAGTGTTTCAGTTTGAGTGGCTTACCCTAACCTCTGCGAAAGCATAAATGTGTGCTTGTCTATCGGCTTGTGGTGTGCAGGTGCTATGCCTAGTGACAGTGGTCAATGGCGTAGAGAAGGTCGAGTAGAGGCTTGCCGTGTCGATGGACTGAGAGCGGTGAAGGGCGGAAGCGGGGCTCGGACTGAGGGACCATGGGCGCCGGCGGACTAGCTGTGGTGGCTAGTACTTGGCACCGGCGAGTGCGAGAAGACATGGAGGTAGACCGAGTCGGCCGAGTCAAGACGGTGGACGCGCGAGTCGAGCGGAGGCTCAGGGGACTCGGAGTCCGACCGGGCGAAGACAAGGTGGCTCACGTCGAGTGGTTTGGTGGTTTGGGCCTCAAAACCATTCGCGTCCGTTTCCAAGTTTGGGCCGCAAAACTCGGGATTCGGTAGTTGAACCCAAAGCTACCGGTGGCGGGTTTCCTGGGTTTGGGCCTCAAAACCTAGGCAGAGCTTCCGAGGAAGCGGGGATGGCACGTGGCGGAATCCTGGAAGTTGCGTCGAGGTGACGACAACTCCTGGCAAGAAGCGAGGCCGTCCATTCAAATCGAGGGAGATATTTACCGGAGCTTGGACTGCAATGCTCAGGCTAGGTAGTTCACTCATTGTATCTAGGGGGGTATTTGGGAAATAGCCAAAGCCTCTGATAAATAGAGGATGAAGGGGTATCCTCATCCTCATCTCTTGCATTACTCTCTCTCCCACCTATTCCTAGGTTTTCCCTTCCCTAGTTTCTTCTTGCTTGAGATCCACTGCGTCACCGGTGTAAGAACTTGTGATTGTTGCGAGTAATCGGAGGTCGTAACCTCCGTAAGCCATGGTGGCTTCGCTTTTGTGATCGTGTCCCCATTTTTCTTGTGTTCTTTGCGTTTTGCTTTTGCTCCCTCTTTTCCCGAGATGATTTCTCTTTGTAGGGAGTAACTCTTGCAATTCCGTTTGAACCAAGTTGGTTGTGTTCGTGAGGAGCGTCTTTGCATCGAAGGAATTCCCCCCAAACCTCATGAGTGCGTAGATCGGGTGATTTCTTTGCTGTGTTCTTCGTTCTTGCCCCTTTTCCCCCAAATCCTCGTTTCCCTTTAATCTTCACCAAATTGAGCGATGATTTCTTCGGGATAGCTCCTCCATAGCACTAGAATCATGCCTACCAAGTTAGGTTGCTAGTGGAGAACATTTGGTCAAGATTTGGGAAGATTTGGTGGAGAGAAAATTGATTTTCGCGGTTACTGGGGCGTCAAACGCTCCGAGGGTTTTGTGTCGGACGCTGGTACGTGCTGACGTCAGCGTCCGTCGCCTCACTTATCGGGGTCCTTCGGTTTTGGCGTCGGACGCTCTCCAGAGTCCATCGCCCAGCGTCCGTCGCGTGGTGTGCGTTGTTTTGTTCTGTTTTGCTCTCGGGTAGGCCGACAGATGCTCGTCCAAGCGTCCGTCGCCTCAGCAGTTCTTTAGTTTCTGTTAGGCTCTCTGTAAGGCCGACGGACGCTCGCCTAAGCGTCTGTCGCCAGCGTCCGACGCCCTGCCCTGGAGCGTCCGTCGCGCCGTCTTCCAGCGTCCGACGCCTGTCTTTTGGGCTGTGTTGCTTGGGGTTCTTGCCTCTTCTCTCTAGGGGTTGAGAGTACCGCTCTCGGTGTATCGGTTTCGAGTTCGTGGCTTTGATCGTTCTCCATCTTCTCCGACCGCTCCGCTGCACCTTTAGGGGTCTTCCTAAGGTGTCCACTTACTTGTTTGGTTGTGTGCGAGTCGGTTCTTCCGAGGTCAAGTTTTGGGTGTGAGTTTGGGACAAGGGCCAAGTCTTTGAGTTGAATTTTATTTGGCTTCCATTCACCGCTCTCTGGTCGCCGTTCTCGGTCCTTCAGCATTGTTTATGACACTATTTATGAAAACCTTTTTTATTATGGAGCAAAAGCCGAACCGAAAAACACTACTACAGAATAGAAAATCAGTGCCGGTTCAAAATCCCCTATCACTGCCGGATTTTGAACCGGCACTGAGCTTTCGGTAGTGATGAGGGTTCACATCACTGCCGGTTATGCCAAACCGTCAGTGATGGTTGTCCAGACGAAATCGCATTTTTAAAATAGAAAAAAAAGATTTAAATTATGGGAGAGGCCACTAGAACCCCAACCACAAGTCATGCATTTTTTCGTGTAAAATTCTTGAACGTGCTCCGGCCAGGATTGGAACTCGAGACCTCACCTTCGCACGGTACCTCCACTACCACTCCACCCATGACTCACTTGTGTCTAGATTCGTTAGTCCTTCCTCATATTCTATACTAAACTGAGTGTAAAATGATTGTTTGAGCCACTAAACGAATTCAAATGAAAAAGTTGTGAACTACAAAGTTTCATAACTTTTCGAGATCTACAACTTTCATGTAGCAAGTTTTTTCATGCGAGGTCATTTACAAAAATTTGAATTTCAAATTTGACACATTCAAACGGATTTTTCGATGACAAGATGATTTCAAATAAAGTTTTTTCATGCGAGGTTGTTTACAAAAATTTGAATTTCAAATTTGACACATTCAAACGGATTTTTCGATGACAAGATGATTTCAAATAAAAAAGTTGTGAACTACAAAGTTTCACAACTTTTCGAGATCTACAACTTTCATGTACAAAGTTTTTCCATCGGAGGTAGTCTATGAAAATAAAAAAAATTAACGGTACAGGTATATCACTGTCGGTTCCAACCACGAACCGGCACTGATATACCTGTAGAGTTGACTTTTTTTTATTTTTGTAAACGACCTCGGATGGAAAAACTTTCTACATGAAAGTTGTAGATCTCGAAACGTTATGAAACTTTGTAGTTCACAACTTTTTCATTTGAAATCGTTTAGTGGCCTAACAATACGTTCAAATGTGTCAAATTTGAAATTCAAATTTTTGTAAACGATCTCGGATGAAAAAACTTTGTACATGAAAGTTGTAGATCTTGAAAAGTTATGAAACTTTGTAGTTCACAACTGTTTCATTTGAATTCGTTTAGTGGCTCAAACAATCAATTTACAAATCTGATTTTTCAAATTACGAACCGATAGTGATGGGGACCTTCACTGTCGGTTCGTGGCTGGAACCAGCAGTGAAGATTCATCACTGCCGGTTTTACCAGACCCGACAGTGATAGGCCGGTACTGATATGCAAATCTGTAGTACTAAAAGCCCAGCTAAACCGTCCCTCTTGCAATTGGAGAGAGGGATTGTTATAAGTTTTGCCCCTCCAACCAACTTCAACTTTAGAGTCATGAATGTAGGATTTATGAGTTCAACTTGAGGCTATATCATAATTGGGTGTTTTGATAATAGATACTCCCTCCGTCTCTAAAAGAATAGATTTCTGGAGTTGTCCTTTGTGAACTTTGACAAATTTCTAGAAAAAACATTTAAAGTTCTGATATCAAACTAGTATCATTAGATTTAGCATAGAACATATTTTCATATATTGCTCATTTTAAGTTATAATATTTTGTTATATATTTTTATAAAGTTAAAAAAGTTTGACCGACACAAATTCTAGGAAATGAATTTTTCAAGGACGGAGAGAGTAGATATTATGTATTGGATACACCGAACCATATTAGCTTTATAGACAATCTGAAAGTATACTAGGAGTATATATAGTGTAGGAAATATTCCTTACAAAATACTTGTCTCACGTCATTTGACACAATTGATCTGAGTTCGGACACACACTACAGATGGTATATATGAAAGTAAATAATGGAAATACGATATCGATAATGTAAATAAATAAATTAATGTTATATATAATTTAATTACAAGTGACCAACAACAGGTTAAGAGATGAGTAAAGGCGCACAAATTACATAAGTCTCAGCCATCCAATCACATCACGAATGGCATGCAATCGAACAATCTCCAGAACCAAGAGCACAAACAGATATCAGTAGGCAAAGGGGACCATAAAAGTGAGAGAGGAACCAAGGCACTAAAATTAAAGGATATCAAATTCAACAACACGGTGGTAGCAGTGTAGCACCAAGCAAAGCAAATCCAGCGCATGCGTCAAACACCACATGCACGCACCGGCACTCTACACAAACACGGATGGCGGAGGCATGCAGTAGGTAGTGACGAAAAAAGCACACACACGGTACCTGCAGCCTCTATCCCTCTCTTGCACACACATGCATTACTACTACTCACACACACAGACTGGCGCTCAATCTCATCTCATGCATCACTGATCTACCACGCATCACCCGGCCCTGTGTCCATGGATGTATATGTATCCTCCTATCACACCGTACCTTAGTTTGATTAGCTTGCAGCAAGTGACATCAAGTTCCACTACTACAGCAACATTAACGAACTAATTAACGTACATTGCAAGAACAACGACGGAGGCTGCGTAGCTTGTTGGCACGAGTCACCAGCAATGGCGATATATATATATATATATATATATATATATATATAATATATATATATAGTAGCTAGCTCAGAGCCAGAGCGCGCCGGCCTCCTTGAGGAGCGGGACGAGGGAGCCGTTGATATGAGCTGCCATGACCCGGTCCATGGCGCCGACCATCTTTCCGCCGATGAAAACGACGGGAACGACGGGCGCGCCGGCGGGGCCGTAGCCGAGGAGGCGGGCCAGGGCGCGCTCCAGCTCACGTCCTCGCAGGTCCAGGTCCAGCTCGTGCACCGTCGGGTGCACACCCATGCCGCAGAAGAGCCGCTTCACGGCGTGGCACATGCAGCAGCTGCTCACGCTGAACACCACCACCGCGCTCTCCGACGCCAGCCGCTCCACGCGCGCCACCGCGCTCTCCGCAATCGTCGTCGTCGTCGCCACTGCCGCCGGCATGTACCACGCCTGCTCCGCCGCCGCGTACTGCATTGTCGATCTCGCTACTGAAATTAAAGGGCGGGTCTCGTCTCTTGCCCGTTAAAGGCGAGCACACGCAGCAGCAGGTGTGGGAAGAGCTCGTCTGCTGGCTGACTCGCCGGCTGCTAGCTGGATGCAAAGGCTGTCAATGAGCTGAGGTGGTGAGAGCTTCAAGTCTTGGTGAGCGGTCAGCAGGAAATGAAAGGTGTATATATAGAGGAGGGAGGGGGGTGATTTGGTAATTTGGGGGAGGCAGGGAAAGAAGGATAGCCACTTCAAAGCCAATGAGGTCTTTTTGGGTTCTAAGCCAATGCCGATTTTCCCTCTCTTTTTTGTTCGCCACTAGCACTTATTTTATTCTCCAATGTCTGATGATGTGATGATTACAGACTAGCAGGAGCAGTAACTTGATACTGTAGTTAGGTATATAGTACCACACCAGTCACACCGTGAAGTAATTAATGATCTTTGGTTTGGCCGTAATTATAGTTTATCTTTGATGCTTGGACAACATGGAGTAGCCGGGAAACAAGTGAAACATGTCAGGTTCAGCCAAAACGTGTGAGGCTCCTATATATGGAACCATGGCACGTTTATCTGGCCGGGATCTTGTTTTGGAGAAGGTGATCTGCACATATTCTTACTTTCCTAAGCTACAGCTTTGTTACGCTCCTCACTACTCAAAAATCAGATGAATATGTATATTTTGTGACAAATTACAATTGAAAAGCATTGTGAGAAATGTAACATTTTATACTCCATGTGCACGTGTACTGTGCAATAAGGCAACAAGCTCTACGACATTTGACTTACCATCTTGTACTTTTTTTTAAAAAAAAACGTCCATTGTAGTTGTAGCTTTCAGCTGGCCTTCTTCATTAATTGAGTTTTTTTTCTTGTTTGGGATGATTTAGTTGAGATCATAATCCACATCGGAAAAATCAAACTATTTCCAGCATCTGCAAAAGATTGATCTAACAGTACTGTTTCTCCAATCCTATATGTCGTGCTGCATGGGGACAGCCAACTGGATGAATCGAACGCTAGGCTTTTCATGGCATTGCCGGAACACTGCAAGTGTATTACATCACGTAGATGTCCCTTTGTCCCCTTGCCTTTGCGCATACCACTTTTCTGTGGCACAGCCTGTCTTTATCACTGCAAAGTGAAGGCATTCCTGATAAATTGTTGGAAGATTTGATGGCGAGAGGGAGTGGAAAGCCATGCAAAGACCGGCTTTTGCTTCCACTGCACTTCAACGAGTCTTCGACCTATCTTTGACGAGTCATTTCAGGTTTAAAAATTCTCAAAATGACATAAACAACAATTAATGATACTTCTTCCTTTTTTATTTTTTTTTGACAATGTCTAACAATGGTTCAAATGTTGCATTTGAGCGTCAAACTATAAAATATAAAGGTTAGTAATTTACCGTGGGACTAGCAAACATGCATGTCCATTGCAATTGCAACATGCATGATCAATACATATACTCCCTCCGTCCCTTATTAAGTGTCGTTTTGAGTTTTTGTGTCACAACTTTGACTAGATTTATATAAAATATGTGTAATATTTATGTCTTCAAATAAATTTATTAAAAAACTAAACCAAAAATCTTTCTAATGATATAAATTTTGTATCATAAATATTAATAATTTTTTATATAAAATTAATCCAAATTATTACTCGAAAAGTGAGAAAGACAATTATTTAGGGACGGAGGGAGTATCTCTAAACATGAGTTGTTCTAAATCGTATGTGTGTGGATCACATATGGAGGGGATCACTAGTACACAACGCTTAATGAAGGAGATCGTTTTTGCTTAATGAAGACGGACAAACACGACCGCCTCTAATGGAAGACCTCGGTTAATCATTGATTGACTGAAGCGGTCATCCTGCCCGCCTCTGTTAATGGTATTAAATCTAAATACCTGCATCTACGAGAATTGACGGATTACCGAACACGAGGAGTAATTTTGCCACTTTCGTATTTCCATCGAGTGAAAAAAACAGAAACTTGAATAACTGAGAACAGTACTGATATGAAGCTTCTCGGATACTGGCCTCGGTGGCGGCCAGGCACCGGAACTGGCCCTTGGCACGACAGAAGACGAGCGGAGTTAGCAGCAGCCCCACCCAGAGCAGTCCGGCTAGCACGCGTCGGGAGCAGGCGAGCCGCAGGCTCCGCCCACGCAGTCCCCAAGCGGACAGCGACATGTGCGGGGGCGTGAGAGCCGTGGTCTGTCCTGTGGTATCACTTCACTCCACAATGGTATAGACATGGAACCAATTAAACACTGGATGCGCTAATGTATGTTGAATTTTAAGGTGTGGATTAATGTCTGAACAGTGGATTTGGATGAATGGGAGGAAAATCGGACCTAGTGTGTTTGATTTTGAATAAAAACCTCGGAACCCCAATCATAGGGCACGCCAAAACAATACTATTTGATTGTTCAGTTTGAAGGGCTAACTATTCACCATGAACTACATCATGACTTCATCTTCTTTGTTGACACGCTACCAAGGGACGCCCAGTCAGGATAAGGGCATTCGTAACTCCAATCAGGGCCAGTGTACCGCACACAATGTAACCATAGTCCTTCCTCGTCTCCATCATAACTGCCAAACAGAAAAGCGTTTCAATAAAGAATACACAATCTACCATCCTACCATAAAACACTTCTTGGAAAAAGTTGTTCTCTAATCAAACTTTATTGGCAACCCTAAACATACTTAGTAACACAAAAAACTTGTTAAGCAACAGTAAGCACTCACCCTACTGGAGCAAGATTTGGACAGTTTGTGCACATGGGGTCGATATCAAACTCCAAATCTGTTTCTGCATCTTTGCCGCCATGATCAGCAGCACTATTGTATGGATCTGATGGTGAAATTTCTTTACCGGCACTTGTTCCTTTTGTTGATCGTGGACAAAAGTTCCCCAATAGGTACAGCTCATCATTAGCTATTGGATAACCAGCATGCTTTAGATGCACCCTTATCTACATTTTTTTTAACATATCAGGGCATTATGCAAATGATAAAAATATATCAGCATATACAGTTACATGCAAAAACATAACAAAACACAATTTTATAGGAAACAATAATTCAGTAGTCAGATTAGTACCAAGACCATCATGGCATCATCCCTCGCAAAATGAAAAGGAAAAAAGGCAAACTGGTGCATGCTAGTGAATTAAACAATACTACAAGACAATGGGCATGAAGCTAGTTTAAATGACTATGAGTTTCATGGTTCTACCGTTCTAGTGCCTAAAACAATTGGTAAAAAATGGATGAAGGCTTATGTTTAAGATAGTATATGAAAACTATGCATTATTGAAAGCATCTAGGCCCCAAAGGTTTCGGTGATTAATGACAATGCAAGATTATTATGAATAACATGTGTTTTGCAGAGGCAAATCGAGTTAGGTCATATTGATGGTGATTGAATAGGCAACCAATGGATTTCATGCCCCTTGGCGATGGATATCGTTTCGGTTTTCAAAGGAAGGCGACAAGACTTAAAATGATCTAGGTCTAAGTGTCATTGGAGTTGGGAGACACTTAGAGTAGATTAGGGTTCTTATTTTACGTTTGATCGTACTATTAAGGGGAGGTAGAATGGGTAGCTTGACTTAGGTAAGTCTCATGTAGTAGGTGTGGTACACACTTCTCACTTGTCTAACATAGCCCTAAGTGACCCTAGGTTGGCCCTAAGATTAGTTGGAACAACTTCCGTTTTCGACGAAACTCGATTCGGAGTCGTTTCGGACAGTGGCGGATCCAGAATGCGATCAAGAGAGGGGCTAATTAATAAAGATGATGATTGACGATGAAAATTTAATCATGATTTAGAACTAATACTTACAATCTAGAAAATTTTGGTGAATTTTATAGAGATTTAATGGAGAAATGAGTGAATTTTATAGAAATTTGATGGGGAAATGAGTGAAATTTATAGCTATATAATAGAGAAATGAGGCCATAGGGGGGTTGCAGCCCCCCCCCCAGCCCCCCTGATCCGCCCATGGTTTCGGGGGTTTAGAGAGCACCAGACGCGTCCGGTGTATGCAAAGGTGCCAGGGTTTAACACCGGACTGTCCCCCAGTTGAGGCACCAGAGCGTCGGGTGTACTCAGTGCACGCTCAAGAGCACACCGAGCGCAGGCACCGGACGCTGGGTCCCCTCGAGGGTTGCGTTCGGTGTGCAGCGTCTGGTGGAGTTACAGTAATGTTCCAGAGGCAACGGACGCGTCCGGTGGCTAGCCACCGGACGCTCCCCAGCGTTTGGTGCTCACTCAGTGAGTTTCTAGAGAGTACACACTAGCACCGAACGCGTTCGGTGCAGGGGCACCGGAGCGTCCGGTGCTCATGATTTCAAACAATAACTAGCCGTTGGGAAGGCACCGGACGCGTTGAAGGCCCTATGTGAGGTTTGTTAATAAATGAAACCTAGTTACTAATCTTTACTCTAAGTGATGAGTTAGGATTGATACACCAAGTATGGAGCAAGCTAAGTGGCAAAGTGGATGAAAAGCCACAAGATCATGGAGGTCAAGAAGTGGTATGCTTGAAGAAAAGTGAAAGAAAGGAAACCAAGAAAATCAAGGCAAAGGTATACTTGGTAGGTTTTGCTTTCGGTGATCAAAACACTTAGTAAGTGTGATCACATTTAGGATACGCAACCGTACTATTAAGAGGGGAAATGTGTATGTGATTGCGAGTGTCAAGTGCCACTAGGTGATGCTAATCATGCATGTACATTTAGGACCTAGTAAGCTAACCCTTGCAAAATACTTTGAAAAATACGCTAAACACATGCACTAAGGAAGTACACTTGGTGTTTAGCACCTTGGAGCAGGGGTGGAGAAGTTAGAGAAGAGATAAGACTCTTAAATGAGCATCAAACGCTGTGCTCGGAAGCACCGGACGCGTCCGGTAGCATACCCTATCTCTGTCTGCGTGCAGTGAATGCACCGGACACTCGGTGAGTTCGGCGACGGGTCACCAGACGCGTCCGGTGAGTCTGAGAGCTCACTTGAATCTATCCAGATCACCATCGGACGCATTCGGTGCAACATGAAGGTGCGTCTGATGCTCCAGAGAAAGGGGGTAATGGCTCTATTGTTTGAGGGGTGCTATTTATGTGTTGGTTGGCTTAGGGGTGTCTTTTTTGCACATTTCATTCACTTGAGATCCTCTAGAGCCAAGCACACATCCTCTACTCATCTCCATTCTTGATTAGTGAAGATCAAAGTGAGATTGAGTGATCCAAGTGCATTTGCTTAAGAGTTTGCATCTAGTGGCACTTGGGAGTCATTTTCGCTGCGGATTTCTTGTTACTCTTGGTGATTGCTGTCACCTAGACGGTTTGGAGCAGCAGAGGTGTGTCGGCAAGTATTGGTAATTGTTCTTGGCCACCACCGGATTGGATTATAAGAGGTTTTGAGCCTACCTCGTGGGAGATCACGAAAGGCTACTCTAGTGGATTGCTCGTAGTTTATGGATCTCCATCTTGTGTTGGTTGTGCGGCACCCGCAGACAGGTTAAGCGTGTGATGCCTATTAGCACGTGAACCTCCAAGTGGGTGTATCGATACAACAAGGAGTAGCTTGCCGGCAAGCAAGTGAACCTCAGTAAAAAATCTTATGTCAACTCTCTTACTGAGTTTCATATTATCTTGTGATTGGATCTCATTTGGACTATCTCAATTGGATCACCCTATCACTACGTTATAATCCACTCAATCCCTCTTTAGTAGCCTATTTCATATTTGCTAGTAGTTTACATGTTTATAGCTTGTGTAGCTTTCTTTAGCTCTTGATTAGTCCATTTCTTATCTTGAGTGGTGGTAGACCTTGTTTGATACTTAGACCTTTATTAGGTTAGCATTATTTGGCTAGGTGGCTTGCATCCCCAAATAGGCTAGCAAAATATTCGCTTTGCTTAGTTATATTCTAACTTGTTGAGTTTAGTTTATAGATTTTTATTTAGGCTATTCCCCCCCCCCCCCCCCCACCTCCCCTTTAGCCATCAATCAGACCTTTCACGCGTCCGATGCTCATTAAAAACAGACTCGTTTCCCAATGGATATGTTTGAGGTGGGGGTGTATTTATACCACTTCCATTGCTTCTCTCTTGCCTTTGCTCCTTCCATCAGCTGCGATACACTTGGAGAGAGGGAGAGCAAGAGCCCTAGTGAGGAGTTGAGTTTCACTAATCCCTTGATTAGATCCCTCATTAGTGATTGGAGAGAAACAAGTGTGCATCCACTCACCTCATGAGAGTTGTGTGAGTTAAGTGAGAGTTCTAGCTTCTTACTCTTGGTGATCGACAATACCTAGACGGTTTGGTGGCGATTGGGAGCTTTGAAGATCATCTGATGGCGATTGTGGATGACTAAGCCATGGTGTGGTCGGTTGTGGGCAATTCACCGAGCCGAAGCGGTGAAGAATCAGTCCGTAGGGAGCACTTATTCCTTACGCGGATCAAGGGGGAGCAATACCCTTACGCGGGTGCTCCAACGAGAACCAGGGGGAGTGTCGACTGCTCGATACCTCGGTAAAACCTCGACATGTCAAACTCCCTTCTCCTTTCTCCTTCTCTCTTACTTGCAATTACTTTCAATTTTTCTCTTCTTGCTCATGTTTCATACTTGATCATGCTTGACTAGAATTGCATAGGGTGTTGATATACTTGTGTTCTTGCTTAATTTTATTTCCATAGGTTGTTATCACACTTATAGACACTAGGGGGTAATTGGCTTTTAGTGTAGGTTTAATTCTTGCATAGAAATTTTAGAAAAGCCCAATTCACCCCCTCTCTTAGGCATCTTCATCCTTTCAATTATTCATGTTTTACAAGAAGGGTAAATATGTCTACAATGACTAGTCAGAAGCAATACCATGTTCCCAAGATTAGCCTTTACAATTGAGAAAATAACCATTTGTGATGATTGTTGAAGCTACCAAGTTCCCAAGATTAGCCTTTAGAATTGAGAAAATAACCATTTGTGATGATCGTTGGAGCTAGGAGCATGAATAAAAAATACTTCACATGGCTTTAACAATTCAAACTTGGGAATTCCTTCTCAAAATGCAACTCTGGTGCCGCAATGGGACTGTTTTGGAGGTTATGTGGCCGATGGGATTGAGAGAAGAGAGTTGAGGGAGAGATGGCAGCTACCATGCTACAGTACACATGGTGCTACTTTTCGCAGGCTAGAACTAAGAGGGCGAGAGAAGTACGGCCGTGGGGCCTTTGCCTAGGGCGAGGCAAGAGAAAAGGGATGTTTTTCTTAATTCTTGCTTGATTAGATTGATACATCTCTTCTCCCTATATAGAAAGGTTTACTTGACTCCGAAGCAAGGATTACTTGACCCCTTAAGCAAGTGACCCTTATCTCTAATTAACCTTGATACTAACAGGCCATACCATCTAACCAGGCCCAATAGGCCCATGAGGTACTCTAACACTACACCCCAGCTGGACATGCAACTCGTCCTTCAGCTGCAACCTAACCAACTTATAACGATGACTCGACTCGACACACACCTAACACCTAAAAACAAGCCTTTTACATTTTGGCTTATTTTATTATTCTCAACCTGAATTGGACTCCGCATCGAAAGTGAACACCCTCCGCGTCCCAAACTTGCACGTGTGCAGCTCACCTGGATCATGAAAACTTCATTGTCATCAGCTACATGTGATCCGATTGACTGAGATGGGCGCAACATCGCAACCCCTCAATGGCAACCCATGACAAAAGGCGGCGGCACCTCACGGGGCACGGTTACTAGTGCCCACTTGCATTTGCCTCGCCGATGGCCGCTAGTCGGTGTCACGCCGAGAAAGGAGCCCCGCGGTCTCAGCGCCGCACTTGATGTTGTGGCCCCCGCGCGCCGAGGTCGACCATTACCACGGACGCCTCCTATTCCCGTGTCTTCTGGCGCGACACCTGCAGCTGCCGCCGCGCTAGGAGGCCACGTGCTGCAGCTTGCAGCCACACCGCCGCTGACACCTGGCGGGCACTCTCTCCTCGATCTGCAGCCAGCTGATATGCAGGGATGACACGGCGCCGCTGCTTGAAGATGGTGCGTTGCCCATGCCCTATGAAGGATCGACATGAAGCAGGCAATGAAAGTTGGGACAGATCCGTTGGCATGGAGACGGTTGTCGTCCCATAGCCCAACAAGCCGTAGGGGAACCCCAGCAGTATGGTGGTTGTAGTGTTCGCCAATTGTCGGGATTCCAAGGCCTCGAGCTGCGCCCAGAGAGACGCCACCTATTGGGTGAGGTCGGCCAACACCTTGGCGATGGGATCCGACAATGGCTCATCGAAACCTGGCATCTCTGATACCAGATTGATAGGGCTATGAACCCTATTGGAGTTGTTGCGGAGATGATAGAGATGGGAGAGGGGTGGCCTAGGTCGAGGCAAGCAAGGACAACGAGGGGCGCCGTGGTTCCCTTGGCACACGCGTGGGAGAGGCGAGGGAAAGAGAGGCGGCGGCTAGGGCTTTTGTTGAAGCTGGCAACTGATATCTGCTTAATTCCTGAATAATGTCAACAAGCCATATATATATATATGTCTCTAGGAAAATACGGAATAAATCTAATTGTGACATTGGCCCACCTAGACCAGTCGGCCCCTCCCCTGCGCCAACCCTTTGCCACCTGGTGGCCGGCGCCTGGAGTAGACAATACCGGTCATAACAGGGACCATCCCTATCCTTGAACTATGGCGAATTGTTCCAAATTCTCCAAAAGGACACCAATCCATGATATATGCATATTTATTTCATCTGTACTGTAGAGGCAAGGTGCATATCTGCATATTGATTTGACCATGAAATTCAATATGTGGGGACTGGGCACACAGCATGTCATGCACCATATCTATTAATTTCTTAAATCTAGACTGAGTGGCAAGTTATCATGTTGTATGTTGTTCTACTGTAAAATGCATCTGACCACTAGTATACTCAAATGCATTGCAATGAACACAATTCAGAGAAAAATACCTGGTGAGTTCGACCAGTCACAGGTTTGCACAAGACAATACTGTGTGTCCCATCAGTGCAAATCCTTTGAAACCTGGTGAGTGCTTGTTTTCCATTTGGTTTTTCACCAACACCGCCACTAATCTGAATTTCAGAAACTGTACTGAGATTAGTGCTTCGGAACAGTATTTCTTTTGCTAAGTGCACATTTAGTTCTATCAAATTTTGCATGTGGTTTGCATAAGTAAATAGTGGTATGTTGTTTGACCTGCTATTTGGGAAAAACAAAAGAAAATGATATCTCTACAGGGATAATATGAAACTTCTTTCTTATTTTATATTCCTGACTCTGAACATACAAGGTTTTAATGATGTTCCATAAAAAAAAGGTTTTAATGATGTAACATTAAATATGATACAAATTATCTGATAAATTATAGACATTGTTAACATCTACAAAGCAATCTATACCAGCCTAGAATAGCATTGACAGCAATATGCTTTGTTTGAAAGGAGGGAGGTCAGGAAAGAGAAATTCAGCAATTGCTCCAACATATTGCCATGGAAAAACATGCACAACAGGATTAATAATTGCTGACAGACCTCCACAGTACTCCTTCCATCCCGTGCATTGAAATTTACATTGGCATCGACAGTTTGCTGAAAAGAAACTCGTTCAGATAGATATACATTAGCGCTTATGTATGCGAAACAAATATATTTGAAATGCTTCTATTATAGTTCTCAAAGCAGATTCTTTTTACAAAGTTCCTAAAGAAGATTCAGTGACGGTATAGAACATGCCTCTAATTATTAATTAGGCATGAAGGTGGTTCCTAGTCAGGCTAAGCGGACGCCTTTCAAATCAGTGTGTCCAAGTCCGAACCATCAGTAGTTCTAGTTAGTTGTATGTGCATGCCCACACATAGGCGTCACCTTGAACTTTTTTTTTTGGCTGGATCGTACAGTAATTTAATACAAAATACACAGCATAGAGAAAAGAAACCTTATGCAACGTAAGACAACTTGGCATCTAAGACGTAGGGCATAAGTAAAAAGTAAATTAAAGTAAAGATCTGACATGTTACAGATTTCCTTTACTATTTATTTTCACAGCAGAATAGTTATTTATCCTTGGAGGCAGAGAAATGCGGGCATTACATAAACGTTATACCTCACCATCAGGAAAAACCCCAACAACCTTGGCCACATATTCTTTTTGCAGCAGACCAGCTTCAATCTGCGATAACAGTGCTTAAAATAGAAAAATGTGTGATGTGTAAAAGGATAAAATACGTCAACAAGCAAATCATAAGATAAATGCAGACAGACAGTGTGATGAGCTGCATTTAGGAACATCATCCCAAGAATACTACCACAACAGCTCCTTAGGCAATATGCTCTTTCAGCGTTATTTGCTTTGCTTTCTAGCTAGGCTTCATCGTTGGGCTCAGGTTTGGTTTGTTTATATAAGAATCTGATTTGTTAGTGATGTTGGATATGTGTCGAATATGTGTACAGTTTTGGTTCCGTTGGATTTAAGTTGTATTCGGGGCTAGGATAGAGTTCGAGTCTGTTAGACTAGGCGCCCTATGGGCTGGCCATGGGCCTGGCACCCAAGCCCATAGGCTGGGCTGCCTCTAGGGTTATAATAGATTGATCATTGATTAGGCAAGGATCGCCGTTGATTGGGTGTTTCTATAAACCCTAGCTGATCCTTACCTATATGTATATGTACCCCTGTACTTATATCAATCTATCAATTCCCGAGATCTATTTGCTCTCATCGTATCTATCACCTAGGTTTAGGTTTCTCTTCTGCTACCCACCTCCCGCGTGCCGGCCCCTCGCTGTGCTGGACCCTGCCACCATGTTCCCAACCCCTCCTACCCCAAAGGCCGCCTCCCAGCGCCTCGCCCAGGAGAAGGCGGCCGCGGCTACTGCTGCTCCTGCCCAACAGGACGCTCGTGATGCCTGGCGCGCGCCTTTTAGGCCGAGGAGAAAGCCGCAGCTGCTGCCAGGGATCGCGACGCTGCTGCCCAGAGCGCCAGTGAAGCCATCGCACGCGCTGCCATGGAGTGCGCGGTCGCTGATGCTACTGTCGCGCCAGAACCTTCTGGCGCCTCGTCTGGCGGCACAACCGGTCACTGATCTCCATGCCGCCATGCTTCTTCACGAAGCTGTCACCCTTCTTCAGCTCCATGCACAGGCTGTCGCCGTCAACAGCATCCGGAACCACGTCACCACCATCCTCGACGTCGACTCCAGCAACTTCAACCGCTGGCGTGATCAATTCATGCTTGTCCTCGGCATGTTCTCCCTGCAGGACCATGTCTGTGAGGACCCTCCAACTAGGGGTGCAAAGGGGTAACCTTTAGGTGCACCTCCAAACCTCTTTAGTTCAAATATTTGTACTACTTTTTGAAAATTTTGGAGAAGTAGTATAAATACTTGAACTAACGAGGTTTAGAGGTGCACCTAAAGGTCACTCGTTTGCACCCCTACCTCCAACCCCTCTCTCCCCTGATTGGTCTCGGATGGACTGCGTCGTCAAGTCCTGGATCATCGCCTCGCTCACCGACGACCTTGCTGAGATCATCTCCGCCCAGGGTTCCACCACTCGGCGTGGATGGCTCGCCATCGAGTCACAGTTCCTCGATAACCAGGAGGCACGCTCCATCCACCTTGAGATCCGATTTCGTAATTTCGTCCGGGGCAACCTCTGCGTCACCAACTATTGCCGCTGGCCGAAGATGGACGATGACCTCACGGCTCTTGGTGAGGTCGTCACTGACCGCACCCTCATCCTCAACGTCCTCCACGGCCTCAACAAACACTTCAACCACGTCAGGGCCCTCCTCCGTCGCACCCGGGCCTTCCACTCCTTCGTGGAGGCCTGTGACGACCTCATCCTCGAGGAACTCATGATGGATAACCACAAGGACGCCCTTGCCACTACGCTCGCCGTCTCCACCACTCCCAGCCCTGCCCCTGCATCCTCTGGCACGGGCTCCGGGAGCTCCAAGCCTCCAAACAACTGCCGCAGCAAGCGCGGCAGTGGAGGTGGCACCTCTGGCCAAGGGTCCTGCCCCACTACTGGCACGCAACAGCAGAAGCAACCTGCCAGCGGTCGGCCCTGGCCCAGCGTCTACATCCCCTAGACAGGGACCATTCAGATGTGGTCAGGGGGTCCTTGTCCACCGTTGGCACCCATCCCGGTGCCTCCTCACCTGCAGGCACAACAGCAGGCCTTCCTCGCCCAGTAGCAACAGCAGGCCGCTGCCCTCCCTGCTCCTGATGCCTCTGGACAGTCGGTCACCCAGGGCACTACAACCCTGTGGCCGGCCTCCCTTCCTGGGACCCGACGGCCCTCGCCTCCGCCTTCAGTATGTCATTGACCCCTCCTGCATCCAACGAATGGTATTTCGACTCAGGTGCTACTTCCCATATGACATCTCAATCCTCCCTTTCACATGTTTTATTCCCGCGGTACCCTACTCCTCTATTATTGAGGGTAATGGATCTCTTCTCTCTGTCACCGCCACTGGCTCCACAGAGTTATCCCCTACTTTACATCTTAATAATGTCCTTGTGTCGCCACAAATTATTAAGAATCTTATCTCTGTTCGCCAATTTACTATTGACAACAATTGTTCCATTTCTGTGAAGGTTCTTCCATCTCGGAACGAGATCATCAGGTGCAATAGCTCCAGGCCGCTATATCCACTACGCCTTCCACCAACACACTCCCTTGTTGCCCAAGCTTCCTCCCTGCTGTGGCATCGGTGACTTGGCCACCCCGGTCATGAGGCGTTGTCAAATCTCGTGTCTAGTGTTTTTTGTCACACTCAGGATTGTTCAGATTTATGTCATGCTTGTCAACTAGGGCGTCGTGTTCATTTGCCTTTTCCTGTGTCCACCTCTCTTGCATCTAGCAAGTTTAATCTTATATACATTGTGACTTGTGGACCTCTCCAATTGTCAGTATTTCTGGTTATAAATATTACATGGTCATACTTGATGATTGGACTCATTACTTGTGAACTTTTCCGTTGCGACTAAAATCTAACACTTCCAACTCGCTTGATCACTTCATCGCCCACGACTCAACCCAATTCGTCGCCCGCGTCAAGGATGTCCAGTGCGACAACGGGAAAGAGTTTGACAACTCTAGCTCCCGTCACTTCCTCCTTTCCTAGGGCAAATGTTGTTTGCTCACTGCTCTTTCAGGTGTCCATGCCTCCCTCCTACTAGGTGGATGCCCTCTCTACGGCAACTGTCCTCCTTAACATATTGCCCACCAAGACTCCTCAATTCACCACGCCTCATCTTGTCCTCTTCACTACAGGTGTTACTCCAACCTGTCTGCCACAATTCGCCACGCCTCATCTTCTCATGTTCGGCAAGCCGCCAGCATATGATCATCTACAAGTCTTCGGTTGCAAGTGTTACCCCAACCTGTCTGCCACTACCCCTCATAATCTCGCCCCTAGGTCTATCCTATGTGTCTTCCTAGGCTATTCCACTCCTCACAAAGTGTATTGTTGCCTTGACCTTTCCTCTAGTAGAGACATCATCTCTCGGCGCATCATCTTCGATGAAACGACCATCCCTTGTGTTGAGCGCCATGGTCCTAGTGCTCCGGCAGACCTTGAGTTCCTTAATGATGATACTACTGATGTTGTGCCCACTACCATTAGACCGCTGGACAAGTTTTTGCCGCCCAGCATCCCCAACGTCACCAGCGTCCCTACCGGTCCCTCTATGGTCGTGCTTGGGGCGCCCGTGCCACCTCCAGTTGATATTGATGATCCCTCGGCACCCACGCTCTACATCCCGCTTGCACTACGTGCGTCGGGGACTGCCTCCCACGCGTCGCGCGGCATAGGAGCTATCCAGTGCACCTAGTGGTGTCTCTCCTCGCAATTTGTACGTCACGCACAGGCTACGTGCAAGCTCGACGTCTTCAGCACCGTCCGCGAGTTCCCCAGCGCCTCCTCAGCCGCCCCGCGGCCCCCCGCCTAGGTTCCCACCTCTTCGTTCGTCCCGTAACTTCATGTACTACATGCGACGGCCTCGACCACCACCTGTTGCTCCTACCCCGGCCACTGTTCGCATACACGATCGTGTAGCCCGTTTACACACTGTTTAAACGCTACACGGTGGTACACCGTTTCCGTTTAATCGGTCTTTTTGACCGTTTAGACGTCGTTTTTTTTTTCGTTTAAACACCCGTTTTCCCCCGAATAATGGGTGAAACGGAAGGTGATCGACTGTTTTAACCGTTTAGCGTTTAGGATAACACTGACCCCGGCTGCCCCTAAGCCAACCGCCACGCTGCCCAAGGGCGCAGTTGTTGTCCCTCCGGTGGCCAACCAACACGCCATGGGTACGCGTTCGAAGAGTGGCTATCGGATTCCCGCTACCTTCCACGCCACACCTCTCTCCTCGGTGTCGAAGACCTTTTGTAGTGCTCTCGCGGATCCCAATTGACGAGCGGCTATGGAAGAACACAGTGCTCTACTAAAGAACCATACTTAGGATCTCGTGCCCCGTCCCTCGTGGGCCAACGTTGTCACTAGCAAGTGGATCTTCAAGCACAAGCTTCCGTCCGATGGTTCCCCCGAGCGGTACAAGGCACGTTGGGTTTTCCGTAGCTTTACCCAGCGGACTGGTGTGGATTTTGATGAGACATTCAGTCCTGTGGTGAAGCCTGCTACTGTCCACACGGTGCTCTCCCTGGCCCTCTCTCAACACTAGCCTATACACCAACTCGATGTGAAGAACGTCTTTCTTCATGGCAATCTGTTTGTATATTGCCAGCAGTTGTCCGGGTTCGAAGATCCAGCTTATCCGGACTTTATCTGCCTTCTAAAGAAATCACTTTATGGCCTCAAGCAGGCTCCTCATGCTTGGTACAACCAGATAACCACATTCTTGTTGTCTATTGGGTTTGTTGAAGCCAAGTCGGACACCTCATTTTTCGTTTACCACCGCAGATCAGCCTACTTATTGCTCTATGTTGATGACATTGTCCTTACAGCTTCCTCACTCGATCTCCTTCAACGGATTATCTTAGCACTCCAGCGAGAGTTTGCCACGAAAGATCTTGGTGAATTACGTCACTTCCTTGGCATGCATGTTCAGTGAAATGGTGATGGACTCCTACTTTCACAGCGATATTGGAGATTTTGGATTGCGCCGAGATTGCAGAGTGCAAGCCATGCTCTACTCCAGTTGACACCAATCCTAAGGTTGCTACAGCTGTGCCTGATGCTACAGACTTCCGCAGTCTTGCTTGAGCTCTTCAGTACCTGATGTTCACTCGCCCAGACATTGCATGTCGTGTCTGCCTTCACATGCACGACCCTCGTGAGCCTCACCTTGCTACCCTGAAGTGGATCCTTCGCTATGTTCGAGGCACTCTCCACCTTGGTCTCCTACTGTGACCATCTACTTCAACTAATCTTGTCGTCTACACTGACGATGATTGGGCTAGATGTCCAGACACTCGCAAGTTCACCTCGGGCTATGTTGTGTTCCTTGGAAAAAAATCTTGTTTCCTAGTCCACAAAGCGCCAGAGCTTGGTGTCAAGATCAAGTGCTAAAGCCGAGTATAGCGCGGTGGCCAACGGAGTTGCAGACGCCACCTGGCTACGCCAGCTTCTCTTGGAGCTGCATGCCCCTCTTCGCCATGCCACACTAGTGTACTGCGACAACATCAATGCTATCTACATGTCCTCCAACCCAATTCATCATCAGTGCACCAAGCACATTGAGATTGAGATTGATCTTCACTTTGTTTGGGAGCGAGTCGCCATTGGTGATCTTCGTGTTCTGCAAGTTCTCACTTCTTCACAATATGCAGATATTTTCACCAAAGATCTCCCTTCTTCAGTATTCACGGAGTTTAGGTCCAGTCTCAACGTACAACATGGCAGACGATTCGACTACGGGGGCATGTTAGACTAGGCACCCTGTGGGCTGGCTATGGGCCTAGCGCCCAAGCCCATAGGCTAGGCTGCCTCTAGGGTAATAATAGATTGATCATTAATTAGGCAAGAATCACCGTTGATTGGGTGTTTCTATAAACCCTAGTTAATCCTTACCTATATATATGTACCCTTGTACTCATATCAATCTATCAATTTCCGAGATCTATTTGCTCTCAGAGTGAACCCTGTATCCTAGTAGGCCATAAATATGAGATAACCTCTATTGTAACTAGGGATGAAAACGGGACGGATATTTATTCGATCGTTCGTCCGACCGAATTCGTTTAGGAGTTTAGACCTGTCCGTATCTGAGTCCGAAGATTAACATATGTCTGTATCTGAGTCCAAAGATTAACATCCGATGTCGTATTCGTATCCGAATACTAAAATTGGTATATTTATGATGTTGATATCTAATCGTATCATATCCGATATTTCTGATACTATTCGTATTCGAATCCGAACAGAAATATGAAAACAAATACGATATCAGCGATATCCGTTCGTATCCGATCCGTTTTCATCCTTAGTTGTAACCGTGAGACGACTTGGTGGCTAGATAGGGTGGCGGCGAGACAACGACATTGCCTGAATGCTGGTGTAGTTGCTGCTTTATGGCAAGGAGTGTCCGTAGTCATTACTCCGAGGAGTAGGCACATCGCCGAACCTCGTTTTAAAAACATCATGCCTCGGTGTCGTTCTCGTTTGCGTATCATCTTCTATGGTGGCTAGATTCCGCTGCGCACTCTAACAAGCGGTATCAGAGCCGATGGTCAGAAAAGTTGGAAAATCTCTAGGGTCACATGGTGACAGGGGAGCCCATTAACGTCTCGAAGGTCAGACGGGGTGTGTGATATGGAGCATTAGACTCGGGGCCTGGAAAGTGTCTTCCGGAGATCGCACGGTGTAGTGTGATGGAAGAGTTGGGTCTGATGTTTGACGGGGGAGATTTTTAGGTTTAGTCCCACACCAGTAATTGATGGTTGGGGGCATGACATATATGGCGGGGGCAGCCCTCACCAATCATACTAGTCTTTTGGGTTGAGTTAGTCCTAAGGCCTGGATATGTTGTGGACTCCAGTGGGCCTGAGCCCGATGGGCGCTGACTTATGGGTATAGCGAGCTGGGCCGAATTCTATTGCACACTCTAACAAGTGAGTTGGTTAGCTTAAATGTATTGTAACACGACACTCTATATCAGGAGCCCCTAATATAGGAGATCAAGCCAGAACATTCAATTTGTTGAATCTATTATCTGTTGTTCATAGTTCTAGGGGGTTAACAAAATCATTGCTATGTATCTTCGTTGTATGATTGGGGATCGGACATGAAACTAGGTGTGTTGGGTGCCATGGGCGGAACTCTTTTACAACACTTCATCCCACATTGTGCTACAAGAGACCCATTCCCATTTGTCTATAGTCAGGACTAGCATCAATCCATCTTATGAACTAGGTTATGTTCAGGTTGAGGATGTGGCTCAATCCCTAGAGGACCGCAACAAAATTCTTGACACATGTGCATCACCACCTGTAGCAGGCTCAGCAAATCAACAAGAACTACGACCGTGGCCATCACAACGTGGAGTTTGTTGTTTACAGACTAGGTCAGACTGCGCATATGTTACCTGGCAGGTTGTCACCAAGCCCAAGTGAAACCGGCGGCATGTCGCTTGGAGAGTTCGCTAGGGGCACACATCCATGAGATGTTTCATGTGAAGCATCAAGAAGTTCTTCTGTCTGCCTCCAGCTACTCCCCCAGCTACTCCGCTACTACTGCTGCCTCTACTGTTATGACCGGATTGGTCTATAGCAGGAGGAGGCCCATAAGTGGCTAATAAGCCGCATGGGTTAAGGATAAGGGTTTAAAGCCCATACTATTATTTAGTATTTATTTCAGTTATTTCCATTAGGCTATAAATAACAATTGTAAGACTCTTGGTTAATTAAGTAGAGTACTAATCTACATGGTTTCCCTCAGGGAACCGGGAGACCTAGCCGCCTCCTGTTCCTCCTCCCTCACCGCGATCACGAGTCACGGCGCCCCAGCGCCGCTCCCGGCCTCGCCTTCCTCCTTCCCATCCCTACAACCTACGCAACCTCCCTGGTAGGATCCGTGTTCCTATCAATCTGGTATCAGAGATGTCTAGACCGATCCCTTCCGCCTCGCTCCCACCGCCGCAGCCGTCACTGCCCGCGTCATCAGCCGCGGCGACGAGCGTGACGTCGTCGGCCGCCGCGGGCACCGTCACCCTCCCTACATCGCTGTCGGCTCCTCTGCAGGGGGGCGACCGTCATCTTCTCCCCAGAACAGACCACTTCGGCGATCGTCACCCTCAGCTACAACATCGGTGATCTCCAAGGCGCGGTGGGCGAGAACCAGCGGGCGGTCCAGGCCCTGCTCCTTGCTCAGTCCGCACAACCACCGCCGCTGCCCGCCCATCCGCAACTGCAGCTAACATACCACCCGCCGCCGCACACCTCCGCGCTAAACCCCACCGCTGCCCTCCAACGCCACCACAGCATGCTGCCACCCACTTCCACCCAACCCCTGCGTTCCTCGCCCGTGCCCATTACCCAAATTCGTTTTCCCCCGTCACCATCTACAATCCCAGCATGGGCTCTGGGGTCCTCCGCGTCGCCGCAGCCGGCCTACAGCACAACCGCATCCCACCAAGTCGCCACGGCGCCGATCGTCTCCAGCACGCTCTACGGGGGCATCGACGGGACCCTCATACCGGGCTACTCCATGGGGTTTCCCTACCCGGAACCGTTGGCATCGCCCATGTTCCCCAGCGACGCGGGCGCCGCCGCAGATCACCACCCGCCTCGGTTCTACAAATTGGAGTTCGCCACGTACGACGGCACGGTCCACCCCTTGAACTGGCTCAACCAGTGCGAGCAGTTTTTCCGCGGGCAGCGCACGTTGGCCTCCGACCGCATGTGGCTCGCTTCCTACCACCTCAAGGGCGCGGCACAGACGTGGTACTACGTCGTGGAACAGGACGAGGGCATGCCGTCCTGGGATCGGTTCAAGGTCCTCTGCAACCTCCGGTTCGCGCCAACGGTGCGCAATTCGTGCCTCTTTGAACTGGCCCGACTCCCATTTCAGTCCACGGTGCAAGATACTCCGAGCGGTTCAACGTCGTACTGTGCCATGCTCGCAATCTCTCCCCCCAACAGAATGTGGAACTGTTCGTGAGGGGACTGTCGGAACACCTCCAGGTGGACGTGGAGCTTCGTGCCCCGCAGGACTTGTCGACGGCAGTGTACCTCGCGCGGGCCTTTGAACGGCGCGCGGCGGCTTCACCGGCGCCAACGCCGCACCGGGCCCCCAGACCCCCCAGCGACCCACCCTGCCTGCCCCAGCGCGCGGACCGGCGGGCACACTGGTGCACAGGGGGGTGCCCGCGGCCCCAGCAGCACCTGCGGGCGGGGACCGCCCACGCCGGAGACTGTCGCCGGCCGAGATGGCGGAGCGCCGCCGCCAGGGGCTTTGCTTCAAGTGCGACGAGGCGTATGTGCGGGCGCACATCTGCCCCCGACTATTCTTCTTGGAGGCGGACGACTACATCAACGACGCGCTCCCGCCGGAGGAGGCCGTCGCGGTGCTGCCAACCGAGGACGCGCACCCACCAGAGGCCAAGGGAGAGGCGAACGTTCTGGTGGTCTCCCTCCATGCCGTGGCCGGCGTCCGCACCGATAACACCATGTCGGTGCCAGTCACCATCCAGGCGGAGCGCTTCATGGCCCTCCTGGACACGGGATCTACACACAACTACCTCCAGGGCGAGGCGATGCGGCGCCTGGGCATCCCCACCAGTGGCGGCCAGCAGTTGCGCGTCACTGTCGCCAATGGGGACCGCCTGGACTGTGCGGGCATCGCCCGCAACGTAGCCATGTCGGTCGGGCCGGGCACGTTCGCCATCACATGTGTCGGCCTCGACCTCGGCTGCTTCGACTTCATCATCGGCGTGGACTTCCTGCGGACCCTGGGTCCCATCGTGTGGGACTTCGAGGCCATGACCGTGTCCTTCCGCCGGGCGGGGCGGACCATCACGTGGACAGGGGTCGGGGGACCGCAGGCTCCTCAACTTCAGCTCGCCACGGCCTCCGCGGGGGCGCCCCAACCGCTGCTAGAGCAGCTCATCGCCCAGCACGGGGCGATCTTCGATGAGCCGCGGGGTCTTCCACCAGTTCGGCCGTACGACCACCGGATTCACCTCCTGCCGGGAACGGCCCCAATCGTCGTCCGACCATACCGCTACCCCCAGCTTCAGAAGGACGAATTGGAGCAACAGTGCTCGGCCATGCTGCAGCAGGGCATTATAAGGCCGAGCACCTCGCCATTCTCGGCACCGGTGCTCCTCGTGCGCAAGTCGGACGGCTCCTGGCGTTTCTGCATCGACTATCGAGCCCTCAACGCCAAAACGTCCAAGGACAAGTTTCCCATCCCCGTGGTGGAGGAGCTGCTGGATGAGCTCCATGGCGCACGGTTTTTCACCAAGCTCGATCTGCGTTCGGGCTACCACCAAGTCCGGATGCATCCCGACGACGTCAAGACAGCCTTCCGAGAACACACGAGGGCCATTACGAGTTCCTGGTGATGCCTTTCGGCCTCTCCAATGCGTCGGCTACATTCCAGGCTCTGATGAACGACATGCTGCGCCCCTTCCTTCGGAGGTTTGTACTGGTCTTCTTCGATGATATTCTCATCTACAGCTCCTCCTGGGCGGAGCACTTGCGCCACATCAGCGTCGTCTTGGCGGCGCTACTGGCACACCGGCTGCACCTCAAGCGCTCCAAGTGCTCTTTCGGCGCGGAATCGATGGCCTACCTGGGCCACGTGATCTCCGCAGGGGGCGTGGCCATGGACGACGACAAGGTGGCCGCGGTGTCCTCCTGGTCGGTTCCACAGTCGGCGCGAGGCTTGCGCGGCTTCTTGGGACTGGCCGGCTACTACCGGAAGTTCATCCGGGACTTCGGCTTGATCGCTGCCCCACTAACGCGTCTCTTGTGGCGAGACGCGTTCCAGTGGGACGACGATGCGGCGGCGGCTTTCCAGGCGCTCAAGGCCGCCCTCACGACGGGTCTGGTGCTGCAGACGTCGGACTTCGACACGACGTTCACCATCGACTGCGACGCATCGGGCGCGGGGTTCGACGCCGTGCTACACCAAGGCAGGGGCCCCCTCGCTTACTTCAGTAGGTTGTTCGCCGCTCGCCACAGCAAGCTAGCCGCCTACGAGCGTGAGCTCATCGGTCTCGTACAAGCGGTGAGCCACTGGCGGCCATACTTGTGGGGACTACACTTCCGGGTTCGCACTGACCACTATAGCCTCAAATTTTTGCTTGACCAGCGTTTGTCGACCATCCCTCAACACCAGTGGATTAGCAAACTCTTCGGGTTCGACTTTGAGGTGGAGTATCGCCCCGGACGCCTAAACACAGTGGCCGACGCGTTGTCCAGGCGTGACGGGGGCGCGGACGCGGGGCTCGCAGGCGCCACGCCGGACGGCCACAGCCTCACCCTGTCAGCCCCATCCTTCACCTTCCTCGACAGGATTCGGCAGGCGACGGGGGTGGCGCCCGACGCCCAGCTCCTCCTGCAGCGTGCACAGGCAGGGGAGTTGGACGCCCCCTGGCGCATGGAGGGCGGGCTACCTCCTCCATGGCTCCCGCATCTTCGTGCCGTACCACGACGACTTGCGCCACCAGGCCATCCTCCTCGCCCACGCGGCGGGCCACGAGGGTGTCCAGAAGACGCTGCACCGCCTTCGCCTGGAGTTCTTGATCCCGGGAGATCGCAAACTGGTGCAGGAGTGGGTGTGCGCGTGCACCACTTGCCAGCGGAACAAGACGGAGACCCGACCGCCGGGCGGGCCTCCTGCAGCCCCTCGACGTACCGTCCCAGGTGTGGGCGGACATCTCGATGGATTTCATCGAAGGGCTGCCCAAGGTGGGCGGCAAGTCGGTCATCTTGACGGTGGTCGACCGGTTCTCCAAATACGCACACTTCATCGCCCTCGGCCACCCCTACACCGCGGCTTCAGTCGCACGGGCCTTCTTCGACGGCATAGTCCGCCTGCATGGATTCCCGTCATCCATTGTCAGCGACCGGGACCCCGTGTTCACCGGCCATGTGTGGCGCGACCTTTTCAAGATGGCGGGCGTCGCGCTCCGCCTAAGCACGGCCTTCCACCCACAGACGGATGGCCAGTCCGAAGTGGTTAATAAAATAATCGCTATGTATTTGCGAGGTGTTACAGGTGATCGCCCCCGCGCCTGGGTGGATTGGCTCTCATGGGCGGAATATTGCTACAACACGTCGTTCCACACAGCCCTCCGCGCCACCCCTTTTGAGGTGGTCTATGGGCTCTCGCCGCCGCCACTGCTACCGTACCGACCCGGGACGGCCCAAATGGAAGCGGTCGACGCCATCCTCCGTTCCCGGGAGGAGGTCCTGGTCGAGGTACGGCAACGTCTTCTCCAGGCCCAGGAGCTCGCCAAGAAGTACTATGACGCCGTGCATCGCGACGTCGAGTTCGCAGTGGAGGATTGGGTGTGGGTGCGCCTTCTCAATCGCACCACCCAGTCCCTTGACCCGCGCGTCAAGGGGAAGCTGGGGCCGCGCTACGCCGGGCCTTTCCGTGTGGCGGCCCGGATCGGTCGCGTGGCCTACCGCCTGGAGCTGCCGGAGGGCTCTCGGCTCCACGACGTCTTCCATGTGGGTTTGCTGAAGCCACACCGCGGCGATCCCCCAGCCGCACCGAGCGTGGTGCCCCCAGTCGTGGATGGGCGCCGACTACAGGACCCGGAGCGCGCCCTACGCGCACAGCAGCGTCGCGGGGCTTGGCAGGTCTTAATTCAGTGGCGCGGCATGTCCACGGAGGAGGCGACTTGGGAGACATTGGAGGACTTCCGAAGTGCTTTTCCTGACTTCCAGCTCGAGGACGAGCTATTTGCCGGGGAGGGAAGAGATGTTATGACCGGATTGGTCTATAGCAGGAGGAGGCCCATTAGTGGCTAATAAGCCACATGGGTTAAGGATAGGGGTTTAAAGCCCATACTATTATTTAGTATTTATTTCAGCTATTTCCATTAGGCTATAAATAGCAATTGTAAGACTCTTGGTTAATTAAGCAGAGTATTAATCTACTCGGTTTCCCTCAGGGAACCAGGAGACCTAGCCGCCTCATGTTCCTCCTCCCTCACCGCGATCACGAGTCACCGCCCCAGCACCGCTCCCGGCCTCGCCTTCCTCCTTCCCATCCCTACAACCTACGCAACCTCCCTGGTAGGATTCGTGTTCCTATCATCTACACTATGGTGTTATCGTCCCAGTGCTATTGTGCTAGAACACGGTCGAGTGCATCTCTGTCACAGTGTTCACCAGCTCTTGGTCAAGTGGACTGGACAGCCAGCTTCTGCAGTATCCTCGATGGACCTCAACCTACTATGATGGCCCCTAAATGATAAGCTCCATCAGCGTCACTTGCTTTGCTTTCAAGTTTGCTCAGTTTAGTGTTAGGCTCAGGTATGGTTTGTTTATACAAGAAATGAGAAATCAGTTGTTTAGCAAGCCAGTTAACTTGAATGGATTGTAATTGGCGCCCTCCAGGTGAGTGCCTTGTGCCCTTGTCTGAGATATTACAAAAGAAACATTTAATCTCTTTGATCTATTATCTAGCATTCCTAGCTCCAGGGTGGCCAAGTGAACAACCTCGCCTTCCCATCGAGCTGTTCCCAATCAGTGCAACCGGCTCTATTCCATACAGTGGACACAATCACATGCTAGAGTGCAGACGCACATAATAAGCAATATGATAAAAAGGAAAATACTGTCATGGTCTCTAGTAGTACCTGTTGCCTGAAACATTCAGCTCTGTTGGCATTTTTTGCAAATATAAGGAGGCCTGAAACCAAACGATCTAACCGATGCACCGCTGCAAAAATAAAATGGTGGTCAAGGAATTCTAACATCTATGATGAATGGTAGAGATCATAAGGAAAAGACAAATAATTAGATAATTAAAGAAAAAGGATACGAAATAGGGGTGTTAACCCATGCTCAGCCTGCAGAATCCCAACTACAGTATTCTTGCGATATTGGCCACATGGATGAACCTACAAAATGGGAACCATTAGATTTATGTATATAACGTTCTGACTTCAACCAAACATACACTAATTAGCAATTATGTAGGTACTAAACTTAGCTCAGTTAGCAGTGTGTACACACCACCTAAGTTCATGTCCTCTTTGGTTAGCATTTGGGAGACTATTTTCTTCTGAGAATAATGATACTGATTTCACCTAGGAATTCTAGTTTTCCCGTAGTAACTTCTAAAATCAAGATTTGATTTCATCTTCAAACAAAATTAATTTACTTTCATCCAGAAGAATCCTTCATGATTACTTTTTGATAACTCAGGCATCATCAGATCATATAACAAACTACTAGAAAAAAAATCTAAGATCCCAGTTGGCATGAAGAATCGGAACAAATTCTTCCTAGAATTAGAAGAATCACATCCAAACGCATCTCCTGCAAAACGTTTCACCTTAGGATCGATTCTCATTTTGTACATGCATTCTTGAAACAGACGGAGACTTGTTTCGCAGTGATTCTAGAAACGGTTGGGGACTGTATTTTTTTTTCTAGCTAATTTTTTCAAGTGGGATAAGTTAAAATGGGTTGTAAGTCAATCTTCAAGCATAAAAAGTTCAGATACTTTTTTATGTATATTTTTATTTATATGACTTTTACGAATAATACAATCCTGCCTAGCAGCCAAACAATCTCATAAAGTGATTCCAATTCACCTTAGATATGTTTCTGCAGCAAATCTGGATCCGAAGCGTTTGTGTGAGAAGCTAGATCCCTACCAAACGCACCCTAACGCTCTACCAGTAAAACGCCCGAAAAAGTCCCATCAAATACAACATTAAGAGTACTGTATTGACTATTTACTACCACATATAATTTGTGTTGCTACAGAACCTAATGCATTTTAGTTCAGGTGACATATTTAATAAACATGGAACATGTTGACAAATACACTTGATTAGTACTACCTCCGTCCCAAAAGAATGCAATTCTCGCTTTTCGAGAAGTCAAATAGTTTGAAGTTTGACTAATTTTATATAAAAAAGTAACATTCATTATATGACATAAGTATCATTAGATTAGTTATATAATATATTTTTATAATAAAATTATTTGAAGACATAAATGTTAATAGTATTAAATATAAAGTTGGTCAAACATGAGCTATCTTGACCGTGCATCCTTTTCCGGACGGAGGTAGTAATAATAACAATAAGTAAAGCAGGAAATTCTCTAGACTTAAAAAGGAAACAATTTGATGAACATAGGATTGTCGTAATAATAAGACAAGATCCATAGATATTTTATACATCATGTCGTATACTAGTATAACAACTTTCATGTACATTATTATGAATATAAACTTACTGGAACAGAAGCTGGTTTGCAAATAGTTACAACATCAACTTCATTCTGAAGTATTGAAATATCACCCGCCAAGACAGGTGGCTCGTGCCTGGAAGAAAAAATCACCTTTAGAAAAGCCTTGAACTAAAAATAGTAAATGAGAAAAAGGCATGTGAATTATTTTTGTTAAATCAGAGCACAGTCTAGGTTCCTGCCTTCCTGGCATGCCACAGGAAGTATCTGATTGATTAGAGAGCTACATGAAGGGAAGATGGCACACAAAGTTAAACTTAATGGCATCATTAACTTAAAAGTCAGGGAATCAACAACAGTTCATCGGTACAACTAACATTTTATTTATATTATGGTTTACTAGCTAAAAATAATCCCAATAGAAACTAGAAAGAGCAAACTGAGACATTAACCAAAACATCTGTTAGTTACCTGCCGATTCACTTGCCATTTTTATGATATAAGCAAGCATGCAAAGGATAATGTATCTGCAGTAAATTGTAAACAGTTATGCTGCCCCTAATCTTTAGAACATTTGTTTGAATGAAGCGATCTATATTGAATTTATGAAGCGAAATTATCGAACATTTGTTTAGTGGGGATAATAATTTCAAAATTGATCAAAACAACTGACCTGTGCAAGAAGTGGCTTATCTTCTGTGATGATTTCACAATATAGTCTGTATGAACCATTTGCTCATCAACCTGAAGCCTCCCGCACTTCACTGCATGAACCTAGAAATTTCACCTTTCACTTAGATGCAGCAATGCAAATGTTACTGTAGTTACATCAATAAAAAAGAGATCAAAATCTGAAGCACAAGGTTTAAATCATGAAAGGAAGATGCATGGTTCAAGATGATGGGATTCAAGAGACAACAGAATCTTCATTCAGTAGCAAGCCTCTTATGGACATATCTCTACAAGTAGGACTGGAGGGCAGACAATGATATAATATAACCATAATGACGTGTGATGAAAAGAAACACTATGGTACATGAAATTCGAAGGAAATAATGGCATCATACATAGTAATCGCGGGAGCGCCCTTTGAACTCATCAGTGAAGAGGTCAACAATGGTCTTTCCAGCCCATCTGTTCTTCACCTGCAGACCAAATGAGGAACGAACAAGAAATTTTACAAAATGCTTAGATCCACAGAGAATATAATGCATGTCTTATCCATAGTTGAGCAAAGCAATCCAATCTGAACCAGCATTCCATAAGAACAGAAACAAGCCCTGATACCAGTCGAATGATAAACTATCTGGCATGGACAAGCAGGGTGGAACACAGAGAATTGGTTAAGCAAAACACTGACGAAACTTCAGAAATTGCAAGTGTGACAGTATGACCAATCGTCTAGCGCCACTATTTTCTGTTGGAGAGCATATGTCGACCACTACACCTGGTGAACTAAATCTTAGCAGTTCAAAAACGGAAGCAGATACACCTTGTATCCTCACAAAGCAAGCATGATAATCTATCTGGAGTCGAACAGGAAGCCAAACAAAATATAGTACTTATTACAAGTAGAAAAATAAGGTACAGGAACAAGCGGTCCGAAATTACATGAGAGATGAACTCGAAGTAGTAAGGCCTCACGTAGCGCCGACCTTCAGAGGGAACCCACCAACCGTCAGAACAGGAGGGGTTTAGGGTTCAGTGATGGGAACAAGCGTGCGGCGCGGTTGCAGGAAGGGAGAGGAGAGGAGGCTGCGGTTACATGCCGTTGCGGATGATGTAGTCGTGCGGCTCGGGCGGGTTGGCCGGCGTCTGCCACACGATCCCCGCTCCCCCGGGCGGCGGCGCCATACCAAGCGAATCGGCGATGAGACACACCAGCGGCGGCGGTGGTGGCACGGGGGTCTCCGCTTCAGGCTTCAGCAGTTCAGCCCAGCGTGAAAGGGATGGTGTGGGTTTGAGTGTTTGACTGTCATCAGTTGCTGCAAAGTGGGCCACAACATACATCCTCGCAGAATTTCCTTAGAGCCAGCCTAATAATACAGCCAACCTTACTGTAAGGACAGTCTCAGCCCACACATATAATGGTTTGCTCTTTACTATGGATATAGGGTCCACTTGTCTCTTTCATAAACTTTTTTGGTTATTATGTCTGGGTTGGCCGTAAGCTTTATTATGTCTAGGTTGGCTGTAAGCTTACAACTCACCTCTTCTCTCTCTCCTCCCCTCTCTCCTCCACCTCAGCATTCAGCCTTCTTACAACCAACCATAATACTTGCTTTTAACTCACAAATGTTGTCAAGCAAACGCCTGTGACCGGTGTGGTCAGCATACAAAATCCAAAAGTTACAGTTTCAAAAAAAAATTCAAAAGTTACTGTCTCCTCTCAGAATTTTAAATAGTCAAAACATCTTAATTTGGACCAATCTTATAGAAACAATTATAAAGATTTATGACATTAAATCATACTATGAAAAAATAATTATAAAGAACCTAATTTTACTTAGTTGACATCATAAATGTTATTATTGTCATATAAATTTGATCAAACTTGAGATATTTTAACTCTCCAGATTTCTTGGGATGTCTTATAATTTAGGATAGAGAGAGTATGTTTTATTCGAGGACATGGTTGGCGCGTTTGGCATATAATTTATTTTATTTAATTAGTCTCCTTTTGGGTGAGAGAATAGATAAGAAAGAAAAAAATAAGTTCAAACCTAAATCAAATTAATTGCTTCTTGTAACCATGTTTAATGGTGAAGAATTCCGAATATGCGGTGTCTTCTAAAAAATCATTATTGTTCTGTTCTGTTTACGTGTATCTAATCAGACATAGCTGCAATAACATAGCTCGCCAATTTATCTACTTTAGGTGATAATTAGATGACAAAGGAAGAGAATTAAATCACAAAGATATTGTCATGGGGAAAAGTTAGTACAAAAAATAGTTAATGCATATGATAAAGGCGGGGATCAATTAAAATTTGAGCACACAAGTAGAAAAAACGAGCTTATGAACTTGTTTGTTGCATATGAATATACGTTAACGTAAGCTCATAAACTTGTTTGTTGCATATGAATATACATTAACGTATACTTGTTTGCATTTGCACAAGTTATAAATTCAATCATACATGCTCGCATGGTGTATGCTAGTAGTATAATATATGCTTTTACTTAACATAAGCCTCCTACATAAGCTACTTGCTTTGTGTTGAGTTTTATCAAACCTTGTCAACTCTTGTTGAGAGATTTATCATGCTTCTAAGATCAAGATCACGCACACACTACATGTACATGCTACTTCTACACTAGAAGTACACAAACACATGAAGGTCTAAAGTATTGAAAAAAATGAGCACATAAAGACTCATGAATAATTTATGATAGTTATGTCTCAAGTTAATAAGTTAGAAAGAGTGATCATATCAAATAAAGGAGTAGATTACATTTACCATTTTTCATACACATGCACATCTTGATCTAGAAGTATGACACTTCTCTTCTTGGATCCAGGGTTTGACTTTACAATATACTAGAATATCAGGCGTCCTTTCGAGCGCCCTGCAATGATTTGACAGGCCAAATACTAATCTAACTAACAAATATGGTTAATATACTATATATATAGACATTACCATTTTATCACCATTAGCATTACATAAAATAAAGGATATCACAACAATAGATACATAGCACAAATTATGAGCCATTATACTTATGTTAAGTATATATTACATGATCAATGGTTACAATTAGATTTATGATCCATCTTATACCATCAACCTTAGATCAAGATCTTTGGAAAAACATGATATATTTGCATAAAAAGGAGGCAACAGTGAGGAAACTAAGCCAAAAGCATGGCTCAAGCTTCTAATTGAACTTCATAATGTGCTCCTTCCCAGGATCCTGAATAAATCCAAAAGTCAGTTGCTATTGGATAAACTGCCTTTTCTCGATCTGTTGTTTGAACTTAAATTATTTCTGCACAAAATATTAGATAGTATTCCTTCTGTTCTATATTGTCTAAATTATGAGTTGTTTTGTTCTCATCAGGTGTACATATACACCATGTAATATATATTGATAAATGACTACAGTTTGGAATGGAGAGGGTAGTTTTTGTCATCTAATCTAATAAGGTAGAACTGCTTGGTTAATGGAGTTTATTTGTGGGCCTGCAACTTTTATGTCCCATTTCTGAACTTAATTGGGCATGCATTGTCGTTCACAAATCACAACACTCCCTAGAATCTGAATGTAGATCGATGGCATAAATCACGGAATTTGAAGAGATTGTTGCCATACAAGACAAAATCAAGAACTGAACACTCGGAATCGATCATATTGTTACCTCAGCATAAGTTGCGTTGTAATACACACTTGCTTCTTGTAATCCAATACCAAGTCACTATTCTCGACTCCAAGTCCACTACAGCGGTCAGTGGCCACCACACGCCTCACCGATGTGGTTGCAGAAGCTGCCAAGGAGCAGGAGGGCGGACAAGGAAGCAGAGAGTCAGCGAGCATGTTAGAGGACGGTGTGCTCCGCCTGATCTGCGCACAGCACATCTCACGCGCCTCCCAATACTCGAGGGATGGTGATACCAGGAGACGCTGAAAGCCCATGTTTGGTTTTGAGTAATTGATGAAACCCATGGATTAACCCTTGTACTAAGTGTATGATCAAGATAGGGTAATCCACCTTGGTACATGGAGCTAGATGAATGACCATGATGAATCAAGTGCTCCATGGACTAAGGAAAAGAAGAAAGAGAAAAACAAAATGGACCCAAGGCAAAGGTATAACTATAGGGCCATTTTCGGTTTAGTGATCAAGACACTATAGAGAGTGTGATCATATTTAGGATAGATAGCCGTACTATCAAGAAGGGAAAACTCGTGTCGATTGCGGTTATCATGTGCCACTAGGTCATTTGCATTGCATATCTAAAATGAACCTAAGTGACACAAAGAACTAAATATAATCTAAGAAATATATTGTAAAAGGCTAACATAGGTGAACAAGAGATGGATCACAAGGTGTTAGCACTTGAAGACTTGGAGAAGGAGAGGTGGCTCGGTTTGACACTTGGAAGGGCTCCGGACGCAGGGTCCGGACGCAAGTGAGGTACGGTCCGAACCAATGCGGTTGCATCCCTGGATAGGAGGTCCAGACGCTAACTCCGGTCGCGGATCCGGAGCTCGGCGCTCTCTGTACTCCTCTGGAGTATTTATCCGGACGCTGAAGTGAGTCCGTACCATAGACACCGGACGCGGGTCCGGAGACTTGGAGCTCTCTGGACCCTCTCTGAGTTGGGTCCGGACGCCACTGTTCAGTGCGTCCGGAGGTGACACGTTGGCACCAGTCAGGGCGCCAACAGGCGATTTCAAAATGGCAGAGGGTCCGGACGCATGCGCGATGGTCCGGACCCCTTATACAACTTGCGTCCAGACTGACGCAGGAAGTTGAGAAAAAGGGGTAAAACGGCTAGCTCGGTGGAGGAAGCTATATAAGTGTTTTTGGTCGGCTCCTAGGGCACACTCTTGCACCTTCTATTCACTTGAGACATTTGTGCTTGCTTGAGATAGCCCCCAACTCACTCTCTTCACTCTTATTGCATACTTGTGAGAGTTTGAGTGATCCAAGTGCTTTGATCATTGCATTGCATCTTAGTGGCACTTGGTCATCGTCGTCGCCGCGGAGTTTCTTGTTATTCTTGGTGTTTGCCAATACCTAGACGGCTTGGCGATTGTGGAGAAACTTTGACCCATTTGGTGATTGTGTGCGGCCGGCTTCATCGATTGTGAGAGGGCTTCTACCCACCTCGGCGGAGCGCCAAAGGGTAACTCTAGTGGATTGCTCGTGTCATTGAGTTACTCTCATTTGGGTGGATTCTTGTGGCGCCCGAGTTAGTGGGCTAGGCTTGTCATTGCCTATTAGCCACCGAATCACCACTTGAGTAGTCGACACAACGGGGACTAGCTTGGTGGCAACCAAGTGAACCTCGAGAGAAAAATCAATTGTCAACATTGTCTCCCAGCTACTCATTGGTATTCTTGTGATTGGTTATCTACATTGACATCCATACCTCACAAGGCATCGATATAACAATCACCTCCTCTCTTGTACTTATCTTCATTCATATCTTGTCTAGTTAGCTTCTTTAGTAGTTGTTCTTGCTAGCTTGTGCTAAGTGCTTTAGGTTCTTGATATTGATTGATAAGCACTTAGCTAACTAGAATTGCTTTGGATAGGTGGCTTTGCACCCCAAGTAGAGCTAGAGTAAAAAGCTTCGGTTAAGTGTTATCTAACCTTTTGCTCTAGTGATTTGTAGAATTTTTATTAGGCTATTCACCCCCCCCCCCTCTAGCCATCTAGGACCTTTCAAGTGGTATCGGAGTCGTGGTCTCCTTATTATCAAGGCTTAACAACCTTTGGTGTTAAGAGATGGCTCAAATATTATTCAACCATGTGGGGAGCAAACCGCCAATGTTTGAGGGCACCTCATTTGATTATTTGAAGATGAAGATGCATCTAGGCTCAATACATGAGAAGGTGTGGAGTGTGTCCGAAAGTGACTTTGCCATTCTTGATGAAGCCGCTCCTACACCTAGAGAGCAAGAGAATCGGCAATGCAACACCATGGCACTCAATGTGATCTACAATGGCATTGATTCCAAGGTGTTTGAGCAAATCAAAGATCTTGAGAAAGCAAGTGAAGTGTGGAAGAGACTAGAAGATACTTATGAAGGAACTTCAACGGTAAAGAATGCCAAGTTGTACATGCTCAAGGACAAGCTATCTCACTTCAAGATGAAGGATGATGAGTCCATCCCGGAGATTTTCCATAGGCTCCAAGTGATCATCAATGATCTCAAGAGCTTGGGTGAGAAGATCAAGAATGAAGACTTCTCAAACCGGTTTCTTGGTTGTTTGCCCAAGAAATACAAAACCTTGAGGCAAATAATTAGGAGAGACAGTTTGGACAAGATCACTCCCAATGAAGTCCTTGGTGAGATCATGACCGAAGAGCAATACAATGAGGAAAGTGAAGAAGAAGAGGTCAAGGAAGAAAAGAAAGAAAAGAAGAGCTTAGCATTCAAGGCTTCATCATCCAAGAGCAAGGGCAAAGCAAAGAAGCAAGAGTTAAGTGATGATGAAGAATCTAGTGACCCTGAGGATGAGATGATGGCCCTCTTTGTGCGCTAGTTTGGCAAGTTCATGAAGAAGAAGGGCTATGGTGCTAGAAATAGAAGAGACAACTTCAAGAGCAAAGAGTATGAGAAGAGATGCTACAAGTGCAAGTAAACCGGTCACATGATTGCAGATTGTCCCAATCATAGTGATGATGATGAGAAGAAGAAGAACAAGTATGATAAGAAGGAGAAGAAGCTATCTTTCATTAAGAAGAAGAAGGGTGAATCATACATGGTGACTTGGGATAGTGATTCTTCTGATGATGAGTCTAGTGATGATGAAAGGAAGAAGACCAAGAAGAAGGCATTGACAAGCATTGCTATCAATAACAAGCCATCCATCTTCGACACTCCATCATGATTCATAGCTAAGCCAACTAAGGTACAATCTCATGATGATAGTGATAGTGATGATGATAGTAGTGATGGTGAGGAGGAGTACTCCAAGGAGGAACTTGTTGATATGATGAAGCAAACTTATGATTGTTTTGAGACAAAGAGGAAGGAGTGCAAAGAATTGAACAAGAAGCTTAAGGCTCTTGAACAATTCTTTGATGAGCTCAATGGATCTTATGAGAGGCTAATGGAATCCCATGAGAAGCTTGAGAGGATAAGCTTGAAAAGGCTCACTCCTCTCTCCTTGATCAAAACAAGGATAAGATTGTTGCATCATGTAGCATTGGAGTAACTTATGATATTCTAGATGAATCATTTTTCACTCCTATCATTGTTGCACCAACCGAGACACAATGTAGCACCTCTACTTGCACATCTACTAGTGATAGCTCAAAGGATGATGCTACACTAGTGATTGAAAATGAAAAATTGAAAAACGATGTCAATGAACTCACTTATGCTTTGGGTAAGGCATATGGTGGAGATGCCCGCTTGCTAAAGTGCTTGGATAGCCAAAGATTTTCCCACTACAAAGAGGGATTGAGCTATACCCCCAAAAGGGCAAGTCGACCTTTGTAACTCCTAAGCCTAGCTTTGTGAGGAGCAATGACCGGTATTTCACAAAATGCAAGCAAGTGGGGCATGTTGACCAATATTGCAAACTTAACATAAGCCAAACCAAGTTTGCTAAAGCTACCTCTATGCACTTTGATTCATGTTATATTCTTATCAAAAGTGCTAAAGGTATCATGGCTAAGTATGTTGGCACAATCCATTATTGGCCCAAAGAAGAAGGCTATTTGGGTGCCAAAGTCCTTGGTCACTAACTTTGGAGGAACCAAACAAGTATGGGTACCTAAGAAGAACTAATTTGTTTTATAGGTAAATTACAAAGCCGGAGGAAGGCATTGGGTGCTTGATAGTGGGTGCACTCAACACATGACCGGGGATTCTAGAATGTTCAAATCAATCAAATCCAACTCCAATAATGGCATTGATAGTATCACATTTGGGGATAATGGCAAAGGCAAGGTCAAGGGTCTTGGTAAGATTGCAATATCCAATGACTTGAGCATATCCAATGTTTTGCTAGTTGAGAGCTTGAACTTCAATTTGCTATCGGTAGCTCAATTGTGTGATCTTGGATTCAAGTGCATATTTGGAATAGATGATGTTGAGATCATTAGTGTAGATGGTTCAAACTTGATCTTCAAAGGTTTTAGATATGAGAACCTCTACCTAGTTGATTTCAATACTAGTGAATCACAATTGTCTACATGTTTGCTCTCTAAGTCAAGTATGGGTTGGTTATGGCATAAAAGGCTTGATCATGTTGGGATGAAGCAATTGAATAGATTTATCAAACATGACTTAGTAAGAGGCTTGAAAGATGTTGTGTTTGAGAAGGATAAACTTTGTAGCTCTTGTCAAGCCGGCAAGCAAGTTGGAAACACCCATCCTAAAAAGAGCATGATGAGTACTAGTAGAGCTTTTGAGTTGTTGCGTATGGACTTATTTGGTCCAATAACCTACACTAGTATTGGAGGGAACAAGTATGGATTTGTCATAGTGGATGATCTTACAAGATATACTTGGGTATTCTTTCTTAATGACAAGAGTGATACATTTGCTACCTTCAAATCTTTTGTCAAGAGATGTCACAATGAGATTGAAACTACAATCAAGAACGTGAGAAGTGACAATGGAAGTGAATTCAAGAATACAAGAGTTGAGGAGCTATGTGATGAATTGGGAATCAAACATCAACTCTCGGCCAAGT
>CM039122.1:33518196-33538327 GCA_022036555.1 Microstegium vimineum | reverse complement strand
CCTCCTCAAGCTTTAAAACCCGCTGCTTGTGCGAAGTCCGGGGGACCCCTAAAAGGGGCCACAGGCGAGGCGAACTGAATGTCTAGCCGGGTCGCCGTTAGGTACAGAAGCGACCCGATCATGCTGCGGTACTCCGTCTGGTCCACTGCCTCTCCTTCCTCGGCCACATCCAAGGAAGTCGTAGTCGCATGGGCGTCGAAAGAGGCTTTGCCTCACCCATGTCAAACTTCATCAAGATATCCTTCGTGTACTTGCCTTGGTGCACGAACGTCCCTTCCTAGGTTGCTTGATTTGCAACCGAGAAAGAAGGTCAACTCTCCCAACCATACTCAGCTCCGCACGTCAATTGTGCCATGCTAGACTGTTTGCGAGAAGGACCAAGACACTAAGGAAGACCTCTGCTTTGCGAGAAGACACAAGGAACAACTAGCCGCGGCAACGTACTCAGCTTCCTAGAAGTGGACTTCCGATCAAGACGACATCCAGCAAAGTCGGCATCAGAATAACACTAAGCTCAAGCGAGGAAGAGGTGGAGAACACAAGACCAAATTCGGAGTGAAGCGCAAGTACCTCATGATGCGTTTTATTGCTGCTTGTGCGAAGTCCGTGGGGACGCCTGAAAGCGTGTACACAAGCAGACGGTGAACTAAATGTCCGGTTGAATCGCTGTCAAGTAGAGAGCGACCCGATCATGCTTCGGTACTCCGTCTGATCCACCGCCTCTCCTTCCTCGTTGGCATCCAAGGCTATCGTAGTCGACATGGGCGTCGAGAGAGACTTTGCCTCGCCCATGTCCAACTTCTTCAAGATGTCCTTCGTGTACTGGCCTTGGTGCACAAACGTCCCTTCCCAGGTTTGCTTGATTTGCAACTCGAGAAAGAAGGTCAACTCTCCCATCATGCTCATCTCAAATTCCTGCTCATAAGATCCGCAAACTTGGCAACAAGAGCATGAGAAGAACCACCAAAGATGATATCATCCACGTATATTTGGACAAGGAGAGTGTCTTTGCCTTGCTTGAGGAGAAACAACGTCTTATCTACCGATCCCATTTTAAAACCCTTAGCAAGCAAAAAGGTTTTTAGTCTATCATACCATGCTCTAGGGGCTTGTTTCAATCCATACAAAGCTTGTGGAGTTTAAAAATATGGTTTGGAAACTTGGGATTTTCGAAACCGGGAGGTTGTTTAAGATAAACTTCCTCCTCTATGTAGCCGTTTAAGAAAGCACTTTTAACGTCCATTTGAAAAAGTTTAAAAACCCATAGAAGCCGCAAAAGCTAGAAGGATTCTAATGGCTTCTAACGAGCTACGTGAGCAAAGGTTTCCTCATAGTCTATTCCCTCCTTTTGACAAAAGCCTTGAGCTACCAACCCAGCCTTGTTGCGCACTACTGCCCCATCCTCACTTTGTTTATTTTGAAAACCCTTTGGTTCCTATGGGATGGCAACTAGGTGGTGGAGGAATTAAGACTCAAACGCGGTTTTCGCTCAAAGTTTTCTAACTCCTTATGCATGGCATTAACCCAATCTGGATCCATCAAAGCGTGTCCAACATCTCGGGGCTCAAAAGACACGACAAAAGCGAATGAGCAAAGTGAGAGAGATAGGACCTAGACCGCGTGACTCGACGGTCGAATATCGCCGATGATGTTCTCCGGCGGGTGTTGCCGCTGGATGTGGCGGGGAGCCTATCTGGATGAAGTGGCCTCCCCCTCGACAGTAGCTGGAGCTCCCTCAGGTGCAGCGTGCACCGTCTGAGGAAGCTGCTTGAACGGCCCCCATGTAGAAGAAGTAGTCGGGTCGGGACCGTGAGCCGAAGTGGACGTCGCAGGGTCGACTGGGGCAGCCTGTGGAGTAGGCTCTGGATCACCCCAATCGGCGTCGTCCTGCTCCTCCTCCACAAAGATGCTAGTGTTCACCTCATCATCACCTACAGCTCAAAAATAGTGGAAACATGGGCATAGTCTCATCGAAAGTAATCTCACAAGTCTCCATAACTCGGTTAGTCTCAAGATTAAGTGCACGATAAGCACGAGAGTGAGTAGAATAACCAAGAAAGATACCGTCAAGACCGTGACTCAAATTTGTCCAACTTACCTCCCTTCTTGAGGATGAAACACTTGCACCCCAAACACTCTTAGGTGACCTACCTTGGGTGGTCTCCCAAATCGCAACTCATAAGAAATCTTTTTCTTGAAAGCTCGGAGAAAAATGTGATTGGAAACATAGCAAGCAGAACTGAGTGTTTTCGGCCCAATACCTCCTAGGAGTCCTATGCTCATCGAGCATTGTCCTGGCCATCTCAACAAGGGTCCGATTCTTTGCGCTCAACAACAGCATTCTGTTGATGAATGTGAGGTGAGGAAAACTAGTGATCGAGACCCAAGGAAGAACAAAGAGTTGCAAAGTGAGCATTCTGAATTCTGTGCCATTGTCACTACGGATAGCTCTCATGGCATTCTTAGTAGCTCATTTTGCAATCTCAAAATAAGATCTCGAACAAAAGGAAAAGACTCATCCTTACTCTCCAAAAAGAATACCCAAGAGTACCTCGAGTAGTCATCAACGACTACAACAACATACCACTTCCCTCCCTCCGACCTAACCCGAGCTCGGACCAACTGTGTCCATGTGTAAGAGCTCGCCGGGTCTAGTGGTCATGACCTCCGTCACAGGAGGATGGGAAGCGGCAACCATCTTGCCATGCCTGCAAGGATTGCAAACCAAATCCTTCTCGAACTTTAGCTTTGGCAATCCTTGGATAAGGTCCATTGACCTAAGCCTTGCAAGCAAGTCAAAACTCAAGTGTCCCAATCTCTTATACCGTAGACAGTACTTTTCCTTAAAGTCGTTCCTCTCGACAGCAGCACACTTGAGTAATGCATCTTGACTCATCAAGGTGTCGTTCAGAGACTCAATCTCAAGAGAGAGGGACTCGACGGTGGGTGGTACCTCGGGTGGTGTCGGATTCGTAGTCGTAGTCGGGGCCATCCTTGCGGTTGCCGACCTTGCCTTCTTCAATTGCCATGGTGCAAAAGCCACCGTGCTTGGCGTCGGCGTAGAACCATAGGTCGTTGAGCTTGTCCTCAACCTTTCCTTGGACTCATCATCGCTCGAAGAGCACCTCCGTCGGAGGAGGTATCGATATCATGAGGAAGGCGAGGAAGGCTCGGTGCATGGCCTTCACCTTGTCGATCACCTTCTTGGAGGACCTTCGGTGGTAGCCACCCTTGGGCTTGTGCTTGTCCTCGAAGTGGTGCTCGCGCTTGTCCTTGCGCTTGGTGAAGTCACCCGCAGATTTCTTGGGGCAGTTTGCGATGAAGTGATTCTCATCACCGCAACGGTAGCACCCCTTGGCTGAGCCACAACGCTGACGGTTCAAACGGTTGTTGTGAAACCGTGAGAACTTGGTGATGACCAAAGCCAAGCTCATCATCTTCAAGAGCCTCCACTTGATCCTCTGTCACAGAAATCAAAGACAAAGTGAACAAAGATGTGAATGGTCAAGGAGGAAGAAGACGTACCGCCGGGGCCAGAAACCAACGCCATAGAGGGTTTCGACGGGTTTTCAAGCTTGGCCGGGGCTGGTCGTCAATCTCCGAGGACTTGAGCTTGCTGAACAGCTTGTCCACGGTCAGGTCATCATAGCCAGTGACTCTGGATGGTAGCCACCTTCATTCCCATACCTTCCGATCAAGAGCATGCAAAAGCTTGATAGCCATCTCATGATCATATAAGGCAAGTTGGCTCAATTAGCGAACTAGAGGGGGGTTTAGAGAAAAGAGGGGAGTTGGGGCAAATGATTATTTTTTAAGAGATGGATAGGGATCCCCTTTCCCCCCCCTACTTATGGGGCTTTGGTTTTTTCCCCCAAAGACCCCCCTAGATTAATGAAAAAAACTACCTACCCTAAGCATTGAAAGCCCAAAGTCCAAAGAAAATATCCCCCGCATTTTGAATGGACGGCCCCCCCCCCTTTCCCGGGATTTGTCGTGCCTCGAGTAACCCTCCATTTTTCCCCGCCACGTGCCACCCCCGTTTCCCTGGAAGCTCCCCTGGGTTTTTTGGGCCCCAAAACCCCGGGGAAACCCCTCCCCGGTTTTGCTTTTGGGTCAATACCAAAAACCCGATTTTTGCCCCAAACAAAAACCGGCGGATTTTTTTTGGGGCCCAAACCCCCCCCAAACCCACTCGACCGAGCCCCCTTGTCTTGCCCGGGTCGGACTCGAGCCCCCAAGCCTCCGCTCGATCGGGTCCCCCGTTTTGGATTTGGCCAACCCGGTTTCCCCTCCATGTTTTTCCATTTGCCTTTTGCCAAGTATTTGCCACCAGTATTTCCGCCGACGCCCATGGTCCCTCAGTCCAAAACCCCCGTTTTCGCCTTCACCCCCCTCTCAGTCCATCGGCACGGAAAGCCTCTACTCGCCTTCTCCACGCCATTGCCCCATTTTTCACTAGGCATAGCCCCTGCACCCACAAGCCGTTAGAAAAGCAAAAATTTTTGTTTTCGCAAAGGGGTTAGGGTTTTTAACCCACTAAAAATGAAAAACTCAGTTTTTGGACAATCACTATCATAAAGCTGAACATACAGGGGGTTACTTATCCCCCATTGTTCACCGACTTTGGGACATTTCAAATTCATTAGCCATTATCTCTCCAAACTTCACAAAAGTCTTGATTTGAAGATCCAAAGATAATGTCATCCACATAGATTTTCAAGTTTGAACAAGTCTTTTCCCAATTTTGGTGAATAGGGTAGTATCAAACCAATCCCTCTTAAACCCTTTGAGGAAGAAAGTTTCTCAAACTCTCATACCATGCTCTAGGTGCTTGATTCAACCATAGAGAGCCTTCTTGAGCTTGAATACATGGTCGGGTTTCTTAGCTATTCAAAACCGGGTGGTTGCTAACATACACCCCCTCATTGATATACCCATTTAGGATGCACTCTTGACATCCATTTGGTATAGCTTGATATTGTGTGCACAAGCATAGGCCCAAATAGGATTCTAATTGCCTCTAATCTTGCCCCCAGAGCATATGTTTCCCCAAAGTCAAGACCTTCAACTTGTGAGTAACATTGAGCTACTAGTCTTGCTTTGTTCCTCACCACTATTCCATCTTGATCTTGCTTGTTCTTGAAAACCCACTTGGTTCCAATGAATTGTGCTTCTTTGGTCTTTCAAACAATTCCCAAATTGATTTCTTGTGAAGTTGTTAAGCTCTTCATGCATAGCATTGATCCAATCAAAATCCTTCAAAGCTTGAAAAATCTTGGTTGGTCAAATGATGAGACAAAAGAGTAATGCTCACAAAATGAAGCCAAATCTTGATCTTGTTTGAACACCACTTTGAATGCTCCAATAACTTGATCCAAAGGATGATCTCTTGCAATGTTGGTAGGTTGGAGCATTTTGTATGTTGATATAATTTAGTTGAGATGATGAACTAGCTTGAACTTGATCCTCACTTGCATTTGCTTGATCTTGAGTTGGGAGAACCACTAGGCTTGACACTTGGAATGATACTTGATTTCATCTTCATTTTGGACTTGTCTTGGTCTAATGCACCAATATCCATATTTTTCATAGCATGCCCAACTTGTCACCTCTCACATCATCCAAGTTTTCTTCTTCATCTTGAGAGCCTTGAGTTTCATCAAATTCAACAGCATGCACTTCCTCAAGAATTCTACTAGCCAAGTTCCATACTCGGTAAGCCTTGCAGTTGTTGAGTAACCAAGTAGAAATCCTCATCACATTTCTTATCAAACTTTTTTAGTCTAGTTCCCTTCTTAAAGATATAACACTTGCATCCAAACACCCTAAAGTAGGCAATGTTTGGGCTTTCTTCCATTAAATTTAGCTCATGGGAGTCTTCTCAAGCTTTCCCATGACAATAGAGACAGTTGCTAGAGTAGCAAGCCGTATTGATAGCTTTGGCCCAAAGGAAGTCACTAAATTGTACTCACTTATCTTTGATCTTCCCATGCCAATCAAGGTTCTATTCTTCCTTTCAACTACCCCATTGGATTGAGGAGTGTTTTTTTGGAGAAAATTGATGATTGATTCCAAAGTCATCACAAAGTTCTTCAACTCTTGTGTTCTTGAACTCACTCCCATTGTCACTTCTAACTTCTTGATAGTTTTTCAAACTCATTTTGGCACCTCTTGACAAATGACTTGAAAAATTTTCAAATGGGTCACTCTTGTCACTCAAGAAGAATACCCATGTGTATCTTGTGAAGTCACCCACTATCACAAAATCGTACTTGTTGCCACCAAGCTTATATAAGTTGTTGGTCCAAAAGATCCATGTGCAATAACTCAAAACTTTGCTTGTACTCATGATGCTCTTCTTTGGATGATTTTTTCCCAAACTTGCTTTCGGCTTGACATGCATTTACATAGTTGTCCTTCTAAAATGTGACATTTTTCCAAGCCCTTCACTAGATCATGCTTGATAGCTTGTTCAATTGTTTTAATGCCAACATGTCCAAGCCTTCTATGCCATAACCACCCATGTTAGACCTTGAGAAGAACATGTAGAGAGTTGGGGTTCTCACTAGCATTGAAATCCACTTGGTAGAGGTTCTCATACCGAAATCCTTGAAGATCATTTTTGAACCATCTATTATAATGATTTTCACTCCTCCACTCAAAGATGCACTTGAACGAGATCACACAATTGCTAAACCCAACAATAGATTGAACTCAAGACTTTCCACTAGGAAAACATTGCTAATGCTTAGATCATTGGAGATAGCAATCTTCCCAATACCTTTCACCTTGCCTTTGCCATTGTCACCAAATGTTTTACTCCCAAAGCCTTGTGTATTATCTTGGTTGATTGAGTTGAACATCCTTCCATCACCGGTCATGTTTTGAGTGAACCCACAATCAAGCACCCAATGCCTCCCTCCAGCTTTGTAATTGACCTACAAGAGAGATCAATTTTTTTTTAGGTACCCAAACTTGCTTTGGGTCCTCCAAGGTTAGTTACCAAAGATTTTGGTACCCAAATGGACTTCTTTGAAGCCATCCAAGGTGTACAACAAACTTGGCATGAACACCATTAGTACCCTTGGAAAGTACATAGAATGAATCAACTCTCATGGAGGATACATCTTGCTTGGCCTTCTTGTTCTTGCATGCTTTCTCATTGTGACCAACTGCTTGCAACTCTTGCAATAGCTACCGGTGTTCTTCACAAAATGAGTTTTGTGAGAAACAAAGGTGGCCTTGCCTTTGTTGGGGTATTTCCCAATCCCTCTTTGTAGAGAGAAGCTTTTGGATACCCAAGCACATAAGAAAGTGGTCCTCACCTCCATAAGCCTTAGCTAAGGAGTGATTGAGCTTTGTAACCCCCTTCTTTAGGGTTTCATTTTCCACCATTAGTGAGGATTTACTAGTGATGAAGTAGAAGTGGTAGTTTCTACAAGAGGGGTTAGTGGGATCAACAATGATAGGAGTATAGAAAGAATCATCAAGAATAAACACAAATAACTCCCATGTCACATGTTTGAACAATCTCCTTCTTACTTTGATCAAGGAGGGAAAGGGAAAGAGCTCTTTCAAGCTTAGAGTGAGACTTCACTAGCTTCTCAGGGCTTCCATTAGCCTCTCATGAGATGCTACGGCCTCATCAAGGTTTTGTTCAAGAGCCACATTGGCCTTACGCAATTCCTTGCATTCCTTCCCCTTCTTGTCTATGTAATCCTTGCTTGCTAAAGCATGTCCATGAGTTCCCCCTTGAGGGCTCCTCACTATCACTATCGCTCTCACTCTCACTCTCAAAACATGAGAAAGTACCTTAGGGACTTAGCCATGAAGCATGATGATGTAGTGTCAAATAGAGAGATCTTGTCCCTCATTGCAATGCTTGAAAAGGCCTTTTTTCTTGGTTTGTGGTCTTCTTTTCAGGATCACTATCATCACCCTATGAATAAGGGAATCACTATCCCCAAATGACAATATGAGAATATCCCTTTTCTTGTTGTTGTTGTCAAATAGGGGCTTCTTCTCCTTCTTGCCTTTCTTCTTGTGATCATCATCATCATCCTTGTCACTATTGTAAGGACAATGAGCAATGAGATGATCAAAGCTTCCACACTTGAAGCACTTCCTTTGTTCATCATAGTTCTTTGTGGAAGTCCTCTTTCTTCTTGCACCATAGCCCTTCTTCTTCATGAATCTTCCAAATTTCCTCACAAAGAGAGCCATTTCCTCTTCATCAAGATCACTAGCACTTTGGTCTTCAATTTCACTAGATCTTCAATCTGCTCTTACCCTTGCTCTTGTGCGATGATGTAGCTTTGAATGCTACACTCTTCTTCTTCTCATCCTTCTTCTCATCCTTCTTGTCTTCCTTCTTGACATTGTGACACCCTGTGTCAAGCTTGCATTAGGATCATCATTAGCCACTAAGCATAAGCATTGCATTGCATTAATGTTTATCTATACTATAATTTCATGCGTGTTTATTTATATACTTCACGCTAGAATTGAATAAGTGTTTTGTGCTCTACTCTTGATTAACATGTTTAAATAAGTTTGCTATGTTTAGAATAAAGAATGGTGTGCTTTATAATTAATTACCCTGCCTAATTAAGCTTAGTTTATTTGTTAAGAATAAAAGTAATTCTTTTCTTAAAATGGCTTAATTGGTTTTTTAATCTAGAACCCTGTAAATAAATGGTTTTCAGAAAATGAGACCTACATAAAAAATGTAGAGCATTTTATTCTGAGCAACTTTGTTTATATTTCAAAACCTAGTTTTGAGTTTTTGAAACTGTTTTGAATTAATTTCAGTTTGAAACAAATAAAAGAAATGAAAAAAGAAAAAGAAATCGGAAATGGGCCGGCGCCACCCTTTTGGCCCGCTTGGCCTTACCCGCGGCCCAGCCAGCGCCTGCTCACGCCCGCGCGCCCCGCGCACGCACGACGCACGTGCAACGCACGCGCCGCTCATGCACGAGCACCCGCGCCCGACCGCGACCGCGCCGTACGCCGGCGTCGCTGCCACGTGGATGCCGATGCTGCGCGCAGACACCGACACCCGCTCTGTGCCACTCTCCATGCGTCGCACGCTTCCACACTACGCCGACCAAGTGCGCTCACCACTCGCTGCCTCTGCCCGCCGTAGACGCGCAGCACTACGCCTCTGCCCGCCGCAGACGCGCAGCCCTGCGCCGTTGCCGCGCTGCTCGCCGTCGCGTCGCCATAACGCCGCCGCAGCGCCATCACCGACCGGCCGCTGGCCCCATCACCCTCGCAATCCAATGCGGATCCGCCTTAACGGCGCGTCGACCAAGTCGCGCGCTGCCCGCGTGCTGCCGCTCTGCCCCGCGCGCCGCAGACACGCCAGCGCCCTGCCGACCGCCGCGTCGTCACGTCACGGCCCCTACCGGCATCACCGGTCGGCCATGACCGTGTCAGCAAGAAGCGCCTACACCCAATCTCCCTCTCGCACTCTCCAGCACTCACCCGCACTCGCTCTCTCGCCCGGTCTGCTTCGCACTCACCGCGCCGAGCGCCGAACGCGCAGCAAACACCCCCTTCACTCGTTCGCCACCGTCCGAGCGCCTCTGCTCGATACACCTCGCACACCGTCTCGCCTTCGCCTCGCACACGCCCTACTCGCCTCACCATTGCCAGCGGAGCTTCTCAGTCGCCGGAATTCCGCCGCCGTTCCTCGGCTCGCAGTCGCCACAACAACGACCAAACCGCGTTCACCTCTTCTCCAACCACCTCCGTCACCTCCATCTTCGTCGAAGCTTCACCGGAGGTAGTAGAGGTGAGAACACCCGTCCGCTAGCACCCTTGCACCCTGAAACGTCACAGCGCCGTTGGTCGTGCGCCATTGCCGCCGCCGCGGAGCTCGCACGTGGCCAGACCTCCTCGGAGCTCCTCCGGCTCAACCAATGCTCGTGCTACACTCCCCACACCACCGCAGTGCTCACGCAACCGCTATCCTAGCACCACACCGCCGGTAATCACGCCGTCGCTTTGCACCGCCGCATCTCGCCGCCACCGCATGCCGGTTCAATCAACCCCACCAATCGACGCGCGACGTCACCACGAGTCCAGCGCATCCAACCTCACCGCCGGCGAGCTCGTCGTCGGCGAGAACGAGCTGGTCAGCGCCGGTGCTCTGCCCTGGCTCACTGGCAGGTGGACCCTGCGTTTACTACGGGTCCCGCCTGTCAGTCCACCCTCCCGCTTGCACTGGGCCGAGCCCAACACTATTCATCCACGGGCCGAATTCTGAAATGGTTTTTCGTTTTTCTATTTTCAGTAAATGTGATAATGCTTGTTTATTTCATATCTGGAGTTTGGTAAATCCTAATTTGGTGAAATCAATTTTGTTAGACTCTATAAATGTAGATATTTCTGTTAAAAATATAAAAGAAATTTTTGGAGAATGTCTTTAGTACTAATGTTTAAATAGTTATTTTCTGCATTTATCAAAATTAATTGTGTTCCTGCTTGAAATTGTCAAATAAAAATGTGAAGTTTTTCTGATAGCTTTGTTATCCTGTGTAGAAGATAGGAAAAATATAACATGCCATGTTTCTATGTAAATTTTATTTATTACCTATTAAAATGTGTTTCTGCTATTTTCTTAGATTAATTCCTGTGGTAAATCTGTGCATAGATAAATCATGAAACTTTTTGTGTAGTCTCTGTATACCATGATCTATCTAGAAAAAATATAGTATGTTGTATGTTCTATGGCAGAAAAGATACTTGTAGTTCAAGTGTTCTTTTCTAGGGTTTCCTTTGGAAATTCCTATAGAAAATAATCTAGTAGTGTTGATCATGAAACTTTCTGGATAAATATGTTTCCAAGGAAAGAACCTGTTAAAAATAAGATATAGCATGTTTCACCTTGTTAGCTAGTAGCTCTAGTTCTAAGTGCTTTTTCTACATTTAAATTCATCTTTTTGTATCTGCTAGCTGGTAGCTTTGCATTGTATCAATTCTCTGCAGTAGCATCTAGTAGGCTTGTTCGGTCCTCTGTAATTTTTGCAGATTTTTCTGAACAGTTTATATTAGGCTTGTTGTGTAAAGTGGAACTAGCATGAATACTTAGGTTAATTTTAAAAACAATCCTTGAGTGTTTAATTCTTGTTCAAGCATCATCCCTGCACCATCAAGTTTGCTTATATGCATTGCAAACATCCAGGATCAGTAGAGGAACCCCAGGTGCCACTTCCAGAGGAAGGAGTACAGGAGGTGCAGGAGCTGAACGAGGAGTACCACGAGCTCGACACTAACCTCCCCGAGTGCCCTGACCACCAGCCCTCCACCTTCACTCAAGGCAAGCCCCGGAGCATCCTTAAGTCTCCCAACATTTTATAATTAATCTACTGGAGTATTTTATATTGTGATGCATTAGGTGGCAGAAGTTGATTGAATCCCAGTTGATGCATTACCTTCCTTGATATTGAATTTACCTACCTTGTTACCCTGTTAATAAAAGTAAAAGCAACCGCTTAGCCTGCTTAGAACAAATGATTACATTATATTTATAGTATTATCCCATAGCGATAATACCGATCATGGTTGGCTATATTTTGCTATCGTGGAAAGAACCTATGGTAGTAATGAAATGCGGTCAACTGGAAGGCAAGGGCACCAAGTGGTTTAGACTTGGGGCAGTTCGTCCGTTGGATTGTATAGGTTTGTATACGATGGTGGCCCTCTTATATATTTGAATGCGCCCTTTCACATAGGGGCCGATGTGAGTTTCGACCCCGAAGCCGAGTAAACACTGTCCGGGCCGACTCTCAGTCTACTTTTGGCTCCCTCTAGTTTGGAGATACGACCTGCCCCGTGGTGGCCAACTGATTTCTCCAATTGGATGGATTACGCTGAGCTCGGGACTTTACTACCTGGGCAGTGTTGAGCGGTAACCCAATGCATGGACCCGACGGGGAAAGTGTGGGCGTGTGTTAAAGGTAATCTTGCCAGCTTGTTGTATATCGATTCGAGTCGCCGCCTCCCACCGGATAATGGGGGATTATGCTGAGCTTCACCACGGTAGAACTCCATGTGACATCGATAATGGTTCTACTAAAATATTCACAAATGAACTGGATATGGTATTATCTTATTTTTTGATTAGATCAAGTGAGTGCTCTAGTACAGGTGCAAAACCTAGAGATAAATAATAGGATGGAAAATGGCTGCTCTCTTATAGTCTTAGTTGTTTCATCTTTCTCGCGTTCCGCAAAAGCAAAGTTTATCCAGATCCACATAAATAGCCATGCATATCCTTGGAGTCTTTATTTTCAGTTAAACGGGTAATTGTAGCTGAGTACATTCCCGTACTCAGGGTTTATCCCGTTTGTTGCAGATGGCCATGTATACTTTGGCTATTGTAAGCACTGTCTCTATCCTGTCGAACGAGAAGAGGAGTAGGCTTTGGGCAAGGTCTTGTACGAGCTCATCTTTTGCTGTTGTTGGACGAGGTCTCGTGGGCACCCCTATCTAGTATGGTATTTGCGTGGAGTAAGACTTTGGGTTGAGTTTCAAAACAATGTTTTATTTGGCCACATGTGTTGTGGCGTGAGTACTACTTTATTTGGTACAAAGTGTTGTAATAACTTTATTTTGTACTTCAAGTTTTTCGTTTAATTGTTGGTTCGTTTGAATGTGCATACCTGAGTTTGCGCGATCTTGGTTGGAGATACGATTGTTAGAAATCCTTTGAGATTTCCGGACTATCGAGATTATATGGGCTCAAGTTTTTAAAGTGGTCGTTAAATCGGCTACTTTGGTACTTGATCTCTTATAATTGTGGCGGTTCTGCCACAGACATCTTCTTCCTTGTTCTCCCGATAAGCATCTTGAGTCATGACATCTCCCAAGACTTGATTTGGAGTCATGGTGTCTAGCCCACCTCTCACAATCAAGATCACAAGTGTGTCAAACCGGGATGGAAGACACCTCAAGAACTTGTGAGAGAAGTCCTTGTCCTCAACCTTCTCACCAAGAGCCGTGAGATCATTGACTAGCACTTGAAGCCGATGGAACATCTCTGACACATTTTCATCATCCTTCATCTTGAAGCTAGCAAACTTCTCCTTGAGAATATATGCCTTGGCCCCCTTGATGGCTTGTGTGCCCTCAAATGATTCTTCAAGCTTCTTCCAAGCCTCATGAGCACTCTCTAGATTCTTGATTTGCTCAAAGACCTTCTCATCAAGAGCCTCATGGATGGCCCTAAGAGCAATTTCATTGTGTTGCAACTTCTCTTCTTCTTGTGGAGTTGGAGCTTCCACATTGGCAACCTCAAACTTCTTGTCCACCACAAGCCACACTTTCTGGCTAATTGACTTGATGTGTGCAGTTATCTTGACCTTCCAATAGCCATAGTTGGAACCATCAAATCTTTGTGGTTTCTTCATGTTGTTGATATGAGCCATGATCACACCGTAGGTTGTTAAGACTCAAATCAACTATGTACTAGCTTTGATACCACTTGAAAGGTCCTAATCCAAGGCTAGGGGTGAATAGCCTAAATCGAAATCTAAAACAAAACTCAACAACACGTTAGAAAACTAGATAGCGAAGCGAATGTTGCGCTAGCCTAATGGGGGTTTGCAAAGCCTCCTACCAAACAATGCTGGCCTAATATAGCTCTAAGCACATCCAATGCCTACACAATTCTAGAAGCCCTCTAGGCACAACCTAATATACTAAACAAGTATGAATAAGGGAATGCGAAGATGGGAAGAATGATTATACCGTCATGTCGAGGTAATGAGCCAATCAAGTGAACTCCAAGCAATCCAATCAATCACAATGATGAACAAGAGGTTAACACTTGATTTTTCACCCAAGGTTCACTAGTTTGCCAACTAGCTACGTCCTCGTTGTGTCGGCTCACTCACTTGGAGGTTCACGAGCTAATTGGCATCACACGCCAAACCCGTCACCGGGTGCCGCACAACCAACATAAGAGAGGGCACTCAACGACACGTGCAATCCACTAGAGTTACCTTTGCGATCTCCCGCGGGGAAGGCACAAGAACCCCTCACAATCACCACTTGTGGTCTACGAAGCACAATCACCAAGCTTCTCGAATCCACACCGCTTGCTCCAAACCGTATAGGTGATGACAATCACCAAGAGTAACAAGAAACTAGCCACGACATCAGCTCCCAAGTGCCACTAAGATGAACTCACTTCATGCAATGCACTTGATCACTCAAATCTCTCAAATGGATGAACAATAAACTAAGAGATGAGTGGGAGTGTGTGTGTTAAGCTCACAAGAGTATGCAATAGCCAAATGTGCAAGAGAGACTCCTTGAACAAGCCACACATCCTTAAATAGCCTCCTCAAAGAAACTAGCCGTTATGCACTTGGAGTTGCTGAAAATGTGACTTTCGGACCACCTTTTAGCACTGCCGGACCATAGCACCTGGTCCGACACTTTGGTCTGACGCCTTCTGCATTTGAAATCCAACCGTTGGTGCGCAGTTCTGCCACCGTCGGACCACCTTCATTGGTCCAAAGGACTGGTCCGACACCTCGTCCGACGCCTTGCCCTTGAGTTCAACAATCTATGCAGTAAGCACCCTGCCTTCAGACAACACCGTCGGACTGGTCCACCGGACCATGTCGAGTAGTCCGAAGCCTCCTCAGAGCCTTGCCAAAATCACGCAGGGAGCACCCATGCTTCGGACTGCACTGTCAAACCACACCACCGGATTATGCAATCTGGTCCGGAGGTCCCTTTGACTTCTGCTCTGCTGTTGACTGAACCACTGGCCGATGGTCCGAAGCACCACCGGACCACTAGTCCGGAGTTCTTCTGCCTGATAGCCAGTTGAGAGTTCCCTTGTGTTTTGGTTTTGAGTAATTGATAAAACCCACTTAAGTACTAACCTTGGATCGTTAAGTGTGAATCATGAGATAGGTTGGTACATGCCATGTGATAGAGCAAGGTGGATCAAGTGGATGGCACAAGCTCTAGCATGGTGGTGGAAAGGAAAATGGTGTGAAGGCAAAGGTGAAAGCTAGGAACCATTTTCGGTTTGGTGATCAAGACATCATAGAGGATGTGATCACATTTAGGATAGATAGCCGTACTAACAAGGAGGGAGCTCTTAAGTATGATTATGGTTATCATGTGCCACTAGGTTGATATGCATTGCATTAAAATCAATTGAACTAGTGAAACAACCAACTAATTCCAAGATAATTGTGAACTAAAAGCTAACACACGTGCACAAGTGGTGGAATCACTTAGTGTTGTCTCTTGGAAGCTTGGAAGAAAGTTGGAGGCTGTTTGGACCAAGATTGGAGGTCCGGACGCAGGGTGTGTGGTTAGTCCAGACCATCGGAGATGGGTTCGGAGGCATACCCTAGCCTGGCTGTGCAGTGGAGAGGGATCCGGACGCTATTTGCAGTCCGAACGCAGGATCCGGACGTGCATCCGCAATGCCTGCACTCTCTGGTGTTCTCTGGATGAAGAGACCGGACGCAAGTGTTGGTCCGGTTGGAGGAACCAGACATGCGTCCGGAGGTGCTGATGGTCCAAGGGGGCTCTCGGGTCCGCTCGGGGTCTCGAAAAAATATTTCCGGACCCTATGAGCGTTGGTCCGGACCCGCACTATTGCATGCGTCCGGAGCTGCGTGGCAGGCTGAGGCGCGCGCGGGAAAGTGGCTTTTTGAACTCAGGGGCTGACCGGACGCATACGGTATGGTCCAGACGCGCAGTGTGCGCGTCCAGAGGCCGCGTCCGGTGTGGGAAACAGAGCCGTTGGCGCTCGGTTTTGAAGGGATCCGGACACTGATTGATGGTCTAGACCCCCTATGAAATGTGCATCCGGAGGTGACGCAGAGGCTCAGTTTTTCGTGGAAAATGTCTAGTTGTGTGAGTGGGCTATATAAGGTGATATGGCCGGCCCTTTGGGCAACTTCTTGCACATTCTCATCACTCACACACTTGTGTTCATTTGTGAGAAGCCCATCACTCATCCTCTCAACATATTTGACATATTCATGAGAGATTGAGTGAATCAATGTGCATTGCTTTGTTGATTGCATTCTAGTGGCACTTGGTGATTGTCTTCATCGCGAAGCTCTTTTTATTCTTGGAGGTTGCCACCTCCTAGACGGCTTGGTGCGACGAGGATCGTTGAGCGGAGGAAGGTGATTGTCTCCGGCTCCGATCGGTGGATTGTGAGGGGTTCTTGAACCTACCCCACGGGAGATTTGCGAAAGGTATCTCTAGTGGATTCCGCATAGCTTGGGGATCCCCATCTTGTGTTGGTTGTGCGGCACTCGTGTTGACGGTAATTATGAGCTATTTTATCACCATCAAAATACCGTCAACATCCTCATATTCGAAGGAATACAAGCATAACCTGAACATATTTTACCCAATAACTAGTTCCACATGTCCCTTGACTATTTGATGCAGGTAATGACAAATGGGGACATCTGGGAGCTAGTGGGCCCACTTAGGGGGTCGGCCGACCACCCCGTGGGGCCACTAAGCCTCCTAAGCCCCCATGATCCAAGCACACCCTCTAGAGTGAAGATCCACCCTTGGATCTCCTCTGTGCTTCTTCTCAACGGCTCTAGATCAAAGCACGAGGATACATGGACCCACAAACTATCCCGGAACAATACCAAACTTCGCCAAGGTGCCAATGACATGTGGGCCATGCTCCACACGAAAGATGGCAAAAACTTGGGATCGGCCTGTAACAACCTAAAATTTGAATAACCAAAGTAGGCTTAAATTTGATTTCAATTTGAATTAATTTGGTTAATTTGATTTTATTCTAGCAAATGTTGTGATCATATAATTAATTAAACAAAACTAAAATAAATACCAAATGTCGGGGTTCAAACATGTATGTGCATTGCATGCTGCTGCATTTCATTTGTAGTGCTTGTTTGCAAAAACTCCAAAGGTATTTCAAAAACCATTATTAGAAAATAATTTGGAAAAGCAAAAAGAAAAGAGAAATGGAAAACCTTTGCTAGAGAAAAAGAAATGGAAAACTCTTTTTTCACTCTCCCCTCTATTCCTCCTTTCGGCCCGGTCGGTTCTTCCCTCCCCTTTCCCCATTCCGCATGGGCTGGTTGCCCTCCTCACCCTCGGCCCAGCTCGCCCCGCAGGCCCGCGTGGCCACCGCTTCCTCTTTCTCTCTCTGCCCACACGGCCCCGCGTGTCAGCCGCCTTCTCCCTCTCTTCTTCGGCTCGGACTCTGCCGAGCAGAGGAGCGCGTCCCGGTCTTGGCGTGCGTGCCACGCCCAAACCCCCCTCTGGCCCGATATAAATAGCAGGACCCCGCGCCGTCTTTTTCCATCTAAGCAGCCGATCCCTCGCCCTCGCCTCAAGCTAGCAGCAGCGCCGCCTCGCATCGCGTTCGCCGGAACAGAGCAACGCCGCCGAAGCTCCGCGCCGCGATTCCCGCCGCCGTAAGCCTCTTCGAGCTTCGCATCATCTTCGCGTGGCCGCGGAACACCTCCCCTCTCCTTTTTCCCTTTAAATTACGCTCCGGTTGACCTTGTCGCCGTGTGCAGGAGTTCCGCTACTGCTGTTTTGTCGTCGCCGGCCATCCGCGTCCATCCTCGAGCCCCGCCTTTGTCCTAGGTGAGTTATCCTCTCTCCGCTCTTTATTCTGGTGTTTTCGGTTTGGAAAACCGAGCACCGTACCTCCGGTTCGGTCCGCGCCAGCGAGCTCGGGCCTAGCCCGGCCATGGCGCCGCCGCCTCTGCCCTCTGCTCCGGCGGAGCATCTCCCCGTATCTCCTCGTTCTAATCTGATCCGTCCAGATTGGATAGGACGGATCCTATTGCTCCATACCCCTTCGCGGGACTTCTTTCTAAAGAGACCCGCAGTTTTCATCTAATAAACCCGCAGTCCAGATCCAATTCATTAACCCGATTTTCTGAATTATTTTAATTCAGTAAAGTTCGATTTATTTACAGTTTTGTCACTGTTTTCAAAACCCTATAACTTGCTCATTTTAAGTCCCAATCGATCCATTCAACTTGCGTTAGATCTGTAATTTTATGCTCTATCTAGTAGTATAGATTTCATCTATGTTAATCACTTTTGAAAATCAAGATTAGAATAATTCTTTTAATGCTTTAATCTTGTATAGTAAATCTTATTTAATCTATAGTTTATTCGTTTTAGATCCGTTTAGCGTGAATTTCGTGTCTTTGTGATCGTAATATAGTATAGATCTGTTTTATAATATTTTCAAAACCTCTTTATTGTTTTGGCGTAATGTTCTAATTATATCTTGGTTGCTTCGTGTATGCTTGTTCAGATAATTGCGTGGTGATGTTGATCGAGTACAGCCGGTGAGTTTTTCGGTGATCAGGAGTTCTTTGCAGCAGATCAGGACCACCAGGAGCTTTATGATCAAGGCAAGTTTAACATGGGATCATCCTTGTTACCTATTCACTTTAATTCACCTAGTCATGATTGCATGTGTCTCAATTGATTCCTATTTAGATCTTTACCATAGCTTCTTACCTTGTACCTTGTCACCTTGGGATACTGTTGCATATGGGTAGATCTGCTATGCATTATGAATTATGAGAAGAATCTTGACTAATGATATATGCAACAATGAGATAAAATTGGCTTTTGTAGCAACATGGAATAGGACACCACTGTAGGGAAAAAAGCTGGGACAATAACGCAACCACAACTGCTAACATGGCTCTGGTTGTAGTCAATTATGGGAGTTGGACTAGCATGATTGTAGTTCGTGAAAGGCACCTTTGCCGAGTTGGTTATGGGGTATAGCTTGTGTGGGGACTGCTGTGGGTGGTACCATCGGGGGTCCCATACACCCATTTGCATTGGGTCCGTAGGGTCAACTACGTGCTAGAAAGACTTTTTGAAAGACTTCATAGTGTACCCTGCCCACTCACCTTGGTAGTGTTTTGGGAGTTGTAAACCCGGGCATATGGGCAACACGGCTTGTGGGTAAAGTGTGTAACCTCTGCAGAGTGTAATATATCATGATAGTCGTGCTCACGTCACGAGCGGCCTAGAAAACTCACAGTGTAGATGATCATGTTGTTTAATTGTTAATGTTGATTATTATTCTTATCATGTGGTTATTAATTGGGTTATGCATAACTAAAGCTAAGTGTTGGTAAAACTTGACCAAGCTAAAAGCAACCACAGTTCAGACAGTGTCAGCCTTTGAGCTTCATAACCCTGCGTTACTCTTGCTGAGTACATAAAGTGCTCACCCTTGCCTTTAACCTCATCAGATGGCTATGAAGACTACCGTGAAGAGTACTAGGTTAGTGGTCAGTGAAGTACTAGGTTAGTGGGGCTTGTGGCTATGAAGTACTCGGCGTTCCCTGTGAAGTGGAGCTTCGTCGCGAGAGTTATCTATTTATTTCCGTTGTTATGTTTAAGAATATTATGCGTTATGTAATAAGCACTCAGTTATGGTACTATTTAAAGATTTGTCGGCTTATGTGTGTGATTGATCTCTGGCGCACATGAGTTATTCGCATTCAATTTTATTCTTAAAATTGGGTGTGACAAATTGGTATCAAAGCAAGTGTTGACTGTAGGACGCAAGCCTAGTTAGAATGGTCTTCTTATCTTGTCTTTACCTTCTCTTTTCATGCTTACATTCTTGTATATATATTTTCTCAAACTGTTTATGCTACACTTGACTTATTCTTTTATGAAAATGTTGTTCTAATCTATCTCTATCTTTGTCATGTTCAAGATGTCTAACCTTCGTCGGTCAGCCCACATCAGCACCGGAGGACGTGCCCCTCGCCGCCAGATTGCCCCCCCTGAACCTCAAGCGCCAATGGTGGAATATCAGGAAGAACCAGAGGAGGAGGTCCAGGAAATCTCCAGTGGCAAAAAGTACCACGAGGAAGGGAGCCCCCATGCCCCAAGTGCTGACGTTAATCCTCCTACTCTTGATGTTGTCGGAGAAGCCCTGTCAGAAGAGACAGGGTGGATCCGCACTAAGCATATCCGAGGAGGAGCACACAGCAGCTACGCTCACTCCCAGCTAGTGGACCTTGTGCTGGAATGCCACCCAGGGCCTGTGATTGCAACAATGTACACTTGCAAGGAATTCAAACACCCCATCGCCAAC
>CM039122.1:33508196-33513196 GCA_022036555.1 Microstegium vimineum | reverse complement strand
TTTTTTTTTTTTTTCCCCCCAAAAAGGGTTTTGGGGGGAAAGGGGGGGGGGGGGCCCCCAAAAAAAAAGGGGGGTTTTTTCCCCGGGGTTTTTTTTTGGGAACCCCAGGGGGGAAAAAAAAAACCCCCAAAAAAAATTTTAAAAACCCCCCCCCCCCAAAAAAAGTTTTTGGGGGCCCCCCGGGGGAAATTTTCCCCCAAAAAAAAAACCCCCTTTCCTTTTGGGGGAAAAAAACCCCCCTTTTTTTTGGGGGGTTTTTTTTTTTTCCCCCCCGGGGGGGCCCTTTTCCCCCCGGGGGTTTTTTAAAAAAAAAAAAACTTGGGATCGGCCTGTAAAACCCCTAAAATTTGAAAAAAAGTAGGTTTAAAATTTTGATTTCATTAAATTTAAATTTGTTAATTTGTTTTTATTCTAGAAAATTTTTGGATCATAAAATTAAATTAAAAAAAATAAAATAAAATACAAATCCCGGGGGTTAAAAACATGTATGTGATTGAGCTGCTGCATTTTCATTTGTAGTGTTTTTGCAAAAACCCCAAAGGGTTTTCAAAAACATTTTTAGAAAAAATTTGGGAAAAAAGCAAAAAGAAAAGAGAAATAAAAACCTTTGCTAGAAAAAAAGAAATGGAAAACTCTTTTTTTCCCCTCCCCCATTATTCCCCCTTTCGGCCCGGGGGTCTTTTCCTCCCCTTTCCCCACCCCGCAGGGGCGGGTTCCCCTCCTCACCCTCGGCCCATCGCCCCGCGGGCCCCCCGTGGCCACCGTTTCCCTTTTTCTCTCTCTCCCCAAACCCCGGGCCCGCGTGTCACCCCCTTCTCCCTTTTTCTTCGGTCGGACTCTGCGGCAGGGGGGCGCGCCCCGGGTCTTGGGTGGTGCCACGCCCAAACCCCCCCTCGGGCCCCGAATAAAAGCAGGACCCCGCGCCGTCTTTTTTCCATCAAAGCACCCGACCCCTCGCCCCGCCTCAAGCTACAGACCCCGCCCTCGAAATGGGTTTCGCCGGAACAGAGCAACCCCGAAGCTCCGCCCCGCTTTTTCCCCGCCGCCGTAAGCCTTCGAGCTTCCACATTTTCGCGTGGCCGGGGAACACCTCCCCCTTTTCCCTTTTTAAATTACGCTCCGTTGACTTCGCCGTGTGAGGGTTCCGCTGCGCTGTTTTGTCGTCGTGGGCCACCCCGCGTCCACCCCTCGGCCCCCTTTGCCTAGGTGAGTTACCCCCTTCTTCGCTCTTTATTCCGGGTTTGGGTTTGGGAAAACCCCGGCACCGTACCTCCGGTTCGGCCCGCGCCGGCGATGGGCCTAGCCGCCATAGCGCGCCGCCTTGCCCTCGCTCCGGCGGAGCATCCCCCCCCGCCCCCCCCCCGTTTATTTGATGCTAGATTGGTAGGACGGACCCCTATTGTCCTCCCCCTTCGCGGGATTTCTTTCTAAAGAGCCCCCCCGTTTATCTAAAAAACCCGCATCCGATCCAATTCATTAACCCTTTTTTTCTGAATTTTTTAATTTTGTAAAGTTCATTTATTTACAGTTTTGTCATTTTTAAAACCATAATTTGCTCTTTTAAAGTCCAAATCGACCCGTTCAACTTGCGTTAGATCCATTATTTTTTCTTACTAGAGCATAAAATTCATCTATTTTAACCTTTTAAAAAATTAAAGACTAGAAAATTTTTTTAAATGTTTTAAATCTGTTAGAAATTTTATTTAATCTAAGTTTTTCTTTAGATTGTTTGCGGAAATTTCGTGTCTTTGTGTTTATATTAAAGATATGTTTTAAAATCTTTTCAAACCTCTTTATTTTTTTGGGTAATGTTCTATTATTCTGGTTGCTTGGTATGCTTTTTGGGATGATTTTTGCGTGGTGATGTTGACGAGACAGCGGTGATTTTTTTTGGGTGTAGGAGTTTTTTTGCAGCAGCGGGCCCCCCAGGAGCTTTATGATCAAGGCAAGTTTAAAGGGTTCATCCTTGTTATTTTTTCACCTTATTCCCTAGTCATGATTGATGGTCTCATTGATTTATTTAGTCTTTCCATGCTTTTCCCTTTGTCCTTGCCCCTTTGGGTACTTTGATAGGGGTAGATTGCATGCGTTATGAATTAGAGAAAATCTTGACAATGATATATGCAAAATGAGATAAATTGGTTTTGTAGCAACATGGAACGGACACCACTGTGGGAAAAAGCGGGACAATAACGCAAACCCCAAAAGGTAACATGGCTTTGGTTTTAGTCAATTATGGGTTGGGCTAGCATGATTTAGTTCGTGAAAAGGGACCTTTGCCAGCTGGTAGGGGGGGGCTTGTGTGGGACCGCTGGGGGTAATCGGGGGTCCCTACACCCATTGCATTGGGTCCGTAGGGTTCTCTTGCTAGAAAGACTTTTTAAAAGATTCATAGGTACCCCGCCCCCTCACCTTGGTAGTGTTTTGGGGGTTGCAAAAAGGGGGGATTGGGCAACCGGCTTGTGGAAAGTGTGTAACCTCGCAGTGTAATTATTGAAGCCCTGCTCACGGTCACGAGCGGCCTAGAAAACTCACAGTGTAGATGACTGTGTTTAATTTGTTAATGTTTTATTTTTTATCAGTGGTTATTAATGGGTTTTTGCATAACTAAAGTAAGTTGGTAAAACTTGACCAAGCAAAAAAAAACCGCGTTCAGACAGTGACCTTTTAACTTATAAACCCTGGTTTTCCCTTTCGAGACTTAAAATGCTCACCCTTGCCTTTAACCCCCAGATGGGTTGAAGACTACCGTGAAGATACTAGGTAGTGGTCAAACCCGTCGGGGTTCCCCCGTGAAGTGGGCTTCGTGGAGGTTATCTATTTATTTCCATGTTATTTTAAGATATTAGCGTTTGTAAAAAACACTCATGAGGACATTTAAAGATTTGTGGCTTTGTGTTGATTTATCTCTGTCGACTGGTTATTCGCATTCAATTTTATTCTTAAAATTGGGGGGTGACACGGCCGATCCCCGTAGGACCCACAGGCCCCCCCACCCGATCCCCGGCTAGGGGCACCCCTAGGGAAAGTGGCGGGCCCACCGTCTTTGTGGATCCCCGTCCAGGGAGGGCCCAAAAAAGCACCGACCCCCCCACCGTTCTTGCTGTCTCCATGCCTCCCCTTGTCCCCCGTTATTAAAACGGTTTAATGACGGGTTGACCCACGGTGGATGTGGGAATGACCGGATCGCGACGTGGCCTAGCGCTCCCCCCTAGCTATAAATACCCCCCCAGGCCTCACTCTCACTCTGCCTCATTGGAGAAACTACTCTTAGTTCTTAGCGGAGCCTTTATGTGTTATGCTGTTTGGAGGAGAGTAGGGATCCTTTTGGAGAAAGCCCCGATCTGTTGGGAATTTTTTCCGGAGTTTTTCATCGCGGGGTGCGAGTCTCTTGTATGTTTAGCACTTTTAATGACTTCTTCGGTTTTTTATAGTATTCAGGTTCTAAATTGGTTTTTGCTGTTTTACAAACTTTTCAGCTTATCATCGCTTTACTTTAAGTAGGTGTTTAACCCAAAGCTTGGGGTTTAAAAAAGTAAGAATAGTTGACGTGGTGTCTGAAAATCTTGCCTTTGTAAAAAAAAAACCCCTTATCGCGTGGATTGTTTTTGGATGCTTTAAGAAAAGGGGACGCTCTATCTGTCTTTTTCACCACGGTGTTACAAATTATTAAAAAGGGAAGGCTTCAATACAAAGGACGCCAGTCCGGTTAGAGTTTTGCCCCTTTCTGTCTATCCGTCCCTCCTGAAAGAAAAGGGCCAAAAGGAAAAATAAACCACTTCCCCTTTTTAGACTTTTGTGCTTTTTAAACCTTAAACCCCTTTATCAAAAATCTCCCTTGATTCATGATAGGCATCCCTTTAAAACCCTAGTTAGTCCTTCTTTCCCGAGGAAAACGTCTGGAACTCCCAGTGGAAGGCTACATCGGTTAAAATCGGCGTTGTGGTTTTTCCCAATAGTCATAAAAATACCAACAACCCGTGAGGGGTTTTGGCTTGTGATTCCCCAATTAGCTGTAAACCCAAGGTGGTATCCTAAAACGGGACTAGCTTTTGGGAAAAAAAAACCCCCGGTAAAAAATATTTTTTCTCTTGTCTTTCTACCCAGGATTTATCTTTTGATTGATAGGTTTTTTTTGCTACTCCCACGTCGGGGATACCTTTCACTCAAATTTGCATTACTTCCTTACATTTTTGCAAAATAGAGCCCCTAGATTTGCTTGTGTGTTTTGTCTAGTAGCATTAGTTATCTACTCTTGTGTGTGACATGAATATATCTTGCTATCTGAAAATTTGGTAGGTGGTTTCCCAACCATAGAGCAGGCAAACTTTTAAGCCGGTTTTATTCTAACAAGTTTTCTTAAGTGTTTTTAGAGATTTAATTAGGGTTATTCACCCCCCCCCCCCTAGCCCAAACTAGCCTTTCAGTGGTACGGAGCTAGTACACCGACTCAAAAACTTAACTCCCACGGTGTTTAAAAAGGCCAAATCAAAAACCCAAAAGGGCCCTAATTTGATGGCAACAAATTAAGCTATTGGGGGCCTTTTGACCACCTATTTCAATAACAAACCGGAAGAAATTTGGGTTGGGGGTGAAAAAGTTTGAGGAGTCAAGAGGGGGCACCCCCCCCCGGCCGAAAGGGGAAACTTCAAAAAAATGACACTGATTTAGTGCCTTGCAAACCATGGTGGATAATACCCATGTTGTTTAGTTTTGGATGGTTTATGCCCAAAACTTGAGCGTTTCAGTTTTGGGGCTTAACTAATCTTTGCGAAAACAAAAGTGTGTCTGCTATCGGGGTTGTGGTGTTTTCGTTACATGCCCGGCGTGGCAATGGGTGGAGAAGGCGAGTAAGGGCTTGCCGTTTCCCATGGACTGAGAGCGGTGAAAGGGGGGAAACGGGGCTCGGGCGAGGGACCCGGGTGCCGGGGGACGCTGGGGGTATACTTGGACGGGGAGCGCGACAAGCATGGGGTGCCCCTGTTGGGCCCAAATCAAAA
>CM039122.1:33191266-33508096 GCA_022036555.1 Microstegium vimineum | reverse complement strand
GCCTTCCCCGCGGGAGATCGCAAAGGTAACTCTAGTGGATTGCACGTGTCGTTGAGTGCCCTCTCTTATGTTGGTTGTGCGGCACCCGGTGACGGGTTTGGCGTGTGATGCCAATTAGCTCGTGAACCTCCAAGTGAGTGAGCCGACACAACGAGGACGTAGCTAGTTGGCAAACTAGTGAACCTTGGGTGAAAAATCAAGTGTTAACCTCTTGTTCATCATTGTGATTGATTGGATTGCTTGGAGTTCACTTGATTGGCTCATTACCTCGACATGACGGTATAATCATTCTTCCCATCTTCGCATTCCCTTATTCATACTTGTTTAGTATATTAGGTTGTGCCTAGAGGGCTTCTAGAATTGTGTAGGCATTGGATGTGCTTAGAGCTATATTAGGCCAGCATTGTTTGGTAGGAGGCTTTGCAAACCCCCATTAGGCTAGCGCAACATTCGCTTCGCTATCTAGTTTTCTAACGTGTTGTTGAGTTTTGTTTTAGATTTCGATTTAGGCTATTCACCCCTAGCCTTGGATTAGGACCTTTCAAGTGGTATCAAAGCTAGTACATAGTTGATTTGAGTCTTAACAACCTACGGTGTGATCATGGCTCATATCAACAACATGAAGAAACCACAAAGATTTGATGGTTCCAACTATGGCTATTGGAAGGTCAAGATAACTGCACACATCAAGTCAATTAGCCAGAAAGTGTGGCTTGTGGTGGACAAGAAGTTTGAGGTTGCCAATGTGGAAGCTCCAACTCCACAAGAAGAAGAGAAGTTGCAACACAATGAAATTGCTCTTAGGGCCATCCATGAGGCTCTTGATGAGAAGGTCTTTGAGCAAATCAAGAATCTAGAGAGTGCTCATGAGGCTTGGAAGAAGCTTGAAGAATCATTTGAGGGCACACAAGCCATCAAGGGGGCCAAGGCATATATTCTCAAGGAGAAGTTTGCTAGCTTCAAGATGAAGGATGATGAAAATGTGTCAGAGATGTTCCATCGGCTTCAAGTGCTAGTCAATGATCTCACGGCTCTTGGTGAGAAGGTTGAGGACAAGGACTTCTCTCACAAGTTCTTGAGGTGTCTTCCATCCCGGTTTGACACACTTGTGATCTTGATTGTGAGAGGTGGGCTAGACACCATGACTCCAAATCAAGTCTTGGGAGATGTCATGACTCAAGATGCTTATCGGGAGAACAAGGAAGAAGATGTCTGTGGCAGAACCGCCACAATTATAAGAGATCAAGTACCAAAGTAGCCGATTTAACGACCACTTTAAAAACTTGAGCCCATATAATCTCGATAGTCCGGAAATCTCAAAGGATTTCTAACAATCGTATCTCCAACCAAGATCGCGCAAACTCAGGTATGCACATTCAAACGAACCAACAATTAAACGAAAAACTTGAAGTACAAAATAAAGTTATTACAACACTTTGTACCAAATAAAGTAGTACTCACGCCACAACACATGTGGCCAAATAAAACATTGTTTTGAAACTCAACCCAAAGTCTTACTCCACGCAAATACCATACTAGATAGGGGTGCCCACGAGACCTCGTCCAACAACAGCAAAAGATGAGCTCGTACAAGACCTTGCCCAAAGCCTACTCCTCTTCTCGTTCGACAGGATAGAGACAGTGCTTACAATAGCCAAAGTATACATGGCCATCTGCAACAAACGGGATAAACCCTGAGTACGGGAATGTACTCAGCTACAATTACCCGTTTAACTGAAAATAAAGACTCCAAGGATATGCATGGCTATTTATGTGGATCTGGATAAACTTTGCTTTTGCGGAACGCGAGAAAGATGAAACAACTAAGACTATAAGAGAGCAGCCATTTTCCATCCTATTATTTATCTCTAGGTTTTGCACCTGTACTAGAGCACTCACTTGATCTAATCAAAAAATAAGATAATACCATATCCAGTTCATTTGTGAATATTTTAGTAGAACCATTATCGATGTCACATGGAGTTCTACCGTGGTGAAGCTCAGCATAATCCCCCATTATCCGGTGGGAGGCGGCGACTCGAATCGATATACAACAAGCTGGCAAGATTACCTTTAACACACGCCCACACTTTCCCCGTCGGGTCCATGCATTGGGTTACCGCTCAACACTGCCCAGGTAGTAAAGTCCCGAGCTCAGCGTAATCCATCCAATTGGAGAAATCAGTTGGCCACCACGGGGCAGGTCGTATCTCCAAACTAGAGGGAGCCAAAAGTAGACTGAGAGTCGGCCCGGACAGTGTTTACTCGGCTTCGGGGTCGAAACTCACATCGGCCCCTATGTGAAAGGGCGCATTCAAATATATAAGAGGGCCACCATCGTATACAAACCTATACAATCCAACGGACGAACTGCCCCCAAGTCTAAACCACTTGGTGCCCTTGCCTTCCAGTTGACCGCATTTCATTACTACCATAGGTTCTTTCCACGATAGCAAAATATAGCCAACCATGATCGGTATTATCGCTATGGGATAATACTATAAATATAAATGTAATCATTTGTTCTAAGCAGGCTAAGCGGTTGCTTTTACTTTTATTAACAGGGTAACAAGGTAGGTAAATTCAATATCAAGGAAGGTAATGCATCAACTGGGATTCAATCAACTTCTGCCACCTAATGCATCACAATATAAAATACTCCAGTAGATTAATTATAAAATGTTGGGAGACTTAAGGATGCTCCGGGGCTTGCCTTGAGTGAAGGTGGAGGGCTGGTGGTCAGGGCACTCGGGGAGGTTAGTGTCGAGCTCGTGGTACTCCTCGTTCAGCTCCTGCACCTCCTGTACTCCTTCCTCTGGAAGTGGCACCTGGGGTTCCTCTACTGATCCTGGATGTTTGCAATGCATATAAGCAAACTTGATGGTGCAGGGATGATGCTTGAACAAGAATTAAACACTCAAGGATTGTTTTTAAAATTAACCTAAGTATTCATGCTAGTTCCACTTTACACAACAAGCCTAATATAAACTGTTCAGAAAAATCTGCAAAAATTACAGAGGACCGAACAAGCCTACTAGATGCTACTGCAGAGAATTGATACAATGCAAAGCTACCAGCTAGCAGATACAAAAAGATGAATTTAAATGTAGAAAAAGCACTTAGAACTAGAGCTACTAGCTAACAAGGTGAAACATGCTATATCTTATTTTTAACAGGTTCTTTCCTTGGAAACATATTTATCCAGAAAGTTTCATGATCAACACTACTAGATTATTTTCTATAGGAATTTCCAAAGGAAACCCTAGAAAAGAACACTTGAACTACAAGTATCTTTTCTGCCATAGAACATACAACATACTATATTTTTTCTAGATAGATCATGGTATACAGAGACTACACAAAAAGTTTCATGATTTATCTATGCACAGATTTACCACAGGAATTAATCTAAGAAAATAGCAGAAACACATTTTAATAGGTAATAAATAAAATTTACATAGAAACATGGCATGTTATATTTTTCCTATCTTCTACACAGGATAACAAAGCTATCAGAAAAACTTCACATTTTTATTTGACAATTTCAAGCAGGAACACAATTAATTTTGATAAATGCAGAAAATAACTATTTAAACATTAGTACTAAAGACATTCTCCAAAAATTTCTTTTTATTTTTTAACAGAAATATCTACATTTATAGAGTCTAACAAAATTGATTTCACCAAATTAGGATTTACCAAACTCCAGATATGAAATAAACAAGCATTATCACATTTACTGAAAATAGAAAAACGAAAACCATTTCAGAATTCGGCCCGTGGATGAATAGTGTTGGGCTCGGCCCAGTGCAAGCGGGAGGGTGGACTGACAGGCGGGACCCGTAGTAAACGCAGGGTCCACCTGCCAGTGAGCCAGGGCAGAGCACCGGCGCTGACCAGCTCGTTCTCGCCGACGACGAGCTCGCCGGCGGTGAGGTTGGATGCGCTGGACTCGTGGTGACGTCGCGCGTCGATTGGTGGGGTTGATTGAACCGGCATGCGGTGGCGGCGAGATGCGGCGGTGCAAAGCGACGGCGTGATTACCGGCGGTGTGGTGCTAGGATAGCGGTTGCGTGAGCACTGCGGTGGTGTGGGGAGTGTAGCACGAGCATTGGTTGAGCCGGAGGAGCTCCGAGGAGGTCTGGCCACGTGCGAGCTCCGCGGCGGCGGCAATGGCGCACGACCAACGGCGCTGTGACGTTTCAGGGTGCAAGGGTGCTAGCGGACGGGTGTTCTCACCTCTACTACCTCCGGTGAAGCTTCGACGAAGATGGAGGTGACGGAGGTGGTTGGAGAAGAGGTGAACGCGGTTTGGTCGTTGTTGTGGCGACTGCGAGCCGAGGAACGGCGGCGGAATTCCGGCGACTGAGAAGCTCCGCTGGCAATGGTGAGGCGAGTAGGGCGTGTGCGAGGCGAAGGCGAGACGGTGTGCGAGGTGTATCGAGCAGAGGCGCTCGGACGGTGGCGAACGAGTGAAGGGGGTGTTTGCTGCGCGTTCGGCGCTCGGCGCGGTGAGTGCGAAGCAGACCGGGCGAGAGAGCGAGTGCGGGTGAGTGCTGGAGAGTGCGAGAGGGAGATTGGGTGTAGGCGCTTCTGCTGACACGGTCATGGCCGACCGGTGATGCCGGTAGGGGCCGTGACGTGACGACGCGGCGGTCGGCAGGGCGCTGGCGTGTCTGCGGCGCGCGGGGCAGAGCGGCAGCACGCGGGGCAGCGCGCGACTTGGTCGACGCGCCGTTAAGGCGGATCCGCATTGGATTGCGAGGGTGATGGGGCCAGCGGCCGGTCGGTGATGGCGCTGCGGCGGCGTTATGGCGACGCGACGGCGAGCAGCGCGGCAACGGCGCAGGGCTGCGCGTCTGCGGCGGGCAGAGGCGTAGTGCTGCGCGTCTACGGCGGGCAGAGGCAGCGAGTGGTGAGCGCACTTGGTCGGCGTAGTGTGGAAGCGTGCGACGCATGGAGAGTGGCACAGAGCGGGTGTCGGTGTCTGCGCGCAGCATCGGCATCCACGTGGCAGCGACGCCGGCGTACGGCGCGGTCGCGGTCGGGCGCGGGTGCTCGTGCATGAGCGGCGCGTGCGTTGCACGTGCGTCGTGCGTGCGCGGGGCGCGCGGGCGTGAGCAGGCGCTGGCTGGGCCGCGGGTAAGGCCAAGCGGGCCAAAAGGGTGGCGCCGGCCCATTTCCGATTTCTTTTTCTTTTTCTCATTTCTTTTATTTGTTTCAAACTGAAATTAATTCAAAACAGTTTCAAAAACTCAAAACTAGGTTTTGAAATATAAACAAAGTTGCTCAGAATAAAATGCTCTACATTTTTTATGTAGGTCTCATTTTCTGAAAACCATTGATTTACAGGGTTCTAGATTAAAAACCAATTAAGCCATTTTAAGAAAAGAATTACTTTTATTCTTAACAAATAAACTAAGCTTAATTAGGCAGGGTAATTAATTATAAAGCACACCATTCTTTATTCTAAACATAGCAAACTTATTTAAACATGTTAATCAAGAGTAGAGCACAAAACACTTATTCAATTCTAGCGTGAAGTATATAAATAAACACGCATGAAATTATAGTATAGATAAACATTAATGCAATGCAATGCTTATGCTTAGTGGCTAATGATGATCCTAATGCAAGCTTGACACAGGGTGTCACAATGTCAAGAAGGAAGACAAGAAGGATGAGAAGAAGGATGAGAAGAAGAAGAGTGTAGCATTCAAAGCTACATCATCGCACAAGAGCAAGGGTAAGAGCAAGATTGAAGAATCTAGTGAAATTGAAGACCAAAGTGCTAGTGATCTTGATGAAGAGGAAATGGCTCTCTTTGTGAGGAAATTTGGAAGATTCATGAAGAAGAAGGGCTATGGTGCAAGAAGAAAGAGGACTTCCACAAAGAACTATGATGAACAAAGGAAGTGCTTCAAGTGTGGAAGCTTTGATCATCTCATTGCTCATTGTCCTTACAATAGTGACAAGGATGATGATGATGATCACAAGAAGAAAGGCAAGAAGGAGAAGAAGCCCCTATTTGACAACAACAACAAGAAGAAGGGATATTCTCATATTGTCACTTGGGATAGTGATTCTTATTCATATGGTGATGATAGTGATCCTGAAAAGAAGACCACTACCAAGAAGAAGGCCTTTTCAAGCATTGCAATGAGGGACAAGATCTCTCTATTTGACACTACATCATCATGCTTCATGGCTAAGTCCACTAAGGTACTTTCTCATGATGAGAGTGAGAGTGAGAGCGATAGTGATAGTGAGGAGCCCTCAAGGGAGGAACTCATGGACATGCTTTAGCAAGCTAAGGATTACATAGACAAGAAGAGGAAGGAATGCAAGGAATTGCGTAAGGCCAATGTGGCTCTTGAACAAAACCTTGATGAGGCCGTAGCATCTCATGAGAGGCTAATGGAAGCCCATGAGAAGCTAGTGAAGTCTCACTCTAAGCTTGAAAGAGCTCATTCCTCCCTCCTTGATCAAAGTAAGAAGGAGATTGTTCAAACATGTGACATGGGAGTTATTTGTGATATTCTTGATGAATCTTTCTATACTCCTATCATTGTTGATCCCACTAACCCCTCTTGTAGCACTACCACTTCTACTTCATCTACTAGTGATGCCTCACTAATGGTGGAAAATGAAACCCTCAAGAAGGAGGTTACAAAGCTCAATCACTCCTTAGCTAAGGCTTATGGAGGTGAGGACCACTTTCTTATGTGCTTGGGTATCCAAAGAGCTTCTCTCTACAAAGAGGGATTGGGCTATACCCCCAACAAAGGCAAGGCCACCTTTGTTTCTCACAAAACTCATTTTGTGAAGAACACCGGTAGCTATTGCAAGAGTTGCAAGCAAGTTGGTCAAATGAGCAAGCATGCAAGAACAAGAAGGCCAAGCAAGATGTATCCTCCATGAGAGTTGATTCATTCTATGTACTTTCCAAGGGTACTAATGGTGTTCATGCCAAGTTTGTTGGTACACCTTGGATGGCTTCAAAGAAGTCCATTTGGGTACCAAAATCTTTGGTAACTAACCTTGGAGGACCCAAGCAAGTTTGGGTACCTAAAAAGAATTGATCTCTCTTGTAGGTCAATTACAAAGCTGGAGGGAGGCATTGGGTGCTTGATTGTGGGTTCACTCAACACATGACCGGTGATGGAAGGATGTTCAACTCAATCAACCAAGATAATACACAAGGCTTTGGTAGTAAAACATTTGGTGACAATGGCAAAGGCAAGGTGAAAGGTATTGGGAAGATTGCTATCTCCAATGATCTAAGCATTAGCAATGTTCTCCTAGTGGAAAGTCTTGAGTTCAATCTATTGTTGGTTGAGCAATTGTGTGATCTCGGTTTCAAGTGCATCTTTGGAGTGGAGGATGTGAAAATCATTAGTATAGATGGTTCAAACATGATCTTCAAGGGATTTCGGTATGAGAACCTCTACCTAGTGGATTTCAATGCTAGTGAGACCCAACTCTCTACATGTCTCATCTCAAGGTCTAGCATGGGTTGGTTATGGCATAGAAGGCTTGGACATGTTGGCATTAAGCAATTGAACAAGCTAATCAAGCATGATCTAGTGAAGGGCTTGAAAGATGTCACATTTGAGAAGGACAAGCTATGTAGTGCATGTCAAGCCGGAAAGCAAGTTGGGAACAATCATCCAAAGAAGAGCATCATGAGTACAAGCAAAGTTTTGAGTTATTGCACATGGATCTTTTTGGACCAACAACTTATATAAGCGTTGGTGGCAACAAGTACGATTTTGTGATAGTGGATGACTTCACAAGATACACATGGGTATTCTTCTTGAGTGACAAGAGTGACCCATTTGATATATTCAAGTCATTTGTCAAGAGGTGCCAAAATGAGTTTGAAACAACTATCAAGAGAGTTAGAAGTGACAATGGGAGTGAGTTCAAGAACACAAGAGTTGAAGAACTTTGTGATGACTTTGGAATCAATCATCAATTCTCTCCAAAATACACTCCCAATCCAATGGGATAGTTGAAAGGAAGAATAGAACCTTGATTGGCATGGGAAGATCAATGATAAGTGAGTACAATGTTAGTGACTCCTTTTGGGCCAAAGCTATCAATACGGCTTGCTACTCTAGCAACTGTCTCTATTGTCATGGAATGCTTGAGAAGACTCCCTATGAGCTATTGAATGGAAGAAAGCCAAACATTGCCTACTTTAGGGTGTTTGGATGCAAGTGTTATATCTTGAAGAAGGGAACTAGACTAATAAAGTTTGATAAGAAATGTGATGAGGGATTTCTACTTGGTTACTCAACAACTAGCAAGGCTTACCGAGTATGGAACTTGGCTAGTAGAATTCTTGAGGAAGTGCATGCTGTTGAATTTGATGAAACTCAAGGCTCTCAAGATGAAGAAGAAAACTTGGATGATGTGAGAGGTGACAAGTTGGTCAATGCTATGAAAGATATGGATATTGGTGGCATTAGACCAAGACAAGTCCAAGATGAAGATGAAGATCAAGTAATCATTCCAAGTGATCAAGCTAGTGGTTCTCCAACTCAAGATCAAGCAAATGCAAGTGAGGATCAAGTTCAAGCTAGTTCATCATCTCAACTAAATTATATCAACATACAAGTGCTCCAACCTACCAACATTGCAAGAGATCATCCTTTGGATCAAGTTATTGGAGGCATTCAAAGTGGTGTTCAAACAAGATCAAGATTGGCTTCATTTTGTGAGCATTACTCTTTTGTCTCATCATTTGAGCCAACCAAGATTTATCAAGCTTTGAAGGATTTTGATTGGATCAATGCTATGCATGAAGAGCTTAACAACTTCACAAGAAATCAAGTTTGGGAATTGGTAGAAAGACCAAAGAAGCACAATGTCATTGGAACCAAGTGGGTTTTCAAGAACAAGCAAGATCAAGATGGAATAGTGGTGAGGAACAAAGCAAGACTAGTAGCTCAATGTTACTCACAAGTTGAAGGTCTTGACTTTGGGGAAACATATGCTCTGGTGGCAAGATTAGAGGCAATTAGAATCCTATTGGCCTATGCTTGTGCACACAATATCAAGCTATACCAAATGGATGTCAAGAGTGCATTCCTAAATGGGTATATCAATGAGGAGGTGTATGTTGAGCAACCACCCGGTTTTGAATATGCTAAGAAGCCCGACCATGTATTCAAGCTCAAGAAGGCTCTCTATGGGTTGAATCAAGCACCTAGAGCATGGTATGAGAGGTTGAGAAGCTTTCTTCTCTCAAAAGGGTTTAAGATGGGATTGGTTGATACTACCCTATTCACCAAGAAGATTGGAAATGACTTGTTCATCTTGAAAATCTATGTGGATGACATTATCTTTGGATCTTCAAATCAAGACTTTTGTGAAGAGTTTGGAGAGATAATGGCTAATGAATTTGAAATGTCAATGATCGGTGAACTTAGTTACTTCCTTGGACTTCAAATCAAACAATTGAAGAATGGTACATTTGTGAGTCAAGGAAAGTACATCAAAGATATGATGAAGAAGTTTGGGCTAGAAGAAGCTAAAGGCATTAGTACTCCCATGGGGACTAATGGACATTTGGATAGTGACTCAAGTGGCATGATGGTAGATCAAACACTCTATCGTTCTATGATTGGAAGCTTACTTTATGTGACCGCTTCAAGATCGGATGTCATATTTAGTGTATGCATGTGTGCAAGGTTTCAAGCATCTCCTAGAGAGAGTCATTTGAAAGCCACAAAGAGAATATTGAGATATCTCAAACATACACAAGAGGTTGGACTTTGGTTTCCAAAGGGGTCAAGGTCTGAATTGATTGGATATTCAGACTCCAACTATGAGGGTTGCAAAGTGGATAGAAAAAGAACTAGTGGTACATGTGAAATGTTGGGAAGGTCACTAGTCTCATGGTCATCCAAGAAGCAAAATAGTGTGGCACTCTCTACCGCCGAAGCCGAATACATTAGTGCGGGGAGTTGTTGTGCACAACTATTGTGGATGAAAGCCACTTTGGAGGACTATGGAATTCAATTCAAGAAAGTCCCATTGCTTTGTGATAATGAAAGTGCGATGAAGCTCACCAACAACCCCGTCCAACACTGAAGAACAAAGCACATAGATGTGAGACATCACTTCATAAGAGATCATCAACAAAAGGGTGACATTTTCATTGACAATGTGGACACCGATGATCAATTAGCTGACATATTCACCAAGCCACTTGATGAGAAGAGGTTTTGCAAGTTAAGGAATGAGTTGAACATCTTGGATTTCTCTAACATGAGTTGATGCACCCCCACTTATGACATGCCTCTACTCCAACATAGCAAGGTACAATTGATTGACATAATGCATTCATCCTTTGCTAGTCTTGTGTAGAAGCATATAGACATCACTCATGATAGGCTCATTCATGAAAATCAAATGTTTTCTATGTACATATGACATCACTATAGCTTCTTTGAGTTGATTGATCTAGTGATGGCATATGACATGTTGATAAGCTTGAAACCTCACATGTTTTATCTAGAATGCATATTCTTGTACTTAACCAACATGGGCAAGATAACCATTGCAAGATCGTGTTAAGTATTTAGGACAAGTAATTTAGGATTGAATTAAAATTGATAATTCACCCCACTCCTTTATAAATTGACTTGATAAACAAATCTTCCTAAGTATCCTCAAGTGATACATGTTACTACAAGTGGTTTCCTTTGTGGTAATGTGTGACAAAGGGGGAGAAAGTGTGTTAAAATGATACAAAAGGGGAGAAATGTTGTGAAATGGTCAAATGAAAAAAAATGATAAATGAAATTAACAAGTGGTTATAGGGAGAATCTAGATATAGGGGGAGAAATAAGATTTTAAAACATGAAAAAATAAAATTTGAGCACACAAGTAGGGGGAGCAAGCCTATGAACAATTTGTTGCATTTTGAATGTGCATTCACTCACATGCTTGCTTGCATTGAAGTTATAGTACTTTTCAAGTGGTTTCTTGCTTGTGTGGTGCATGCCTAGTTGTAATCTTGATTGATGAATTGATCACTAGCATGCATAGGAAGTTAGCTAGATATCCTCTCTTGTTTAAATTGTGTATTCCAATTGGTATCAAGCTAACCATGTTGCTAAGGGTGAAATGAAAGGCGTACTTTGAATTGGTATCACGCTTCAAAGGTCTATTCTTAAAACCTTAGCATCGTGTCATAGTTTGCTAGTTGTTTACCCCTCCAAAAGTTCTATCTAAGCATGTGTACAAAGCTTGATTCTTACTCATAGTATTGCACACATGTAGGGGGAGTTAACACTATCAACTCAACTTAGAAATGATTGGCCACCTTTCTTACTCTATGTTGTTTCCAAGTGGTATTAATCATTTCGGGTTGAAATCAAAATCATATTTCATATCATTTTATATGGGTTGTCATCAATTACCAAAAAGGGGGAGATTGAAAGATCTCTAATGTTTTGGGTAATTGATGAAACCTAAGTTCTAACCTAGCTCTAATTGTGAGTAGGTTTAGAACAATATGAAGAGTGAAGAAGGCAAGTGATGGAGCATAGGAGGCTGCGAACACATGGTGGATAAGTACCCATGTATGTTCAGCTTTATGATGAGTGATCGTCCAACACGTGAGTATTTCAGTTTGAGTGGCTTACCCTAACCCCTTTGCGAAAGCAAATTTGTGCATGTCTATCGGCTTGTGGTGTGCAGGTGCTATGCCTAGTGACAATGGTCAATGGCGTGGAGAAGGTCGAGTAGAGGCTTGCTGTGCCGATGGACTGAGAGCGGTGAAGAACGAAAGCGGGGCTCGGACTGAGGGACCATGGGCGTCGGCGGACTAGCGGTGGTGGCTAGTACTTGGCACCGGCAAGTGTGAGAAGACATGGAGGTAGACCGAGTCGGCCGAGTCAAGACGGTGGACACACGAGTCGAGCGGAGGCTTAGGGGACTCAGAGTCCGACCGGGCGAAGACAAGGTAGCTCGCGTCGAGTGGTTTGGTGGTTTGGGCCTCAAAACCATCTGCGTCGGTTTCTGAGTTTGGGTCACAAAACTCGGGGTTCGGTAGTTGAGCCCAAAGCTACCGGTGGCAGGTTTCCTGGGTTTGGGCCTCAAAACCTAGGTGGAGCTTCCGAGGAAGCGGGGATGGCACGTGGCGGAATCCTGGAGGTTACGTCGAGGCGACGACAACTCCCGGCAGGAAGCGGGGCCGTCCATTCAAAATGCGGGAGATATTTTCTGGAGCTTGGACTGCAATGCTTAGGCTAGGTAGTTCACTCAATGTATCTAGGGGGGTCTTTGGGAAATAGCCAAAGCCCGATAAGTAGGGGGTGAAGGGTTATCCCTCATCCAATCTCTTGAACCCTAATCATTTGCCCCAACTCTCTCTCTCTCTACCCTCTCTCTAGTTCATGAGATCCCTAGGTTGATTTGACCAACCTCTGTAGGAACTTGAGTTTGTTGTGAGGAATCGGAGGTCGTAACCTCCGTAAGCCATGGTGGCTTCGATTTCTTGATCGTGTCCCCGCTTTGCTTGTGTTCTTCGCGTTTTGCTTTTGCTCCCTCTTTTTCCCGAGATGATTTCTCTTTGTAGGGACTAGCTCTTGGAAATCCGTTTGAACCAAGTTGTTCGTAATCGTGAGGAGCATCTTTGCACCGAAGGAATTCCCCTCAAACCTCATGAGTGCGTAGGTCAGGCGATTTCTTTGTGGTGTTCTCCGTTCTTGTCCCTTTTCCCCAAATCCTCGTTTCCCTTTAATCCTCACCAAATTGAGCGATGATTTCTTCGGGATAGCTCCTCTACAGCACTAGAATCATGCCTAGCAAGTTGGGTTGCTAGTGGAGAACATTTGGTCAAGATTTGGGAAGATTTGGTGGAGAAAATCGTTTTTCGCGTTTACTGCGTGTTTGTCGGGGGCATCGGACGCTGGTACGTGCTGACGTCAGCGTCCGTCACCTCGCTTGTCGGCGTCCTTCGGTTTTGGCGTCGGACTCTCTTCAGAGTCCGTCGCCCAGCGTCCGTCGCGTCATTTGCGCTGTGAAGCCCTGTGTTTCTCTCGGGTAGACCAACGGACGCTCGTCCAAGCGTCCGTCGCTTCAGCAGGTCTCAGCTTCTGTTAGGTTCTCTGGAAGGCCGACGGACGCTCGCCTAAGTGTCCGTCGCCAGCGTCTGATGCCCTACCCTGGAGCATCCGTCGCCCTGTCTTCCAGCGTTCGTCGTCTGCTTTTCTGGCTGATTTGCTTGGGGTTCTTGCCTCTTTCTCATAGGGGTTGAGAACTTAATCTTGGGGGCTTCCGGTGAGTTTTCCTCCACTGCCGGTGAGCTTTCATTTGCTCGTTTTCGTCTGAATCCCCGCTCACGTTGCTCGAGGGAGGTTGAGCACCCAGCAACTAGGTTTGTGTTTTTGGGAAGAGTGGCCCGAATATTTTGAGAGAAATTTGAGGCTCCCATTCACCCCCCCCTCTGGTCGCCGTTCTCGGTCCTTCAGTTGGTATCAGAGCTGGTTAAGGATCAATCCACCTTACATTGTTCTTGATCCGCAAAGGCGACATGCAGCGAGGTGCTGACAAACCTCCGTTCTTCGATGGAACAAACTTCGTCTATTGGAAGGTGCGCATGTCCGCTTACCTCCAATGGCTTGATACAAAGTATTGGGAGATTTGGGAGAGTGCTGACTACGTGGTTCTTGGCGCTCGGATTAATGAGTTGTAAATCATGCAACATGCGTCAAACGCAAGAGCCCGTAGCATTCTCTTCTCGAGTTTGTCTCTTCCTGAGTTTGAAGGAGTTTCGAATCTCACTACGGCACGGGAGATCTAGCAAACACTTGTGCGATATCATGAGGGTAACACTCAGATCAAGTCCAGACTCTTCGACACATACCGTAGACAGTACGAGAACTTTTCTCAGTTGGCCGGCGATTCTGTTGACGGGATGTTCACTCGTTTCCAAATCGTCAACAAGATGCGTGCTAATTGAGCCAACTTGCCTTATGATGATCATGAGATGGCTATCAAGCTTTTGCATGCTCTTGATCGGAAGGTATGGGAGATGAAGGTGGCTACCATCCAGGAGTCACTGGGCTATGATGACCTGACCGTGGACAAGCTGTTCAGCAAGCTCAAGTCCTCGGAGATTGACGACCAGACCCGGGCCAAGCTTGAAAACCCGTCGAAACCCTCTATGGCGTTGGTTTCTGGCCCCGGCGGTACGTCTTCTTCCTCCTTTGACCATTCACACTCTTTGTTCACTTTGTCTTTGATTTCTGTGACAGAGGATCAAGTGGAGGCTCTTGAAGATGATGAGCTGGCTTTGGTCATCACCAAGTTCTCACGGTTTCACAACAACCGTTTGAACCGTCAGCGTTGTGGCTCAGCCAAGGGGTGCTACCGTTGCGGTGATGAGAATCACTTCATCGCAAACTGCCCCAAGAAATCTGCGGGTGACTTCACCAAGCGCAAGGACAAGCGCGAGCACCACTTCGAGGACAAGCACAAGCCCAAGGGTGGCTACCACCGAAGGTCCTCCAAGAAGGTGATCGACAAGGTGAAGGCCATGCACCGAGCCTTCCTCGCCTTCCTCAGTGATATCGATACCTCCTCCGACGGAGGTGCTTCTTCGAGCGATGATGAGTCCAAGGGAAAGGTTGAGGACAAGCTCAACGACCTATGGTTCTACGCCGACGCCAAGCACGGTGGCTTTTGCACCATGGCAATTGAAGAAGGCAAGGTCGGCAACCGCAAGGATGGCCCCGACTACGACTACGAATCCGACACACCCGAGGTACCACCCACCGTCGAGTCCCTCTCTCTTGAGATTGAGTCTCTGAACGACACCTTGATGAGTCAAGATGCATTACTCAAGTGTGCTGCTGTCGAGAGGAACGACTTTAAGGAAAAGTACTGTCTACGGTATAAGAGATTGGGACACTTGAGTTTTGACTTGCTTGCAAGGCTTAGGTCAATGGACCTTATCCAAGGATTGCCAAAGCTAAAGTTCGAGAAGGATTTGGTTTGCAATCCTTGCAGGCATGGCAAGATGGTTGCCGCTTCCCATCCTCCTGTGACGGAGGTCATGACCACTAGACCCGGCGAGCTCTTACACATGGACACAGTTGGTCGAGCTCGGGTTAGGTCGGAGGGAGGGAAGTGGTATGTTGTTGTAGTCGTTGATGACTACTCGAGGTACTCTTGGGTATTCTTTTTGGAGAGTAAGGATGAGTCTTTTCCTTTTGTTCGAGATCTTATTTTGAGATTGCAAAATGAGCTACATAAGAATGCCATGAGAGCTATCCGTAGTGACAATGGCACAGAATTCAAGAATGCTCACTTTGCAACTCTTTGTTCTTCCTTGGGTCTCGATCACTAGTTTTCCTCACCTCACATTCATCAACAGAATGCTGTTGTTGAGCGCAAGAATCGGACCCTTGTTGAGATGGCCAGGACAATGCTCGATGAGCATAGGACTCCTAGGAGGTATTGGGCCGAAACACTCAGTTCTGCTTGCTATGTTTCCAATCACATTTTTCTCCGAGCTTTCAAGAAAAAGATTTCTTATGAGTTGCGATTTGGGAGACCACCCAAGGTAGGTCACCTAAGAGTGTTTGGGGTGCAAGTGTTTCATCCTCAAGAAGGGAGGTAAGTTGGACAAATTTGAGTCACGGTCTTCTGACGGTATCTTTCTTGGTTATTCTACTCACTCTCGTGCTTATCGTGCACTTAATCTTGAGACTAACCGAGTTATGGAGACTTGTGAGATTACTTTCGATGAGACTATGCCCTATGTTTCCACTATTTTTGAGCTTGTAGGTGATGATGAGGTGAACACTAGCATCTTTGTGGAGGAGGAGCAGGACGACGCCGATTGGGGTGATCCAGAGCCTACTCCACAGGCTGCCCCAGTCGACCCTGCGACGTCCACTTCGGCTCACGGTCCCGACCCGACTACTTCTTCTACATGGGGGCCGTTCAAGCAGCTTCCTCAGACGGTGCACGCTGCACCTGAGGGAGCTCCAGCTACTGTCGAGGGGGAGGCCACTTCATCCAGATAGGCTCCCCGCCACATCCAGCGGCAACACCCGCCGGAGAACATCATCGGCGATATTCGACCGTCGAGTCACGCGGTCTAGGTCCTATCTCTCTCACTTTGCTCATTCGGCTTTTGTCGTGTCTTTTGAGCCCCGAGATGTTGGACACGCTTTGATGGATCCAGATTGGGTTAATGCCATGCATAAGGAGTTAGAAAACTTTGAGCGAAACCGCGTTTGAGTCTTAATTCCTCCACCACCTAGTTGCCATCCCATAGGAACCAAATGGGTTTTCAAAAATAAACAAAGTGAGGATGGGGCAGTAGTGCGCAACAAGGCTGGGTTGGTAGCTCAAGGCTTTTGTCAAAAGGAGGGAATAGACTATGAGGAAACCTTTGCTCACGTAGCTCGTTTAGAAGCCATTAGAATCCTTCTAGCTTTTGCGGCTTCTATGGGTTTTAAACTTTTTCAAATGGACGTTAAAAGTGCTTTCTTAAACGGCTACATAGAGGAGGAAGTTTATCTTAAACAACCTCCCGGTTTCGAAAATCCCAAGTTTCCAAACCATATTTTTAAACTCCACAAAGCTTTGTATGGATTGAAACAAGCCCCTAGAGCATGGTATGATAGACTAAAAACCTTTTTGCTTGCTAAGGGTTTTAAAATGGGATCGGTAGATAAGACGTTGTTTCTCCTCAAGCAAGGCAAAGACACTCTCCTTGTCCAAATATACGTGGATGATATCATCTTTGGTGGTTCTTCTCATGCTCTTGTTGCCAAGTTTGCGGATCTTATGAGCAGGGAATTTGAGATGAGCATGATGGGAGAGTTGACCTTCTTTCTCGAGTTGCAAATCAAGCAAACCTGGGAAGGGACGTTTGTGCACCAAGGCCAGTACACGAAGGACATCTTGAAGAAGTTGGACATGGGCGAGGCAAAGTCTCTCTCGACGCCCATGTCGACTACGATAGCCTTGGATGCCAACGAGGAAGGAGAGGCGGTGGATCAGACGGAGTACCGAAGCATGATCGGGTCGCTTCTCTACTTGACAGCGATTCAACCGGACATTTAGTTCACCGTCTGCTTGTGTACACGCTTTCAGGCGTCCCCACGGACTTCGCACAAGCAGGCAATAAAACGCATCATGAGGTACTTGCGCTTCACTCCCGAATTTGGTCTTTGGTTCTCCACCTCTTCCTCGCTTGAGCTTAGTGGTTATTCTGATGCCGACTTTGCTGGATGTCGTCTTGATCGGAAGTCCACTTCTAGGAAGCTGAGTACGTTGCCGCGGCTAGTTGTTCCTTGGTGTCTTCTCGCAAAGCAGAGGTCTTCCTTAGTGTCTTGGTCTTCTCGCAAACAGTCTAGCATGGCACAATTGACGTGCGGAGCTGAGTATGTTGGGAGAGTTGACCTTCTTTCTCGGGTTGCAAATCAAGCAAACCTAGGAAGGGACGTTCGTGCACCAAGGCAAGTACACGAAGGATATCTTGATGAAGTTTGACATGGGTGAGGCAAAGCCTCTTTCGACGCCCATGTCGACTACGACTTCCTTGGATGTGGCCGAGGAAGGAGAGGCAGTGGACCAGACGGAGTACCGCAGCATGATCGGGTCGCTTCTGTACCTAACGGCGACCCGGCTAGACATTCAGTTCGCCGTCTGCCTGTGTGCTCACTTTCAGGCGTCCCCACGGACTTCGCACAAGCAGGCGGTGAAACGCATCATGAGGTACTTGCGCTTCACTCCCGAATTTTGACTTTGGTTTTCCACCTCTTCTTCTCTTGAGCTTTGTGGTTATTCTGACGCCGACTTTGCCGGTTGTCGATTTGATCGGAAGTTCACTTCTGGGACTTGCCAGTTTCTCGGGTCTTCCTTGGTGTCTTGGTCTTCTCGCAAACAATCTAGCGTGGCACAGTCGGCGTGCGAAGCTGAGTACGTTTCCACGGCTAGTTGTTGCTCGCAGTTGATTTAGATGATTGCCACTTTGAAAGATTTTGGTCTTGTGCTTACTAAGGTGCCTCTGCTTTGCGATAGCATGAGTGCAATTAGTGTGGCAAAAACTCCCGTGCTTCACTCTAAGACCAAGCACATTGAGGTCCGCTTTCACTTCTTGCGTGATCACTACGAGAAGGGAGACATTGACCTCCAGCATGTCGAGACCCACAACCAGCTTGCGGATATTCTCACAAAGCCTTTGGATGAAGCTGCGTTTTCTCGCCTTCGGAGCGACTTGCGTGTGTGTTTCCCCTTTTAGTTGAGGGAAACCTTTTGTGTATCATAGTTCTTTTTTTTTCTTATTTGTCTTTTCTTTCTTTTCTTTGGTGTCTTCTTAGTGTTAATTGGTGTCAATGCATTGTGCATCTCATTTGTATTTGTGACATAGTTCATTTTAAGCTTTATACCTATTGCCGGTATATAATGAAAATATGCTCTGTTTGAGGTGCTTTATGTGTCTATGGTGTTGCCTAACTTAGACTCTTTTTGATCTCTAGATATGCAATAGATCTAAGTTAGAAAAGCTTTAAAACTGAAATTAATTCCCCATGTCACCTCTGAAATGACACTAGCATGTGTAGGCTTTTGAAGATCCTTCTTGGCTGCCTTGTATATAGCTTGTAACTATGACTCTTCATTGTTTCATTCACTACCTTTGAGCACCATGATTAATTTGATCTAAAATGAAATTGCTCTCTAAATTGTGAATTGGAAAGATCGAGTTGGGTTTGCTTTGTGAGCACTTCACCGTGTGTTCGAGACTGCTTCCCATGTGGGTGGAACTTGAGTGGTGTCGTGTATGACCAAAACCGGTGTGTCAAGTCCTTTGACTTCGCCCAGTTGGTAAGCACTGGCATCACTTTGCTTACAACCACTCGCATACAACTTAAATGTGCCTAAAACTGAAACTTGGCTGCAAAACTCTGAAATTCGAAAAAATCATTCAGTTGGGTCATTGGCTTGTTTTATGAACTTTGCTAAGGGATAGGTTTTATACATGAGATTGCTTTGAGATAGATCCTATCTTGTTTGCCATGTCTAGCTGTCTCTAGGAGGTGATACCCTTTCTCTACTCTCACATGATATACTCTCTAAATTAGCTTCTAAAGTGATTTTAAGCTCAGCTTGAGTCTTTGTTGGGCACGTAGAGCTTTTCCTATCTCACAGGATCACATCACTTAGAGCATCTATTCATTGTCTTTGCTCTAAGTATGAAGCTTTGGCACTCATTTTGCATTTCATGTCATTTATAGCCGGATCTTGAGTTGTTGATGTTTGATGAGCTACATGTGTCAACAAGGGGGAGAGATGTGCATTTCATTCCATTTTCAGCCATCTACTTCCAAGGGGGAGAAAGAGTGCATCTCATTGGTTTCATTGGTTTAGAGCTTCTTTGGTCAAGGGGGAGTTTGTGTGCTTCTTTTGCCCTAAGGAGCTCATTTGGTATCTTGAGTGTGCTTTTGCCCAGGGGGAGGTTTTGCTAGATGTGTTGAGCCTTTGCCTCTTCTGGAGGGTCTAGCTTGCTTTGTTGGCTCCGACAGGTTTCGAGTGCTTCTTGAGCTTTAAGTGTTTTAATTGGTATCTTTGGAGTTCCCTTGGTGTTTCAATTGGCATTTTGAGCGTTGAGAGCTATGATTGGTATCTTGGATTTTCTAGCGGTGTTGAGCCCATTTTATTCCTCTTCTTGAGGGCTAGCTTTGTTTTGCTTGGTTGCGTCGAGTCATTGCCCATGTCTTTGGGAACCAAGCTTTGAATTCGTTTTTCTTCTCTCAAGTGACCCCGTTTTGGCTTTCTTAGCTTTTTGGTCATTTGGAGAGCTTTACCTTGTGGCTCAAATCTGAAATGCACTTGTGTTGACAATGCACTCATCAAGGGGGAGATTGCGAACACATGGTCGATAAGTAACCATGTATGTTCAGCTTTATGATGAGTGATCGTCCAACACGTGAGTGTTTCAGTTTGAGTGGCTTACCCTAACCCTTTGCGAAAGCAAATATGTGTATGTCTATCGGCTTGTGGTGTGCAGGTGCTATGCCTAGTGACAGTGGTCAATGGCGTGGAGAAGGTTGAGTAGAGGCTTGTCGTGCCGATGGACTGAGAGCGGTGAAGGGCGGAAGCGGGGCTCAGACTGAGGGACCATGGGCGCCGGCGGACTAGCTGTGGTGGCTAGTACTTGGCACCGACGAGTGCGAGAAGACATGGAGGTAGACCGAGTCGGCCGAGTCAAGACGGTGGACGCGCGAGTCGAGCGGAGGCTCAGGGGACTCAGAGTCCGACCGGGCGAAGACAAGGTGGCTCGCGTCGAGTGGTTTGGTGGTTTGGGCCTCAAAACCATCCACGTCGATTTCCGAGTTTGGACCGCAAAACTCGGGGTTCGGTAGTTGAGCCCAAAGCTATCGGTGGCGGGTTTCCTGGGTTTGGGCGTCAAAACCTAGGCGGAGCTTCCGAGGAAGCGGGGATGGCACGTGGCGGAATCCTGGAGGTTGCGTCGAGGCGACGGCAACTCCCGGCAGGAAGCGGGGCCGTCCATTCAAAATGCGGGAGATATTTTCCGAAGCTTGGACTGTAATGCTTAGGCTAGGTAATTCACTCAATGTATCTAGGGGGGTCTTTGGGAAATAGCCAAAGCCCAATAAGTAGGCAGTGAAGGGGTATCCCTCATCCCATCTCTTGAACCCTAATCATTTGCCCCAACTCTCTCTCTCTCTCTACCCTCTCTCTAGTTCATGAGATCCCTAGGTTGATTTCACCAACCTCTGTAAGAACTTGAGTTTGTTGCGAGGAATCAGAGGCCGTAACCTCCGTAAGCCATGGTGGCTTCGATTTCTTGATCGTGTCCCCGCTTTGCTTGTGTTCTTCGCGTTTTGCTTTTGCTCCCTCTTTTCCCGAGTTGATTTCTCTTTGTAAGGAGTAGCTCTTGCAAATCCGTTTGACCCAAGTTGTTCGTAATCGTGAGGAGCATCTTTGCACCGAAGGAATTCCCCTCAAACCTCATGAGTGCGTAGATCGGGCGATTTCTTTGCGGTGTTCTTCGTTCTTGTCCCTTTTCCCCAAATCCTCGTTTCCCTTTAATCCTCACCAAATTGAGCGATGATTTCTTCGAGATAGCTCCTCTACAGCACTAGAATCATGCCTACCAAGTTGGGTTGCTAGTGGAGAACATTTGGTCAAGATTTGGGAAGATTCGGTGGAGAGAAAATCGTTTTTCGCGTTTACTGCGTGTTTGTCGGGGGCGTCGGACGCTCCGACGGTTTGCGTCGGACGCTAGTACGTGCTGACATCAGTGTCTATCGCCTCGCTTGTCGGCGTCCTTCGCTTGTCCATCGCCCTGCACTGGAGCTTTTGTCGCCCTGTCTTCCAGCGTTCGTCGCCTGCTTTTCTGGCTGATTTGCTTGGGGTTCTTGCCTCTTTCTCATAGGGGTTGAGAACTCAATCTTGGGGGTTTCCGTGTCAACCTCTTGTTCATCATTGTGATTGATTGGATTGCTTGGAGTTCACTTTATTGGCTCATTACCTCGACACGGCGGTATAATCATTCTTCCCATCTTCGCATTCCCTTATTCATACTTGTTTAGTATATTAGGTTGTGCCTAGAGGGCTTCTAGAATTGTGTAGGCATTGGATGTTCTTAGAGCTATATTAGGCCAGAATTGTTTGGTAGGAGGCTTCGCAACCCCCCATTAGGCTAGCACAACATTCGCTTCGCTATCTAGTTTTCTAACGTGTTGTTGAGTTTTGTTTTAGATTTCGATTTTGGCTATCCCCCTAGCCTTGGATTAGGACCTTTCAACAACCCCCTCTCCATTCATGATCATTTAAGGCCCGAAGAGTGTAGTTCCACTTCATAGTAGTAGTGTAGTCTAGTGTGGGAGTTAGAGTTGAGTCGAGCTTGCTCGGGGTTTTCAACGTCTTCTTTTGGAGAGTCTGGTATAGTTCTTGTATCTTTCCTCTTTTAGACTTTATGCATTTAATATATATATATATATATATCTGCTTTAATTTGCTAAGTCTTTATTTAGTTATAGTATTATACTTGTTATAGTGCTATTAGTCTTAGTTGAGTGCATAGTTGTTATATACTAGATTGTGATCGTGTTTCTCATACTTGTATGCAATCATCACTTATCATAGGTGCTCTAGTTAGCCTATGTACATTATTAGAGTAATGAGTGTTGACGGCAAGTAAACTCCAAATATAGCCATTAACTATTGCATGAAATGGTAAGATATAAATTATAAAGCATAGTTGTAGGGTTTGATTCTAATGAGTTTCACGGGTTGTGTTGTTCTCACTTGTTTTGCAGGATATTCAAGTATTACTATATAAAAGTATCTCAAATAAGGAATTCGAGTACACCATTGTGTAGAGCTCATCGAGATGATCGAAGCGGACCTATCACTTGCCATATTTGGAGCCCCGATGAAAAAGATATCAAGATCCCTATGGAATTCAACTTAGGAAGACTCTAGACCATACTGGAACCATCACCCACAATATGTTTAAGGGTTGTACTGACATAATTCCATAGCTTTGGTGAATCTGTATTTTCCAAGGACTAAACTGTAACACCCTAAAAATTGCTTCTTTTGAAATAAAGATAAAATGCTTTAATTATGTATTTTGTGCTCATGAAAATATAGGAAAATAAAAACTTTTCATTAAATTAAAATTTATCATAGGGTTGGAAACATTTTGATGCATTCATGCCTTCGCATTTGATTTATTGCAGTGAGTGGTTTGAATTCAAAACCAAAATGATTTCAAATGGTTTTGAAAATGGCTTTTAAAAATAGAGAGAGAAAGAAAATAAAAAGAAGAAAATCTCACCTTTTTACCTTCTGACCTGATGGCCCAACCCTCACCCTCCCTTTCTCCCTCCACTCTTTCCCTCTCCCCTCTTGGGCCGGCAAAGCCGCAGGCCCAATCTCTCCTTTCCCCCATCTCCCTCTCAGCCCAGCAGTGAGCGTGGCCATCAGACCAGCCCATCTGAGCGGCAAACGCCCGTCCTCCCCTCTCTCGCTGCCACTGGGCCCCACAGGTCAGCGCCATCCCCTTCCTCCCGCCGCGTTCGGACGCGCAGCGCCGCGAGCCACAACTGCCTCACGTGTCACCCCGCTCCCACTTCCCCACGCCTCGCTCTTGATGCCGCAACGGCACCCGTACACCCCGCTCTCCATCTCCTGTTCCATAAGAGGAACGTCGGCCCCTATACTCTCCTTTCGCCCTCTGTTCTCCCGCATCGCAGAGCTCCGCCACGGCAACTGCTTTCGGACGTCGTGCCGTCGGAATTCGCCCCAAATGGAACTCATCGAAGGCGTAAGTACCTGTGCAAGGCCTTCATCCAGAGAATTTTCACTTTGAGCACCCCTTTTGACCTCGTCGGTTTCACAGAGCAAGCCGTCACCACGGACTTCGCTCGACGCCGGCCGCCTCCAGAGCCCTGTCACCGTTCTTTATCTGGGTGAGTTTCGTTCCGTGCGCGCTATCTTCCTGCGGATGTACAGACCCTGATCTCTCTCTCCCTTCCTTGCCCTTGGCCGTAGAACATGTGCCGGCGTGGTCGTGAAGCTCGCCGACCGCCATTCCCGTGATGTCGAGCCCCTCGAGCAATCCACGTCCGCGCTCCTCAACTCTGTAAGCTTCGTATCGACTCCCTCTTCCTTCACACACTTTCAATTCGCCGAACCGTGGCCTCTAGGGCCCTTCCCGCGAGCACCCAGCGCCGTCGGCCATGGCACACCATCACGCCGCTCTCTGTGTTCCGCCTCCCACACCGGTGTCGCCGGCTGCTCCCAACTGCGACATGCCGAACCACCGACGAGACGATCGCACAGCTCCATGCAGTCTGCACGCAGACGCAAGAAAACGCTGCCGCGTTGATGCACCCGGCAGTGCGTGCTCTCCAGTCTCCACTGCTCCAATTTGATCCTAGTTTGATGACATCATGTGATGACATGTATCTGTTTTCTTGCCGTTTTCCTTTACAAAATCAATTCCAAAAATACAAATGGAAATACACATGTTTTGGCAATCATCCTGAGGCATCCACGTTGAATCTATGGCCCAGATTTGTTGGTCCTTTTCCTTCCAGCAATAAGCCTTCATCTATGTGATCGTAACTTTATTTTATCATGTTTTATGCTTCCAAATAAAATGATAATTCTATTAAACTATATACAATGGTTTTCTAATTAAAAGTAATGCAAATCCTTATACCTAGTTTCACCTTGTTTTCTAGACAAAGTTTAGTTAGACTTAACTTAATTAAGATATTTCACTAAAGTACCTTATTCATGTTTTATAGTAGTTAAAATAAACAAAGCCGACAGTTTTCTAATGGTAGATTTATCTTTCACACCGTAGCTCTGTTTAGAGTGATTTCCGCGTCGATGTGATCCTAGTGATGTGTAGGTTCTTTTTATAAACCTTTTAATTTGTTTTATCACCGCTGGTGTATTGTTCTTATCATTGTTCATATTTGCTCGTGTATGAATACGTGGATGCTTGTGTGGTGCTCTATGATCATGTCCAGACGGTGAGGTTTACGTGGTGTGGAAGAAGCTATCTTTTGGAGCTATGAGTCAACAGAAGCAAGTCAGCAGAAGAAGGATCTAAGTGAAAGGCAAGTATAGCATGGGACCTACCTTGTTATTCTATTCACCATAATCATGATTACATTTGCATGTGTTTAATTTGATACTCGTAGTATGTTTCCCTAGTGTTGATACCTTTACCTTGACTCCTATGGGTTATGTATATGGGTAGATGGCTAGTGCAAATATAAATAATACATGATCCCTACCAAATGTTATAATACTTTGAATGAATTGGTGAACATGTTTATGGCAATTTGGAACATAACCCTTTTTATAACAACTCACTGTTGGCAAAAGCTGGGACTGACAATGCAACCGTGAGAGCTACATGGCTCTAGTTTTAACTCAGTACTAGGCTCTTTTCTAGCTCGTTAGCGGTTACCCGAAAGGGCGCATTAGGCTCTTGTCGAGCTGGTTATAGTGCGGCCTCTGTCCGCTTGAGCGTAGGCTTCTGTCTTTATGCCATTCGGAAGGGGGGCTCTATTTCCCCTTGCCAATCCTAGCGGCCCTAATCTTCTTAGACGAGATACTATGAAAGGTTTCATAGTGAACCCGACCTTCCTTGGAAGAGGGTCAAGAGGCTGATCCCCTCAGGCGAAAGGGTAAATCATGACTCACGGGTAAAGATGCACAACCTCTGCAGAGTGTTAAAAACTGATATATCAGCCGTGCTCACGGTTACAAGCAGCCCAGAAAACTGACGGTTTAATTATAATTAACTTGATCAATCTTTATGTTCCTATTGCCACTATAATGATGATGTTTATGTTTCTCTTAACTTTGGCAATGATATCAGTGGGATCATTTGGGGCTTAAGCATAACTTGATGTTATTTAATAATAAAACTTTGACTAACTAAAAATGCTAAACGCAGTAAGCCAGTGTCAACCTTTTTGAGCTTCATAACCCCATGTTATATTTGTTGAGTACGATATGTGCTCACGCTTGCTTTACTTTCCAATACTTGGATAAAAATCCCGGATGGGTACTAGATTGTAAGAGTTTGGAGAACATAGGCTTGTGATCAACCAGTTAGTCGTCCCTGTGGAGTTGGAGTCTTCACCTGAAGATCTGAAGATCAGAGTTGTCCTTCCGTTGTTTGTTGTCTAAGGTTGTTTTCTTGATCCAATATGTTATGTAATAAGTATTGTCTCTTGATATTGCCTTTATTTTGTGGCTATATATGAGATTTGACTTCCTGGGCTCACATATAGTGTGTATCTGGTTTTGCCTTTAAAACCGGGTGCGACATAAACAAGAATTAATACGAAGAAGAATCCTACTCCAACACGACTCCATGCGCAAACCAATTAGAAACCCGCACTAAAAGATTCAAGAAGGCACCAGAGGGCACTGGAAGGAAGCGAGGCCGAAGTGGGCCAGAGGGGGGCCGACCGACCCACCCCTAGGCCGACCGACCTGCTACAGGTGCGAACACATGGTGGATAAGTACCCATGTTGTTCAGTTTTGTGACGAGTGATCGTCGAACACTTGAGTGGTTCAGTTTGAGTGGCTTACACTAATCCTTTGTGAAAGCAAATGTGTGTCTGTCTATCGGCTTGTGGTGTGCATGTGTTATGCCTAGTGACAGTGGTCAATGGCATGGAGAAGGTCGAGTAGAGGCTTGCCGTGCCGATGGACTGAGAGCGGTGAAGGGCGGAAGCGGGGCTCGGACTAAGGGACCATGGGCGCCGGCGGACTAGCTGTGGTGGCTAGTGCTTGGCACCGGCGAGGGCGACAAGACATAGAGGTAGACCGAGTCAACCAAGTCAAGATGGCGGACGAGCGGGTCGAGCGAGGCTCATGGGACTCGGAGGCCGACCGGGCGAGTACAAGGTGGCTCGAGTCGAGCGGTTTGGTGGTTTGGGCCTCAGAACCATCGGAGGACGGTTTCCGGGTTTGGGCCTCAAAACTCGAGGTGCGGTGTTCATCGCTTCTTTCTTTCTTTACCCAAATCTTTGTTTCCCTTCTATCGAAACCAAATTGAGCGATGATTTCTTTGGGATAGCTCCTCCAGAGCACTAGAAACATGCCTACCAAGTTGGGTTGCTAGTAGAGATCATTTTGTTAGGATTTGGGAAGATTTGGCGGAGAGAAAATCGAGTTTCGCTTTTCCTGCGTTCTGATCGGGGGCGTCGAATGCACCATCGGGAGGCGCCGGACGCTAGGTCGTCCTGACGTCGGCGTCCGTCGCTCGCTCTGTCAGTGCGAGTCAAGTTGGCGTCGGACGCTCGCCAGCGTCCGTCGACCATGCGCTAGAGCGTCAGTCGGTTTTAGAGCAGTGCATGCTCTTTGTGTGTTTTGCGTCAGACGCTCCCCAATGTATGTCGCCTGTCCGCTAGACGCGTCCGTCGCCTGGAGGACCTCTCTGGTCGGCTCTGTGTTGGCGTTAGACGCTAAGCGCAGCGTCCGTCACCTCTGACCCAGCGTCCGACGCTTAGCGTCCGTCGCACCCTAACGACGCGTTCGTCGCCTGTCTTCAAAGCGTCTGTTGGTTGTTGTTTCTGTTGATTTGCCTTGGGTTCTTATCTCTTTTCCATAGGGGTTGGGAACTTGAATTTCGGGGTTTCCAGTGAGTTTTCCTCCACTGCCATTGAGCTCTCGTTTCTCCAATTTTGTCTGAATCCCCCAAGCAACTGGGTTTGGTTTTTTGGGAAGAGTGGCCCGAATATTTCAAAAGAAATTTGAGGCTCCCATTCAACCCCCTCTGGTCGCCATTCTTGGTCCTTCAACAGGAGAGACAGAGTCCTACTCCGTTACGTCACCCCCTAACCGACCTTGAGATCCAATCTAACCCGTTGCTTAAGTCGGTTTCGATCCAAGGGCTGCGGTTCATCCCACCGAAAGGAATACGGTGCAATGCATTAGTACCACATCAACTATTCAGGAGGCTCTCCACCTTTCCCCCTAGAGGAATTCATCATCATGGGGTTGTAGAGGTGTCCCTCAAAAGGATGATCTCTCAACTCCAGAGAATTAGGGCTAGACTTTCCAATGTAGTAGATTAGTTCTAGTTGGGAGTTAGGGAGAGCGAAGCTGTGCTTCGGTTCTAGAGGAGTCTTTAGAGATATGGTATATCTTGTATCTTATCCTTGTAAGAATTATGTTTTAATATGTTTATCTTCTCTATTTACTTTATGCATATTATCATTGGTTAATGTAGTTGTTATACTTTAGCATATGATCTCCGCTCGCATCGAGTGCTCTAGTTTTCATGAGATTAGAGTAGTAATTAATAGTTTAGACATGGGAGGTGGCGCCTAACCTTCACGTATAGTCGTGGTAGCCCCAGGTGGTGACAGCCCTGACGGTCGACATATTCCACCACGTTAGGGTTAGCCATCAGACACGTCCAGTCCCTATAGGATTAGCGTCTGGTGCTCCATAGAAAACACTTTTATTTACTATCTTTTCACCCTTGCTTTCATGTGCTAATACCTAAGTGCACCATCACTTGTGCATGTGTGTTAGCATATTTTACAAAACATTTTTAAGGATGTTAAGTTAGCACACTAGGTCCTAATGCATATGATTGAATGACATCACCTAGTGGCACTTGATAACCGTAATTCCTAAAGAATTTCCATCTTAATAGTACAACTATGATCCTTGTTGACGGTAGTTATCGTACAAAATAAATTGTCAACCTGACGGTAGTTATCGTACAAAATAAATTGTCAACCTTTCTCGCAAAGAACAAGAATATTAGGAAACATAGGGTTATTACTAACAAATTCCATGAGTTTTGGTGATTTATTATTTTCCAGGGGGTTATTCAGAAAAGACGAAAAAAGGGATCTAATTGCAAGAAATTGACAAAACTTACGCCGAAGAAAATGTGTGCAAGAATACTCAGGAAGGATCTAGAAAACACCTGAAGAAAGCGGGGCCCGAGAGGCTGACAGGTGGGGCCCCCTAGCCGGCCGACCACCCCCTACAGGAACCTTCTCCCCCTTCTGGAATATTCTTGCACTGCCTCTATAGAGTCATCTAGGCCATACATTAACTCGATTTGATCCAACGACTATCGTTCATCCCATCGAGCAAGCCCTAATTTCATATCTAGTACATCTAGGCCAGCAATCAAGATAGATTAGTTCTATCTAGAGCTAGTTTTGTTTAGATATTAGAGATATAGAGTTGGAGAGTAGAGTTCTAGAAGAGTTTCGGTCTGTCAGTGCTTCTTCATCGCTGTATTCTTCGAGATCAAGTCCTCTCGCCCAGGATTTGCATTCTGAGATACCATGGTATTCGACTTCTGGTTCAAGTAAGCAACATTGTTCATATTTTTTTACATGTTTTCAACTCTTTTTGGGTGTTTTGATCTTGATAGCTTCTTGATTGAAGTAGTAATTCGTAGTGTAGGTGTGGTGCTTAGGCTAGGTTTACTTGTGAATGTCCCCTGATTTTCTAGATAATGGTAGCTCACAAAGGTGACTTTATAGCTTTGTTGATTCATCTGTAATATGTTTCCTGTAATAGGTTTGGCAGGCATATAGGTGCTTGGTAGGAGAGAACTCTATTTTCTGCTCCTATTTAAGTCATCGCCCTTGCAGATCGATAGAAGACATAGCTTACCAGTGACTAGATTAGATAGTCCTTGGTTTCTTTCTCCTCGTATCGTTAGTTTCTAGCTTGATTCTGCATTGGGTTAAGTTTATAGAGTTAGTATTCCTCTCAACACCATTCCTTTGGGTTCGATATTTAAAACTGGGTTACTCTCTGTGAAGTGCTACATCAGTATTATATTTGTGCGTTTGCGGATAATTAACTTACTTGTGTGCATCTAATTTATACCAACAAGCATTTCTGGTGCCGTTGCCGGGGAACGATTGTTTCTTCTTTGAGATTGACTTTAATGTCTAGCTTAATCTTGTATTATACTTTTATCTTTCTTTTTCTTTATTACCTTATGGATTCTGTAGTTTCGTTTATCGAGCACACAGATTACAATCTACCCTATTTTTACCGTTACAACATGGATGAAAACTCTAGTCTAGCACAATCAGCTAAGCCTATCCTTTTTAATGACTATGAGCTACGTCCATATTTGATAGATATGATCCGGAAACAATTATTTTTGGCTAAAAACATGACTTATTGTTTTATAGAGTAGGCTCCGAATGAGACCCATTCTAGACTCACCAATCCAAGTGGAGTTTTAATCATTCATGAACAATCAACCATAGAGATTGGTGAGGAAGATGACATCAATGATCATGGAATCTACTCCCCAAAATTTTTTTGATTTTTTTCTTATTAAATCCAGGCTCATATGAGACATCTCCCGTACCATTTGGTCTCTCTATCATTACCATATATGACATCTTCAACACCATCAACCTTTCTGTTTACAAAAACTTCGAAAGGATAGTTGTCGATGCATATGTTTATCATAAATATTGCAGATATCGTTGTGTCATGTCTTGAAAGGTTTCCCGAGGACACTTAATGTCCTAAAACAATCACCACTTGGATCCTAACCTAATGATTTACCTTTTGCTTCCCTTGTGAAATGAGCATAAAGATATATTATATTCCTTCAGGTATTCTTGTTACTAACCTTTCCAGGTTTGGAGTAGAAAGAATGAAGGAATAACAAGCAAAAGGTATGTCCAACCAATCATCACGCAACATTGAAATTACATTCATCCAATCTTGATTTTTGCAAAATTCAAGCTTGGGGGATAAACCACCATAAAAATATTTTTTTCCATGTTGCTACATTATCTTGGTTGTCCCTACTGTTGACATTTCTAACGACATCACCAAGAATACAAGTTCTTAGCAATGGCGCCAAAAATGCATGGAATGTAATTAACTTGCCTTTAGGAACTAACCACTCATCTTTTACCTTATACTCCTAAGCGTGGAACTAGGTTGTCATCCCTAATTATAGAGCTATGAATATTTTATGGTACTTATGAAATATTATCTTTTATGTATGACTAGGCAGAAATAAATAATAATGAATATGAAATTATAAAGAACAAATGATTCTGCAAGCGGACATATTAAATATACCATTGTAACATTTTACCTAAAGTATTACCAGGTTGTCATTTATATTCTACCACTGGGAAGGTCTAGTAAAACTCATAATCTATAGTATTGATAACATGCATATGAAATGAATGAAGGGATTTAACCATCAATGATCTCTACTCTTAAACAGGGGCAAGTCACATGATAAATATATATGATAAGGGTAAATAGATCAGTCATCATAATAATAAGGATGAAGTTTCTAGACCATTATAGTCACTACACAAGCGTCATCCAATACAAGTAATAAAGAAATTACTATTGAGTATTCTAGCTACCATCAAAGCTACGCTAGTTAGTGCAAGTGCATCTAGTAATCATTGTTAAATAATACTACCAATGTTACCAATGTTCCCAACCACAATGGGGTCATGAACAAGATATCCTCAACCTGACAATTCCTCCCTACCAAACCACTGTACGGGGGGAGTCCTACAAAAGGACTCAATGGACCTGTCACGTCCACGATCTACCCCATGACCCAGCACAGATGGGGGCATCCGTAGATAAGCAATGTATCTAAGCACTACGCCTATATACTGCCTACCACTCGCCACACGATCGAGTAGATGAGCGTTATACGAACATGTGCATGAACTCAATAGCAAACTAACTATACTAGACATATTAACGTAGACAGTTAACAAAGTAAACAAGAACATATTAATGAAGAATAGTGTTGCCTATAAATATCATACAACTGCAGATAAATACTTAATGAGAATAAGAGAATAAGAACTGTGCCAGACTCCAATCTCTTGACAACGTCAGGAGTCCAAGATCGATTGACGTATCTTGACTTCCTCTACTCTCGATCTAACTAAGCTATGCTATGAACTAGAAAAGCTCTAGATGAACTAGGGTTTGTAGCTCTGGATGACTAGATATCCTATGACTTAAACTGAATGGATCTCCAAATGAACTGAGATGAGATCTCCGGAGGGTCTGCCCTCTATTTATAGCCCGATGGGGTGCACGACATCTGTTGGATCAAACCGACTTAGTGTAGGGCCGAGATGACTCCTCAAAGGCGGTGGAGGAAGCTTCTAGAAGACGGCAAGCAGTGGGCTTAGGGGGGTGTCGGCCGACCCCATCCCATACATGCCAGCCCCACATGTTGGGGTCTTGGGCCCTGCTTCGCTCCGGTGTCTGCGGGATCCTCCGTGAGTTGTTTGGCAACTATATCTCCGCGAGATTTATTCGATATCTATTCTGATTTCATTCCCTTTATTGCTCTTTTCTGGAATAGTCCCTGGAAAATAATGGAATGTCAAAACTCGTGGGAATTGTTAAATAAAACCATATAATTCTCTATTTTATATATGATTGATCCATTTATCGTGTTTATAATTGCATTAAAAGTTGACGCTAACGACTGTCAACGCCTACCTTTAAGGCATGCTCAAATTGCTAAACTGCTTATCATGTTGTTTCATCATCACCACTTGAGTAAATCTTCAGAGTACTTTCATGCTACATTTATCTGCTATAGTATATGGTTAGGTTTTTGAAGTATTTTCATATATCTTTTAAATTACGCATGGTGCTTAGTTTAAATAAAAGGTATTTGGATATTACTTCTAAAGACTTTTTTAATTTAAGCTTAGGTTGAAATTAAATCAAATTAGACATGGTGTCTAGGTTGATTTTTGAACTGATACTATGTTATAGTAGATATTGGATATTTTGTTGGACTAACCCCTGTAGAAAAAACTTTCAATATCGAATTGGGAAATCCCGAGGTGAACTCACATGGGAGATGAAGAGAGACATGAACCTTCAACAACTTTCACAAGGGAGACACATCTAAGTCATCATGCTAGATGAATTTCATGGAGCAAGGAGAAGACAAAGAACAAAATATAACCACTCAATCCATGGAAGATGATGAAGAAAACTTCAAGATAAGACCTACAAAAATATCAAGATCAGAGGAACAAAGGAGACAAGCCATTAAGGCACAACCAATCGATCAAGGGAAGCTTCCATGAGGTGTTACAACGCTATCATTCTTCAACAAAATTAAAGGTAAGTAATCATCACTCTAAAAACATTACATTGATTCTAGTATTTACATTAATAAAGATCTAAACATGTTTGAGCTACAACTTTATTTGATCCAACCTCATTAACTCAACATGTTAAGTTCTTTAAAGCTTATTCCTAGTACCACATTCTTATTCCTATAAATTTAATCATATGGGTTGAAATATTGCACATCCAACCTTGGAAGATGATAATCTCAATCATATAAAATTTATATATTATAGACAAATCCTTCCATGTGCTTGAGCAATCTAATTTGCTAAGTGTTGTTTAAATGCTACATTCATACTTATCTTTTGATCTTATCACCCATGTTATGGTTAAACAAAATACTTAATTTTGCCCAATATGTTTAGGTTAGAGAAGAATAATTTTTTTTGGTTATGTTGGTGTTTTCCCACCAACAGAGCCTATGCACTTGATCTCTGTCTTGTTTATATGTGTAGGACACTTCTTTACCATGCCATCAAAAGCATGGGTGGATGACACCCTACCAATGAAGATAAGAGATTCAAGAGACCTATCATCCCAATCTCCATTAGAGCTTACACTCTTGAAGAAGTTGTCTGTGACCTTGGAGCAAGTGTCAACATCATGCCAAGCTTGTAGATCAGGCACTATGCTACCCTAAAGGAATTCCTTAATATAATAGTATATGAGTTGGACACTCATTCGTACTTGTAAATCTCATGATTGAAGAAATAAGCGGAGATGAGAAATCACTCATTATCTTGGGACGCCCATTCTTAAGAACAGTTAATGCCATCATCTACACGGATAGCGCCAAGATCTGTTTCACAATCAAGGATGAGAAGGGAAGGTTCACTTTCATCAAGCGTACACTCAAGGCTCTTACTCATCCATAGAGGTCGTACATCTATGAGGATACAACTGTTGCTACAAGAAATAAGAACATCAATAATAGAAGGAGGAAGAATATAGCTCAACAACCAAAAGAAGACCTGGATTCAGGGCATGGCCAACTCCTTCTATCACAATACCTCGCTAAGCTGGGTGATCCAAGAGTACCTTCCATTGATTACAAGATCAAGGAAAGTACATTTTACAAGATATTCTGCAATATTGGATCAAACGGTAACATAGTGTCTAAGGTAGCCTATCAACATTTATATGGCAGTAAACCATTGTACCAGACATATGTACAACTTTAGCTAGAGGACAAATCATTTCGGTTTTTGGAGGGAATAACAAAAGATATCATGATCAGAGATCACTATAGGCCTATTTGGTTCGTGTATGAACTTAGCCTGGCTCGCATGGAAGGAGTCTGGCTCCTGACGGACAGACCCAATGTATACAAGAGTGTAGTGTTTGGTTGACTATTTGCACGAACCAGGCTATTCCGAGAACGTGTTTGGTTGCCCGCACGAAACTGGCTGTATGAGATAAAAAAATATAAATAATCCATCATAATTATATTTATTATGGGCAACTATTATCTTATTACTCCTTAATATTAATTGAAATATATTAATATTATTTAATCTATGCCAATCATCCATTAATAACATTATTAGTTTACTAAATCCTACACCCTGCGAGCCTAACCCAGCAAAAACAGCCGATTTCTGTGTTTCTCCAAAGCCTGACTGGGGAGAGAATCTTGCATGAGCAGAGCCTGGCTGAGCAGGTACGCAAACCAAACAAACGTCTGATCTTGTACCAGCAGAGCCTGGCTCAGGTCTCATACAGGCAACCAAACGCACCCATAATGATCCAAACTAGATGTACCATCGACTAGCATGCATTAACATCAAACGATCCAAACTAGATGTACCATCGACTAGCATGCATTAACATCAACTGCTGGACGACGGAATCTTTTTGGTTCCTACTTGTGGCGAAAATATAGCACAATGCATTTACATTCCTACATGAGGATACTCAAAGAAGAGGTGAGGTGAGTGTTACAGCCTGAGCCGCTGCGAAGGGCGTAGGGGTGGAAGGTTGCCGGGTGAGGTCTGCGTGCCCGACGGCGAGTGGGCGACGCCGTGCTCGGCGTCGAGGGCTATTAGATGGGAATTGCGAGGGGCCGCTAGAGCGCCCGAGGAGCACGAGAGAGATAACTCAATCTCTGGCTAATTGTATTGATCTCAAAGTTTAGGCCATATAGGCCGACTGACTTGCTAACAAACTCCACAATTGACTCAATCGACTTGCTAACAGACTCGACCAAATACTGACTCACACAACTAACTTGATTAAAACACGCAAAAGTAACTAATTGCCCAGCCAACTCAGCTGGGAGCTCCTGACGGCGCGCATGCGCCGAGAGATCGGCCTGCTGTTAGGCGCGGCTATTTAGCCACTTGATCTCTGCCTACAGTGGTAGTGTTTGCCCACCATAACATCTCTCCCACCCTCGGGAAACAGCTCGTCCTCGAGCTGGAATGAAGGGTGGGCCGCGCGGAACATATCGACCTGTTCCCAGGTGGCTTCATTGGCTGACATGCCGGTCCACTACACCAGGATGTACCACACTCCGCGGCGAAGGATGGAGCGAAGCACGCGCTCCAGGTGGTGCAGCGGACGTCCATGTTGTAGTAGTGGCAGAGTCGGCGGTGTGGGCGGAGGCGTGCCGACAAAGCGCTTCAAGACACCCACATGGAAGGCGTCGTGGATGCGGGCGTTCTCCGGCAGTTGGAGGCGGTAAGCCACCGCGCCAATTCGTTCGCGAACCTGGAACGGACCTGCATACTTCGGTCCCAGCTTCTTGCGAGTGCCCGGAGCCAGGGACTGGGTGGGTCGATGCAGCAGCCGGAGCCAAACCCAGTCCCAAACACTGAACTTGTAGGGGCGATGTCGTGCGTCATAGTGCTTGCGGGCGTACTGTTGAGCCTGTAGAAGACGTTCGCGTACCTCAATGAGAAACTCATCCCGCCTGGCGAGCATCTCATCGATCATCTCTGTCGTCGCCGAGCCCTGCTCGTACGGAAGAAGTGCTGGCGGGGGGCGGTCGTAGACCACCTGGAATGGGGACATGCGGAGCGACGAGTGGAACACGGAGTTGTAGCAGAATTTCGCCCAAGGGAGCCAGTCCAGCCACTCCCGAGGCTGATCCCCCGTCGTGCAGCGAAGATACATGGTGATGACCTTGTTCACCGCCTCCGATTGCCCATCAGTTTGAGGATGAAAGGCGGAGCTCATGCGCAGTTCCACACCTTGAAAGGTCCTATCCAAGGCTAGAGGGGGTTAATAGCCTAAATTGGAATCTAAAAACAAAGCTCAACAACAAGGTAGACAATAAGATGGCGAAACTTGACTAGCAATAGCAAACTAAGAGATGCGAAGCCTTCTACCACAATTGCTATCCTAATATCTCTCTAGATCACTCAACTCCTACTCAAGTCTAATAGCCCTCTAGGCACAACCTAATATACTAAGCAAGTATGAATAAAGTAGTGCAAAGGTGAGAGGAGTGATTATACCGCCGTGTCGAGGTAAAGAGCCAATCAAGTGAACTCCAAGCAATCCAATCAATCACAATGATGAACAAGAGGTTGACACTTGATTTTTCACCCGAGATTCACTAGTTTGCCAACTAGCTACGTCCTCGTTGTGTCGGCTCACTCACTTGGAGGTTCACGAGCTAATTGGCATCACACGCCAAACCCGTCACCGGGTGCCGCACAACCAACACAAGAGAGGGCACTCAACGACACGCGCAATCCACTAGAGTTACCTTTGCGATCTCCCGTGGGGAAGGCACAAGAACCCCTCACAATCTTCATTTGTGGTCGATGAAGCACAATCACCAAGCTTCTCGAATCCACACCGCTTGCTCCAAACCGTCTAGGTGATGGCAATCACCAAGAGTAACAAGAAACTAGTAGCGGTATCAACTCCCAAGTGCCACTAAGATGAATCACTCATGCAATGCACTTGAACACTCAAATCTCACTCAAATGGATGAACAATCAACTATGAGATGAATGGGAGTGTGTGTGCTTTGCTCACAAGAGTATGCAATAGGCAAATGTGCAAGAGAGACTCCTTGAACCAGCCACACTACCTTATATAGCCTCCTAAAAAAACTAGCCGTTTTTCACTATTGGAGCTGCTGAACCGTGACCACCGGACCACTTTTGGTGATCACCGTCGGACCATAGCAGGTGGTCCGACGCTTTGAAAATCGACCGTTGGCGCGCTGATCAGTCACCGTCGGACCACTCGCCTTGGTACGGTCCTTGGTCCGGTGCTTGGTCCGGTGCTTGGTCCGACGCTTTGGTCTTGGCCAAAGTCAGAATCCAGTAAGCACCCGAGCTCCAGACCTCACCTCCGGACTGGTCCACAGGACCACGCAGGGTAGTCCGGAGCCTCCACCGAGCCTTGACGTTTTTATGCAGGGAGCACCCGAGCTCCGGACATGTTCGTCGGACTAGGTCGTTGGACCATGCAGACTGATCCGATGCCTGTCTTAGCCTTCTGTTGACCCTTGACTGAGCCTCCGGACCACTCGTCTATGGTCCGATGCTTCACTTGAGCCCTGGTCCGACGCTTCCTCTGTTGCTAGGCCAGTGCTAGGAGCAGCCTCCGGACCACTCGCCTTGGTCCGATGCTTCAAGCACAACTGGTCCGACGCTCTGTCTTGAGCTGTTTTCTCTTCTCTTTACTTCCCTTGCTTATTATGTGCCACCACCAAGTGTTTCACAGACTTGTGCATGTGTGTTGGCATATTTTATCAAGTTTACAAGGGTTGCTCATTAGGTTTTATATGCAATGCAATGGATGAACTCCTAATGGCACTTGATAGGTGTAACCACTAACCATTTTCCCCTCTTCATAGTACGGTTACCTATCCTAAATGTGATCACACCCACTAGGTGTCTTGATCACCAAAATGGAAATCCCTAGTTATACCTTTGCCTTGAATAGCTTAGGGTTTCCTCCTTCTTCCTTTATTTGCATGTGTGAGCCCTTGTTGGCTTTTCTCCTTAGCCTCCACCTTGCTCCATCACCTGTCTCCTTTTCTTCTCCTAGTGTACTTAACCTACTCACACACTTAGAGTTAGGTTAGTACTTAGGTTTCATCAATTACCCAAAACAATAGAGATCTTTCACACCTGCGAGGCGAAACAAATCACGCCAGATTTGGCTTGTGAACACGGGATCACGGTCGCTGACGATCGACTCCAGGAAGCCATGGAGGCGGACGATGTCGTTGAAGAACGCTCGTGCCACCGATGTTGCCGTGTATGGATGCTCCAATGGAATGAAATGGGCGAACTTGGAGAGGCGGTCCACTACGGTGAGCAGCACACTCTTGCCGTGGACCTTGGGGAGAGCTTCGACGAAGTCCATGGAGATGTTGGCCCATACGCGTGAAGGCACCGACAATGGTTGGAGTAGCCCTGCCGGATGGAAAGCCTCCGTTTTGTTGCGCTGGCAGGTGGCACACGCCCTCACAAAGTCGCAGACCAGGGCACGATCCTGCTCGGTGTAGAAGTCGGCACGGAGATGTTGCAGAGTCTTTTAGATGCCCTCATGGCCAACCGTATGGCGAGGCGCAGGATGTTGGGCAGCAGCGGCGATGTTGGAGGCACGAACACGCGGCCCCGGTGTAGTAGCAGATCATCGCGGACAGTCCAGTCTGGCCCGCACGCGTCGGAACGTGCTGCGGCGAGCAGTGCTTGAAGGACCGGTGAGGCAGCCAGCTCACGACGCAGCTTGTCGAACATCTGGAATGAGGGGCTGGAGATGGCCATGCTAATGGCGGCATCCAGCACCCGGTCTGGAGTGGCGAGCGGTGTCGTTGTATCTTCGTCCCTGCGGGAGAGGGCGTCCGCGGCGGTATTGAGCCTGCCCGGGCGAAACACTACCTGGAAATCAAAGCCAAACAGCTTGCTAATCCAGTGATTTTGAGGGATCGTGGAGAGCCGTTGATCGAGCATGAACTTGAGTGCATAGTGATCGGTACGGACGATGAACGCACGGCCCCATAAGTAAGGGCGCTAGTGGCGTATAGCTTGAACGAGGCCAATGAGTTCTCTTTCATATGCCGCCAGCTTCGCATGACGAGTGGCGAAAGGCCTGCTGAAGAACACCAATGCTCCATTGCCCTGGTGCAGTACTGCGCCGAATCCAGACCCAGATGCATCGCAATCCACCATGAACTCTGCTGTGAAGTCGGGCAGGTGTAAGACGGGTGCCGTAGACAGGGCTGACTTCAGTGTGGCGAACGCCACGGTAGCCTCCTCAGACCAGTGGAAGCTCTCTTTCCGAAGGAGCTGTGTCAATGGTGCCGCGATCGTACCGAAGTCCTTGATAAAGCGGCGGTAGTAGCCCGCCAGACCCAGGAATCCACGCAGACTGCGTGCGGAACGTGGCTGGGGCCAAGTCGATACTGCCTCGACCTTGGTAGCGTCCATGGCGACGCCTTGAGCGGAGATGACATGACCCAAGTAGTGAATGGACAGAGTCGCAAAATCACACTTGGATCGCTTCAGGTGTAGGTGATGCGCTCTTAACACTTTCATTACAGCGCATAGATGTTGAAGGTGCTCTGTCCATGTCGTGCTGTAAATTAAGATGTCATCAAAAAAGACTAGAACACAACGGCGGAGGAACGGCTGCAGGATGAAGTTCATGAGCGCCTAAAAAGTTGCCGGAGCGTTGGACAAACCGAAGGGCATCACTAGAAACTCAAAATGACCGTGGTGTGTGCGAAACGCAGTCTTGGTCACATCATCAGGGTGCACACGCACTTGATGGTATCCAGAACGGAGATCAAGCTTAGAGAAGAACCGGGTTCCATGGAGTTCATCCAAGAGTTCCTCAACGACTGGGATCGGGAATTTATCCTTTACTGTGGCGGCATTGAGAGCCCTGTAATCGACGCAAAAGCGCCATGTGGCATCCTGCTTCTTAACTAGGAGCACTGGAGCAGAGAACGGTGATGTACTGGGCTGTATGATCCCTCGGCGCAGCATGTCAGCACATTGCACCTCGAGCTTATCCTTCTGGAGCTGTGGATAGCGATACGGACGTACAACCACTGGCGCTGTATTAGGGGGCAGATGGATGCGGTGATCACAAGGCCGGGTAGGAGGCAGTTCGGTTGGGGGATCGAAGATCTCAGCGAATGAAGCGAAGTCCAGGAGCTCTGGCTCGGATCCGCGGGCAGCATGAACATGTGCTGCCTGCAAACGACCAGTGGCCGGAATATCCGTGCGGGTAGAGCCAATCCCTTTCCATAAGACCCTCTTTCCCTAGTGGGTGAACGCCATACATAAGTCATCAAAATCCCAGAGGATGGGTCCCAAGGTGCGCAACCAGGAGACGCCAAGAACCATGTCATGACAATCCAACGGAATGGCGTAGTAGTCCACTGTAAAGAATTTGGCGCCAATCCGTATCGCGACGTCGCACGCAAGGCCTTGACAAGCGACGCGTTCACCATTGGCGACGATGACATGAGCGCCGCGGCTGTCCTAAAAGCGGAGACCCGCCTGGCGTGCGGCTCCCAGACTGACGAAATTGTGGGTGGAGCCCGAATCCACCAGGGCTGTGAACTCATGGCGCCCGATCTGGACACACAGCTGCATGGTGTCGCGGGTGCGGATGCCAGTGATGGCCGAGAGGGAGATGAGAGGCTCGTCCGGGTCAAACTGTCTCGGCGGCTCAGGTGTCTCCTGTGCACCCTCCATGTCATCGGCCGGTTCTTCCACTTATAGTCCTCGGCGACCAGATAAAACAACCTTGCACACTTGTGGCTGCGCACATAGGGTTCATCACAGTTGTAGTAAAGACCTTGCTTGCGGCGATCGGCCATTTCTTCCGGAGTGAGCTTCTTGAAATTTCTGCCTGTAGGAATGGCGGCGGCAGGAGCGGCAGCCATTGGGTGGGGCGGCCCAGGCGGACCGCGACGACCGGGTCGCGGCGGTGGTGCCGGTAATGCCAAGAGAGCCGGCGCATTGCGCCGCTCATAACGCACGCGCCAGCCGCATGGCACGCTGGAGGTTTTGCGGCTCCTGAAGTTCCACCTCCATACGGATCTGATGGGGCAGACCCCCTGTGAACAGTTGTGCCTTCTGGATTGGTGTCAGGGGACCCGCATGCGCCGCACGAGCCTGGAACGCTTCGCTGTACGCATCCACCGTAGATGAGAACGGCAAGCGCGCTAAGTCCGTCAGATGATTCGTGCTCAACGGCGGCCCGAAGCGTTGTTGGCAATATTCGCGGAACATCTCCCATGACGGGCGACCGGCATCCGCTTCCAGCAGCAGGAACCATTGTTGTGCCGGCCCGACGAGATGGTACGACGCCAGCCACACTCGGTCCTCCGGTCGGGTGTGCTTTCCGTAGAAGAATTGTTCGCACTTGTTCAACCAACCCAAGGGATCCTCCTTGCCCTCGAATGTCGGAAACGACAGTTTGTGGTAGCGGGGAACCATGGCGTGTTCAGGTCTCGGCGGTGGTGGAGGCCACAGCGGTGGCGCTGGAGGGTAGCCTGGCATGGCCGCAGATGGCGGAACACTGCGCATGATCTCGGCGAACGATGGAATGGGCGATGGAGAATGCGGAAAAGCGATCTGTGTGATGGGAACGAACGTCGACGAAAGTGGTAACGATGGCGACTGCATCCCAGATGTTGCCACGGGCGCCGCCGAGTGTGGCATGACCGACGCTGTCGATTGCGCTGGGCCAGAGACCTCGGATGAGGAGAGTGTCGGCAGACCGCCTTAGCCAGGCATGCCGTATGGTAGCAAATGTGACGTAGACGACGACGGCCGGCTTTCCACGGCCGTGATGCGGAGGGAGAGCTCGCCCATCTGGCGCTGCATGCCATAGACGGCCCTGGTGAGGTCTTGGATCGCGTCCGTGGTGGATTGGGGTGGTGGTGGGATGGAGGAGTGCGGTGGCGTGGACGAGACGAGTGGAGCGGATGACATGGCGGCAGTGGCAGTGACAAGGGGCAAGGATGCGGCGGGTCCTGACATTGATACCAGATTGTTATGGCCTGAGCCGCTGCGAAGGGCGTAGGGGTGGAAGGTTGCCTGGCGAGGTCTGCGTGCCCGGCGGCGAGTGGGCGACGCCCCACGCCGTGCTCGGCGTCGAGGGCTATTAGATGGGAATTGCGAGGGGGCGCTGGAGCGCCCGAGGAGCACGAGAGAGATAACTCAATCTCTGGCTAATTGTATTGATCTCAAAGTTTAGGCCATATAGGCCGACTGACTTGCTAACAAACTCCACAATTGACTCAATCGACTTGCTAACAAACTCCACCAAATACTGACTCACACAACTAACTTGATTAAAACACGCACAAGTAACTAATCGCCCAGCCAACTCAGCTGGGAGCTCCTGACGGCGTGCACGCGCCGAGAGATCGGCCTGCTGTTGCGCGCGGCTATTTAGCCACTTGATCTCTGCCTACGGTGGTAGTGTTTGCCCACCATAACAGTGAGGGAAGGGTAGATCAGGCGTAAAACTGTCAGCTTCAGGAGTCTCCTTTATTTTTCATGTTCCTCCACTTGACCCTCAGGTCACATGGGAGCCGTGTCCTGTGAAACACGTTTCTGCCGTGTTCCAGTATCTGAACCCAGGGAATAGGCCCGTTGTCCCGTGGGGTGAATTTTTTCATTGCTTCCTGGATCAGTACAGTGAAAAAAGTAAATATCTAGTACGAGCGAGCAAATCAAATAGAAACCCACAACAAAAGAATCATTACCCTTAGAGTTGCTTCTTCCTTTACTGTCCAACAAAGCTTGGATCGCCTTCCAGTCGGCACAACAGGATTGGAGCTGCCACATGGACATGCTCAGTTATTGGGCATTGAGAAAGTACACAATAAAATGGTACATTCTTTTTTGACATAAGTAAAATGGTACATATTCATATACATATTTTTCAGTTTAATACAAACAGATCACTCAAAAATGACAATAAAACTCTTCTAAAGGTGTTATTGTTCAATTTTTTTATTAAACAATTATTGACACCCAACAGAGGGTAGCAGATGTGCCGATTCATCACTCCATATAAGTATTAAATGAACAAAAATGCATTGGCTATATCATCCCCATATGCAAACCTAACTTCAGTAGCCTAAACAAAACTTCATTAAAATGAATGGTGAACTAAAAAAAAACTCCTCGTGTACTCCATTAGTGTGAAGAGTCGATTCATAATAACTCATGTAGATAGTGCCATGAATGTAAAATCAAGATCCGTAATTCACGGAGCACGGCGAAGGCGATTTCCAAACGATCGCGATCCCACCCTTGACCGAGCCGCCTCGCCGGCGTTGCCAGATCAGCCCCGTCGCTGGCCAGTCCGGCCTCGACGTCCACGCCCCGTCACCGACTCTCAGTCGGCGGCGGCTACCGCAAACCGTCGGTTAGCCGATTCTGGCGCCGTCGTCCACCAATTTCCCGCTAGGGGTAAGCGCCGCTTAGGAACCCTAGTTGTGGGATCGTGTTTGTGTACGACGCAAGATACTGCGCGTGGCACATCTGTTGTTTCCTCCTCCGAACTTTCATAGCCATGGCTACGAGTAGGAGAGGAAAACCGGGAGTCCCGGATGATAATGTCGCTGATCTCATGCAGAACCTGAATCTAACAACAGAGGAAGGGGATGTGGCTGAGTTTAGTGACGAGGAAGATGATGACGGATCAGCTAGGGTTGAGTGGGCTCTCATCGGCAAGGTTCTCTCACCGGCGACGCTGCACGCCACTACGATTCATCGTGCAATGAAACCAGCATGGGGTAATCCAATTGGATTGAAGTTAAGATCGGTTGGAGAGAAAGGTGAGAATCTCTTTGTGGCAGAATTTGGTTGTAAGCAAGATATGGATCGAGCTGTGGGTGGCTCGCCCTGGATGGTTGGAAAGCATGCCCTGATTCTCCAACACTATGACGAGCACCTCAGGCCGTCAGAGATCAGATTCGATCGTATGGAGATATGGGTAAGGATTCTAAATCTCCCTTTGGGATGGATGAATGAACATCGCGGGAAGCGGGCTATGGGCCTGGTTGGGACTGTGATGAATATAGATGTGGACAAGGATGGGAAAGCAAGTGGTCCGTTCCTTCGAGCACGAGTGGCCATCGAAGTGGAGAAACCACTCCGGAGGGATGTGAGGTTGAAGACGAGGAGGGAGGAGGACCCTGAGTGGTTTGACATTCAATATGAGAAACTTCCCTTCTTTTGTTTGGCGTGTGGTGTTATGGGGCATTCGGAGTTAGAATGCGACACACCTGTTGAACGCAATGTGCTAGGCAAACTACCGTATGATATTAAACTGCGAGCCCCTGATGTTAGAAAGAAGAAGGTACAAAGCTTCACAGAGGCTGCTGCTGAGTCCTTTGGGAGTGCTGCGTCATCGGGTTCAAAACTTTCTCATGGGTCAGGCACGAGGTCGGAGGACCGACGAACTGCTACTCAAAAAAGTAGTTCAGAATTTGAGGTTGGAGAGGAAATTACCTCTCCGATAAAGGAGTCTGATCCTAATGTGGGTGGAGACGACCCACCTGCATCTAACAAAAATCGCCAGCTGTTTTAGGCTCAGGGGGATGCATCCAAGGTGTTGATCAGGAAAAGAAAATCAAAGGGTTCTGGGGCCAGTCCCTCTCAGACTCCGGATCTCAACTTGCCGATGATCAATTCTTCGGCCTTGGTTCCAGCTGGCTTAGTACATGATAGAGTAAGCAAGCTAGCTCGGAATGGTGATGGTGGGGGTGGCTCTGTTTCAGATGAACTGTCGAAGAAGCAGAAGCGAGGCAATAACCAAACTGATGCAAGATCGGCGGCGGCTGCGAGTAGCAGTCCCCGCCGGGTACAATGAAAATCATGAGTTTGAACTGTCGGGGCCTAGGGCGGTCCGAGGCAGTTCAAGAAGTCCGTAGCTTTATACAGCTACATCGCCCGACATTGGTATTTTTGTCTGAGACACGGATATTTCATGATAATGTGGATGGTCTAAGGAGAGATCTTGGCTTCCCTTGTGGCCTAGGAGTTGGCAGCTATGGCAGGGGAGGAGGCCTCGCTCTCCTTTGGACAAATGAGGTTTGTGTGAAGCTTCAAAGCTATGATAAGCTTCATATTGATGTGGTGGTGGTTGATCCGAATTCTGGTGCGGAACGGTGGCGCTTCACTGGTTTCTATGGTGAAGCAAGGAGGGAACGGAGGCACCGGAGTTGGGAACTACTAAATTTTCTCAACGGGCAGAGTAGGGCTCCGTGGATTTGCGCTGGGGATTTCAATGAAATTCTGGATGCCCAAGAACAATTCGGGGGCATTACACGAGCTGAGGCAAATGGATGGATTTCGAGATGCTGTTGGGGCATGTGGTTTTTCTGATCTAGGCTACATCGGTTTACCATACACATGGGACAATCGCCAGCAGGGTAATCATAACATCAAGGTCCGGCTGGACAGAGCCTTTGCTGATGCTAATTTTACTGATTTTTTTAGAGATATTAAAGTTTGGCATGTGCAAACAACCAAGTCTGATCATTGTTGTCTTTTGATTGAGTGCTACCGAAATAAGAGGAATAGAGGGAGACAGAAGAAGAGATTCAGATATGAGAACATGTGGCGTCGGGATCCTACATATGGGAGTCTGGTCCAGGAGACGTGGGATGATGCCATGGATGTTCAGGACATGAGTCAATTGCAAACTAAACTGGGAAGAATGCAATCCTCTTTCCAGGTGTGGGAGCGATCTTCTTTTGGCTCGGTACAGGAAAATTTATCGAGGTTACGCAGAGATCTGGAGGAAGAGAGAAGGCGGTCCATCCATAATGGGCCGTCTCGAAATGAACGACAGATTATGTCCAGTATCGCTGAATTGCTTGCCAGGGAAGAAATAATGGAGAAGCAGAGATCGAGGATCAACTGGCTTAGAGAGGGTGACAGGAATACAAAATTGTTTCAGGCAAAGGCAAAAGAGCGTGCGCGTTGCAATCAGATCACTGCCCTACGTTCTGATGATGGTGGGCTGATTACTGATCAGCACCAGATCGAGAACATGGTTGTTCAGTTCTATGAGAGCCTCTTTTCAGCTCAGACTGGAACAAACTTTGAGGATATTTTGGTTCAGGTTCCGGCTCGGGTGACAGCAGAGATGAACGATGTGCTGGATTCACCGTTTTCAGCCCAAGAGATTGAGCGTGCTTTGTTCATGATGGGGGCTAACAAGGCACCGGGTCCGGATGGTTTCACAGCCGGTTTCTTTCAGAGCCATTGGGCAGTTGTCGGCCTCAGTGTTACAACTGCTGTTCAGAACTTTCTTAATGGGGGGGTGTTGCCTGAAGAAATCAATCAATCAACAATAGTTCTCATTCCAAAAACCAAAAATCCACAAGATCTCAAGAATTTTAGACCAATATCCCTATGCAATGTCATTTATAAAATATGTGTTCGTACCAGGGCGTCTGATCACGGACAACGTCCTTGTTGCGTATGAATGTACCCATTATCTGCGGAGGAAGAAGGGAAAGACTAGTTCGTGTGCCATCAAGCTGGATATGGCAAAGGCATATGACAGAGTAGAGTGGCAATATTTGCAAGGAATCATGATTAAACTTGGTTTCTCGCAGAATTTTGTGACTACTGTGATGAGGTGTGTTACCACGGTATCGTACTCGGTACGGGTTAATGGGCATTTAACAACTACCTTCAAACCTTCGAGGGGCATTCGGCAAGGTGATCCCATATCCCCTTACTTGTTTCTGCTATGTTCAGAAGGGCTTTCATGTCTTCTAAAATCTGTTGGTCCATTGCATCTCTCAAGGGGGGTACATGTTGGTGTGCATGCCCCTTGGATTTCGCATCTTCTTTTTGCGGATGACTGCTTAGTGTTTTCGGAAGCGTCGCAAAGAGGGGCCACTCGTTTGCAAGAGATACTGGATATCTACAGTAGAGGCTTGGGGCAGCTGGTGAATAAAGAAAAGTCAGCTGTCTTTTTTAGTTCAAATTGTCAGGATGATATCAAGCAAGTGGTGAGATCGGTGCTACAAATTGATGTAGAAGCACTGGCGGAAAAATATCTAGGTCTGCCTACAGCTGTTGGGCGTTCTACAAAGGAGGCCTTTGAATACATGCCTTCTAGGCTGAAGAAGCTAGTAGGAGCATTGAGCGGGAAAGAGGCAAGTTGTGCAGAAAGGGAAATTTTGATAGTCAATTGCGCAAGCCGTACCTACATATCCTATGAGTTGTTTTCTAGTCCCCAAAGTTACTTGCAGGAAAATGAGATCGGTGATCTCTAATTATTGGTGGGGAAGCTCAGCGGATAGCAGACATATGCACTGGCAAAGATGGGAATTGCTGACTCGGCCGAAATGTGCCGGTGGGATGGGTTTCCGTGATTTGAGATTGTTCAACCTGGCAATGCTCGGTAAACAAGGATGGAGACTCATTGACAAACCGGACTCTCTGTGCACAGGTGCTGAAAGGGCGTTATTATCATGACACGGACTTTCTACGAGCCTCCAGGAAAAAGCATGCAAGCCAGACTTGGCGTGCGATTCTGGCTGGTAGAGAGGTGCTGCAATCAGGATTGGTGAGGCGAATAGGTGATGGAAGTTCGACTAACATCTGGAATGACCGGTGGATACCAAACCATTTTTCAGGGAAACCGATTGTTAAACCAGATAACCCGCAGGTGACCATGGTGGATGAGCTTATCACACCAAGTGGAGGGTGGAATGAAGAAATAATTAAGGAAACTTTCGTGGATGTAGATGTGCATGCCATCTTAAGCACACCAATCAGGGGGATGGGAGAGGATAGTTGGGCATGGGAACCAGAGAAACATGGCCTCTACACTGTCCGGTCAGCTTACAGGAATTTATACGGTGAGCAGTGGCATAGTTCGGAGGTAGAACAAGCTTCGGTTTCGGATGACCCAACATGGAAAAGGATTTGGAAACTATGTGTGCCTCCAAAAGTTCGGGTGTTTTGGTGGAGAGTGGTTAATGGTTTTCTCCCAGCAAAAGGAGTATTGCATAGGAGACATATTGAACCAATGCCGAATTGTGACTTATGCGGGGCTGAGGAGTCGATTAAACATGTATTGATGGAGTGCACAACAGCCCGGCTGTTCTGGAATCAAGCAAGAGCTATCAGTGGGGTTAAAGTGCCGCGCCTTCACCCTCTGACTTGGGCACGGGACCTTGTTGACCCAGCTTGTTGTTCACAGGAAGCTGCAGCTGTTATTCTTTGTGGAATGTGGAGTCTATGGATGTCTAGGAATAAGAGGCGTCATGGTGAGGCAGAAATTCCAATGTCGAAAGCAGTTCAGTGAGTTAAGGATACTGCCTTCGATCTGTGGCAGATGCTTCACCCAGTACAGAACAGGCCGGTCACGACATCACAACAACAATGGTAAAATGCAATGTTGATGCTTCGTTCAGGTCGGAAAACCAGAATGGTTCAACCGGCATGGTCCTCAGGGATCATGAAGGTCGCTGGTGTGGTGCTCGGGCGAAGTGGTATGATCATTGTTTGAATGCACTTGCTGCCGAGGCGATGGCTTGCCTGGATGGGATACAGTTCGCGCAACAGAGGGGTGCCCAACGTCTCGTGATGGAGACAGACTGTCAAGAGCTGGTCCGGTTATGGGAGAAGTGCCATCTACAGAAGTCTGAAATCGGTCCTTTACTTCTTCAGATAAAGGATCTAAGCCAGAGCTTTGTTGAATTCAAATTGTCGTTCTCTAATAGAAACTGTAATAGGTTGGCTCATGAATGTGCTATACTTGTTTCCTGCACTAGGTCGGTGGAAGAGTGGCTTATACCACCTCTAGTTCTAAAGGAGATCTGGTATACTGAATGTAATCATGTCCATGAGTATTAATGAAGCTCGAGGCTGTTCTCAAAAAAAAAAAAAGAATAAAAATGACTCCATCATATCATTATGAATTTATGAAGACATGACATAATGTCATATCATAAACAATTTAAGTCATTCAAGTTGAAGCAATCTAAAAGTGGAGCAGCAGCATGTTATTCCTGCTATGCAAAGAGGCTGAACTAAGAATGCCAAATAGTGGAATTGTGGAAATGGTTTAAGCAAACGCCCATGGCAGAGCCTTATCTACAACATAGTGTAGAAGTTTATTTATCACACATCTAAATCAATGGGTTTAATGTCATTTGGTTTTAAACTAATAGAGCTGTTCTTGAAAAAGAAAGAGCTCTAACAATATGCAAACTGTAGTAGGTGTGCATACAAGTAGGGAAAGAGGTGCTTCTGAAGCATCATTCAAAAAACTTACTAACGCTTTAGTGGGTATGCGTAATTCCGTTTCCTTGATGGTAAAGGCATGTCTTGATCCTTCTGCTCGAATGTTTTTTTAGAATTACTTGATACCGTTGCTTCCTTCTCTTGTAGTCTTGCTCTGTGATGCTTAATAGTACGCCAAGGCGGTGATGATGGCTTGCCAGAGTCACTTGAAGATGTAAATTCTATTTCATCAGGGTCTTCAGACTGGTGATGAGAATGTGTAGAGCCATCCTCTTTGCCAGTCTCAACTTCTTGATTTGCAGCAGGACTGCATCTGTTCTGAGATGAACTTCCCTCATGAGCCTCTGTGTTTTCCACATATTCTTGTTCTGAATCCTGAAGTTGATTGCTTTTGTTCTGGAGCACAGAATCATTCATGGGTGCCACGTCAGAATTCCTAACAGAAGATGCCTTTTCAATGACTACCTCATTACAAGCATCACTTATAACATTTAGCTTCTGTTTCTTCCTCTGCCGATTAGACTCTTCACCCTGATGAACAAGGTCATCAACTTTGGTTTCACTGACGCTAAGCCTTTTTGATGAATTATTATGTCCATTCAATTGGCCCTCGCTGCAGACGGCTCTTGGAAGCAGTCTAGTTTGCTGCTCGTGTTGCTTGAGCAAGTGCTCTGCACCAAGGAAAGCAGCTAGGCTCTTCCTAGCTTCAATATATGTTTTCTTTGCTTTTTTGTATTCTTCAGTGGCTTTAGCACAGATGCATACAGGGCAATATAACTTTCCAGGGTCTTCAAATGCCACTGATGAACCAAAACAGCTGGCATGAGCAGATAACAAGCAGCTGCTACATTGAAGCAGCTGGCCATGTTTCCCACATTTTACGCATAAATCTTGTGCTGGTGAGACCCCGAGGGAATCATTGGCTTCTTGTTCCTTATTGGATTGTGGAATTTTGCCACTCATTGACAGCACACAAGCAGCAGCAAATCCACTGATACTATCATCTGAGGAATGGGTATGTGATGTTTCTGCAACAGTTTTCCCAATGGTTTGCTTGTTTGAATCTTGTTTTGCTGTTTTTCTGTATCCATCCTGACAAGAGATTGAAACAGATATATTGCAACTACGTTTCTGGATGCCATTTGTGCTCTTTCCAATATTCTGATCAGATAAACAGTGGGCTTCTGAAATCTTATCATGCAAGGTTAGATTGCAGGTATGAGACTCTGGAGCACCATGCACATTCAGACAACCACAGATGACCTTATTCTTTCCCAACATGGTGGCATCATCATGCAGAGTGTGCTTGTTTTTGTCGGCACAACTAACTTCCAGTTGAGACTTGTCGCAGTTCTGCTCTTGAAAATTTGCAGGATGCTCAGTAGTATTGTCTGATGGGTAGTTAGTTTCAGAGTTGTGCTGCTGCATAGCACCATTGCATCTTACAGAGTGTATAACGCTAGTAGCCCGCAAAGTTAATTCCTCATGAATGGAATACTTTTTAACAGGCTGAATGCTGGCCGTGCCATCCAGGTCTTGGTTTACCTTCTGACCACTGTCATGCTGCAGATGATTGAGGTGAGTTTTGCAGCTATGCAGTTGTTGAACCATTGTTGTATCCTCTGTAGCAATAGGTTCAGGCAAGTTGCTTGCTTCAGATGGATTGGTTGGTAAAACATCATTGCTTCTGTCAAAAGCTGGAGTCATCGTAGCCTGCAAGGTTTTGCTTTCATGTCCAGGATCCTTTGATGATTGATAACTAATGCCATCATCATTTGATCTCTTTATTACATTATTATAATCTGATGGATTTGGTGATTTTCCTTTACAAGGTTGTGCTTGAACCACAGTAGTTTGATCTACCATACTCTTCTTTGATAAGGGTTCTGCAATGTTTCCCTGCAAAGTCGTGTTACAGCTAGTAGAAGAACCTGACATGTTACTGTCCACATTACAAGGATCCTTTTCTGAAGCCCTTGTGCCAACACTAGCAGCATTTATAGCATATTCCCGTGGTTGAGTGTAGAACCTTCTGTCTGTTTCAAGTGGCTTATCAAGATCAGCAGTTGATTCGATTGGACACTGTTTGAAATTACCTTTTTCAAGGTTGTTGACTAAATTTGTTAAATTCCCAGGCTGAAGCTCAGTATTGGCAATAGGATGCCTAGGTGTATCACTATTTGAGTTAAGATGGTGGACATTGCATAAGGACTGATGATTGTCATGTTCCTTGATACCATTCTGCTCCACTGATGATGGTGCAACCATAGATTGGATCTCTGGGTCCACTTCTCTCAGCTGCATATAAAATAGCAGCTTGGTAATATTTTGGGGAGACCTCCAATTTTTCATTTTGAAAATACCTTTGCAACTTACCAAATCCAAAGAAGATTCTGGTAGTGTAGATTTCTTGATACAAATAAAGTTTTGAATATCTTGTCTAAAAGGCAGAATTATATCCTTATCTAGAATTCCAGAGCTTCCAACCTGCAAATTTTACACTGTAAGTAACACATACCATGAATCTAGAAACTGGGAATGACTTGATGACAACCAAATTGCAAAGTGCCTTAGTTTTGGAAGACAATAAACAGAATTAAAAAAAATGCTTGAAGATTATTTTAACAAATGATAAGCCAAGCTACACTTGAATCACAAAGAAGCACCAATAAGCACTAGCCGGTAGCCACATACTTGTAAAATTTCCAGGTATGTATACATGACTTCTTATGCGAACGAAAAATAAGATGATATCCCTATCTTTAGGCACAAAATAGAGTATTTAAACAATTTCCTGGTAAAACAATGCAGTAATTCTTTTTAAAAAATGGAATCATATTTTTTTTTCTCGAACTATGCATGAGAGCTGTGTGTCATAATAGATAAATACAAGGTGAATAATACAAGGGGTAGAGGCAGAATGCCTTCTCCCAAACATAGCACACGCACACCTAGCAAGGGATTAGCTAAATACATGCCACAAATCACTACAAACAATGACCACCAGCACCTCGGCTATATAGAAGGATCAAATGACCAATACATGGAGACAAAATAAAATGAAATGACCCAACCAATACAGGGCTGTCCATCAGACCAGCCAACAACTCTGCCGAATGGACTTACATGCTGTCATCAGCTTTCCATCCAAAGATGGCAGCGAGAACTGCAAAATGGGCATCGGCGAACTACAGTTTGATGAAGTACACTCCACAATTTTAGATCGAACTCGCATTTTTTATGAAGTACACTCTACAATTTGAATATCATAATGTCAAACAAATCAAAAAAATGATTAAAAATTACAGATTCAGTTACTTGTTGAGGATAATCTTTGGATCAGTTAGCTGAAAATGGATATGTATATATAGTCAATGTTAAAATGTGAATCTCAGTTTCTATCATGGAATGAAAGCACTACAGATCTATCTCAATTGTCTTTCTTTCAACCCATTGTGACGGTGACATTTATTTATTAAGTTTTGAAAACAAAATGACATCTAACATTTGTTTATCCTCACTAAAGATGGGCTTCCTAGTTTTAGTGAATTTCCCTGCTCTATCACAAAGTTTCTACCAATCATAATAATTGACAACTAAATCAGGACAGTTTAAACTGAAACAGAAACCAAGTGGACAAGAGGCTACAACAAATAACTATATAGCTTCCTTCCAAATGTCTCAAAAGTGACGGGGTAAAATAATCAACATGAGCAGAAATGTAAGCTCTTCACTTAATAAAAATGGATAGACTCAGACAAATCAGAAGTCAGAAACACCCACAACGAAAATGCACACGGTTGCATAGGCACTAAATACCTGCCGGGTGAGCTCAACCAGCAAGTCCTCGCAAGAGCGGACGGCATCAACCCTAAGAATCTTTGACGGAGGTGACGCCACCGCAGCACCACCTTCGGCGGCGTCGGCGAAAGCTGCAAGCTCCTTGAGACACCGAAACGCCAGCCGATCCCGCGCGGCATCTGGGGCGCCGACTAGATACTCAGGAGAGACGCCCACCAGCGCTGGCGGAGCACCAGGAACCCTAGGTGAGAGAACGAAGGAGTGAAAGAGAACCGAGCGCGCGACACACGCGATCAAGGCTTGTAGCTTACCCTTTATTAGGGAGAAATCGATGGCCTCATCGGCAGCGAGGGTATCAGCGACCCAGTGGGCGGCGAGACGTTCCGCGGAGGGGGGCGGCATCCGATGTTCCGAACACCGGCGAACTTTGGGGATGAACTGCAAAACGCTCGTGAGTCGTGATGGAGACGCTTCTCCGACAAAAGCAAACAACATCCCACTCATTTTCAGGCACATATCTCAAAGCAAGCGGTCTTCTAGTTTAATACATACACGGAATATTTATATCTCTAAATAAATTTATTATAAAAAAACTAGATTGAAATCTATATACCAATGATATTAATTACCACCAGGAATATTAATATTTTTTATATATATTTAGTCAAAGTTATTTTTCAGAAATAAAAATAACAGATATTTAGAGATAGAGAAAGTATGCTATCATAACATCTCCATGAGCTTTTGAAAATCTATTATCTAACATTTAGAGAGTCATTTGAGTAAAAAATCATTTTATGTATCTTTACGCTCTCTAACAAGTTTTCTAATTTTATCCTCATTCTAGAAAGGCATCCTCACTATCTATCTTTGGCTATCGAAAAATCCGGAATAATGATATCTATTTTTGGATATCCAATTGAAGAGACTATTGCGAGATGTTTTTTCACCAAACTCTCCATTCATATAACTTAGAAAACATATAAATAGTCTTTTGAAGATGCTCATCTATCTATATAGACAGAAATTGCAAAAGCTATTAAGCAACAAGCGTGAACTCCCTCTCACGCGTCTCCTCTCCCTCCCGCGCTCACGTTGGATACGAAGAAGATGACACTAGCGGCTAGGGTTTCGGTGACTTTCATCTCCAATTCTGACGGACTTAGAAGGAGCTGGCCGAGGGGAGGCAAACTGGCCAGATGGTGGGAATGAGGTCGGGTGATTCGGGGTCTTTGTGACAGCGGGCCCAGACCAGGAAGGAGCGAGGGTGTCTCGGTTTCGCCAATGAGCACAGTCTTGGCATTTGTGACAGTACCTCTTAAGAACAGAGCTCACTTGCCAGGATTAATGTTCATCCGACTTAATCCAAGACAAATGATCCAAGTCTTAATTAGCCCGTCAGGTGTCGTCATTTTGCAGCGGGTCATCCACCTCTTTCCGAACATGATCTCCTCATTTCAGACATTGCAGAATTAATACAATAATTTAATTTACATCAAAGTAGCGGAATTTAAAGTCATATTACAAATCATAGGTTTTTGAAACATAACATAAGTGTCATATGATATTATTACATCAAGCTGGTGATAGAGATTAAAACAAACAACCAAGGTACTCTTGCCCAAGAGTCAAGCAAAGATATTTTATTCCTCATCTTCATCCACTGTAAGCCACACAGACCAGGTTAGGACCCTCATCTGCAACAGGGGTTAACAAACCCTGAGTACGAGAGTACTCAACAAGACTTATCTGACAAATAAAAATATTTGGTGGATAAAATATATGCAATTCATAGGTATCAAGGTGGGGTTATACAAAAATCAAGTATTTTACATAAATGACCATTTATGAAAACAATTGAAATTAATTTAGTTCTCATAAAAGTTACTCAAGTATTGATCTAGATATTTTGATCGATCACGAGGCAACAACCATATCAAAAAGGGAACACATGTATCCAATTTAAGTTTCATTAACTACGTTGAAAAAGAATGAGTCGAGTCTCCATATCCGAGGAGCACGACGATTTGAATCGATTAAACCCAGCTGGGGCTTCCCAATCACACGCCATATGCATCCCCGAAAGCATGCATATGACTACCTTTCCCTGGATCCTCTAGCCAAGACCGGGGTTCCGCCACCCAAGAGCACAGTACACATCCATCCAGTTCCTCGAACTTGGAGGGTACACACTACTCTCGTCATCTCTCCACTCCCAGTGCGGGTTAACCGTTCATAAAATTGGATTAGCCAGAGTCCGACTTTCAAAAGTATATGATCAGTACATCAAATTCTCGCTCAATGCCAAGATCAACGGCAAGGCCCTAATGACACAGGCAGAAAGAACCCGCTCACCAGTCACCAGTACTGGTGGCTCCAAACACCGTGTCCGCCCGGTCCCGATTATTGTTACTTCCAACAACATCCCTTCTCAAAAGATCATAACCATTTGTCGAAGCAATATGCTATGTGTAGGTGACCGAAAATCACCTACTAGAAAAGTTCTAAGCATACTAAACATTTTAGCAAAAGTTTACATCTTTAAACAAGTGTCAAGGTAGAGAGTGCAATAACATAAGGGTAAAGGCTATGCATCAAGTAGGAATTTAAATAAAGTAAGAACAATGCAATAATATAGACCATAAGTGTATTTAAAACAATTATTTTAAATACAAGGAAGTGCTTGAATGCACCGGGGTTTGCCTTGGTTGGAAGGGTAAACAAACTCTGGATCAGATTCAACAACAGAAAAACCCCCCTTCACTAGGGAGGTTATCCAACCCAATCAACAAAATATCTACACGATCTAATGACATGCTTAGATGATGTTTGATTAAATAAACATGATGCTTTGTAACACATAAGAATGAGTTTAAAAGATGAACAAAACATATCATAAACCTTGAGTACAACTTTCCTTCATGAAGAAAAACAAAACAAGAGCATAAAGCAAGATAATTAAACTTTCATTAATCAACTATTTAGTTTAATAATTATGTCCAAAAGCACTGAGCAAACACATAACATCACCATACATGTCCATGTTGTGTTTGTCATTGGAAAATGACCATTTGTATCAATCAATCCAAAGTCACACAAATCCTAAAGTGATTAGGGTTTTTAACCATTGTATCCTTAATTAATTAAAAAGACATGTGTAACAGTTCATCCAAAAATTCCCAAACTTTTTTACAGCAACATGCAAGTGTAAAAAGGTTACACAAATTTTTTCATAATTGTTGGAGCAACATACAGAGCATGAAAAATCATGGAAAATGCATTTTTTAATTAATTTGAGCATTTTTACAAGATTAAAAAATGTACTAAACATGAGCATGTTATATTTTCTTAAATACTACACATCACAGAGAGCATCCACAAATTTTTGCATAATTTAAACATGCACAGAAATTAAGATACAAAAATAACAAAAGCTACTACTATGCAAAACAGAAAATAGCAAAACCCTAACTTAAACTGTCACTGATACCTGGGTCCCTCGTGTCAACGACCCCGAAACAGGGCAGCCGCGCCAGCGACCATAAAACACGGCGGCGCGTCGCCGTCGGCGATCCAACTGAACAACCAACTCACTCATCGTCATCTACACCTCACCCCGAACCCAATGAGGTGCAACACGACCGGAACTATCCCTCGCATCGACCTCGCCGACGACAACCACGGAGGCTCGAGCTTGGTCGCACATGCGCCGGTGACCATAGGCCATCTCAGGCTCAACCAAGCGCTTCAACGGACTCAGGAAGACAACACACACACACACAAAGCAACAGAAAAACGAGATGAAACAATGTCAGAGAGACCTCGCCGACGGCCATGGCGGACAACGGAGATCTGCGCTTCTTGCGCCGGACAAAACATGCATCCGCTCGAACAACCAACACCCAAATGAGACTCAGCAAGGCTAGGCGAAGCTAGTGCACCCATAAATTAAAGAAAAGATCAACCACCGAGCTCTCACGGCGGTGAACACCGACGCGGCGGCGCTGACATGCTGGAGCAAACGCGAACCACGGCTACGGTTTGAAATTAGCTACAACCAGCTACTCTATGAGCACCAGGAGCTTACCCCGAACACAATGATCGTGCTAACTTGGCCGGAGAGGAAGAAGATGATGCTGGCGACGGAGACAGTGGCTGCGGAAATGGTGAACGGTGGCGCAACGAATGTTCCTGGAGCTACAGACCACCATAGACAAAACGGCGAGGCGCACGAGGATCAGTGATGAATGAGGAAGACAAAACAAGAAAGATAATGTCAATGCGGCTCATGTGTAGCCGGTTCGACCGCGAACCCGAACAGCGGAGGTTTCACCGGAGCTGAGGAAGACGAGCTTGCGCCGGACGATTCACGCAGTCACAACTTCAACGGACCTGCGCAAGAGGTGCGCAAGGTCGAGGAGAAGGCAATGCTGCTAGATCGAGAGATTTGCAGTGGCTAACGAGCTCGGGCGAGCTCATCGATGCGGATGGCACTCACGGCGGCGTGAGCAGAGTGGCGACGCGAGCGTGAAAGGGGACGAAGGGAGGGGTGTCGTCGCGTTTTGAAGACGGCAATGCGACCGTGGTATTGCCACGCACCCGATGGGACGCGAGTCGAGGCCAGGAGGTGCGCGGTGGCGTCGGCAGCTGGCCGGCCAGGTGTCAGCAGCGAGTTCACTACATAGACATGCAGGTGTTCGATGAAAAGATTAAACTGCCCCTGAGACTATTTTGCAAATTACTCAAGCTTCCAAGGGTTTTCATGAAAAACTTTGAATACCAAAGTTGCTCAAAATTTCATGATCTACAAAGTTGTCAATATGCACATTTTCAAATTCGGCCTAGATTTTGAAATGCATTTTTGAAATTTGAAAACATCTTTTAAAAGAATTACCCCCTTTTCAATTGATCAAGATTTTTGAATAAAACTTGAAAAACTCCAAACATGACTTTTGCAATTGAAACATAGCTCTACAACTTTTCTTTAACAACCATATGCAAATTCCTTTTAGATTTTGAAAACCATGTTTAGGGTTTGATTCACTGGAAAATTAGGGTTTGGAAAAGAATTTGTAATTGTGAATTTGAATTCAACACAAGCATTCACAAAATTGAGCTAAACATAATCAAGTAAACTCATTTTAGTTCAATGGATAACAAGGTTCTCAAACAAGTGAATGATGATTAATGCATATGATGACATGATATAATTTTTATTAAGTTTAAACACCAGGGGTGTTACAACCCTTCCCCCTTAAAGAAATCTCGTCTTGAGATTTAGGAATGTAAACAAAGTAACGGAAAAGGAAATGTGTCAAGAACCTTCTTTTTCTTGTTTCTTATATTACAGCTATGACCAGGGTTTACAAAATAGTTCAAACTATAGAAGCATAAAACTCTGGGAAATTCTCTAAAAGATAATCTTCACATTCCCAAGTAGCTTCTTCTTCTGAGTGCTGGTTTCATTGAACTTTATAGAACTTGATGGTTTTGGGATGAGTAACCCGATCTTTTCGATCAAGAATTTTCACAGGATACTCAGAGTATGTCACATCAGGTTCTAACTGCACTCCTTCCACTTCAACGATTGTATCCTTAACTTGAAGACACTTCTTCAACTGGGATATGTGAAACACATCATGCACTACTGAGAGATTTTTAGGCAACTTCAAACGATAAGCCACCGTGCCAATGCGTTCCACAACTGGGAATGGACCGACATAGCAAGGTGCTAACTTGCCCTTCACTCCAAACCGAGTGACTCCTTTCATAGGTGAGACCTTTAGATACACATGATTTCCAGGTTCAAACAGCAAGGGACCTCTCCTCTTGTCCGCATAGCTCTTTTGCCGGGATTGTGCGACTTCTAGATTGATGCGAATCTGTTTGACTTTAGCTTCCGCTTCTTTAACTAAGTCGACACCAAAGAACTCGCGTTCCCCAGGTTCCGACCAATTAAGAGGAGTTCTGCACCCTCGACCATACAAAGCTTCAAATGGTGACATTTTTATGCTCTGCTGGTAACTATTGTTATAAGAGAACTCTGCCAACGGTAAACATTCGTCCCACTTCTCAGCAAAATTAAGAACACAACACCATAACAGGTCTTCAAGAATTTGATTCACCCGTTCTGTTTGGCCTTCAGTTTGAGGATGATAAGTCGTGCTATACAGGAGCTTGGTACCCAAGGATTCATGATGATGTCTCTAGAAAGCGGAGACAAATTGAGATCCCCTATCCGATACGATGGTCTTGGGAATACCATGAAGACTTATTATACGCTCAAGATATATCTTGGCATACTTACTGACGGAGTAAGTTGTTCGCACGGGTAGAAAGTGCGCCAACTTTGTAAGCCTGACAACAATAACCCAAACAGAATCATAAGACTTTGAGGTCTTTGGAAGCCCAACGATAAAATCCATGCTGATATCTTCCCATTTCCAAGCTGGAATTGGCAAGGGCTGAAGTTGACCTCCAGGCTTTAGACGCAATGCTTTTACCTTCTGACAAGTATCACATTTAGCCACATAGCCTGCTATCTCAATCTTCATCTTTGTCCACCAGAACTTTTGCTTCAAATCCTGGTACATTTTGTTGCTTCTAGGATGGATAGACAATCGAGAAGTATGAGCTTCATCAAGAATAGCTTGTCGCAACTCTAGAAGTTTGGGCACCACAAGACAATCCTTGAACCAAAGCACGTCAACTTCATCTAACTTAAAACAAGTAGGTACCCCTGATTTAACCTTGGTTTTAAGATGAGCGGTGCCTTTATTGGTTTTTGAGCTTCGATAATTTGATCCCGAAGACTGGGTTCCACCGAGATATTAGCTAGACTGCCATGCTGAACCATAGATATGTCTAACTTCTCTAACTCATGGCAGAGGGTGGAACTCACCGCTTTCAGGCGCAGACAATTGCAACTGCCCTTACGACTCAAGGCATCACTTACAACATTCGCTTTGCCTGGATGGTAATGCACTTCAAGATCATTATCTTTAATAAGCTCCAACCACCTTCTTTGTCTCATATTCAACTCAGACTAAGTGAATATATACTTAAAACTCTTATGATCGGTATAGATATGATAAAGGTTGCCCAAAATATAATGTCGTCAAATCTTCAAAGCGTGGACAACTACCACTAACTCCAGATCATGAGTTGGATAGTTCTCTTTGTGTTTCTTCAACTGCCTAGAAGCATAAGCAATGACTCTTCCCTATTGCATTAAGACACACCCGATACTAATATCGGATGCATCGCAATATACATTGAAGGGCTTTTCAATATTAGGTTGAGCTAATACTGGAGCTATAGTCATCAACTTCTTCAGGGTATGAAAAGCTTCTTCACACTCCACAGACCACACAAACTTGGTCTGATTCTTCAGTAGACTGGTAATGGGCTTCGAGACTCAAGAAAAGTCTGGAATAAGCCGACGATAATAACCATCCATACCAAGGAAACTTCGGACTTGATGGACTATCGTTGGTGGCTTCCAATCCAAAATGTCCGGGGTGCAGCTCCGGAGAAGATTCTCGACAGGCCTGGGGCTTTCTCCAGAAGACTTCCCTCACTCTCCTCCAACTAGCACAACACTATTGAAGAGCTCCGCTAAGAGACTAACGAGTAGTGTTTCTCCAATGAGGCATGAATGATAAGAGAGCTCTAGGGGTCTATTTATAGCTAGAGGTGGAGTAGGGGCTACTCCGGTGCCACGTCAGCGATCCACATCACCTTCATCAACCACCGTAGGATCAAACCGACCTCTGAACCGCCTTTGGATGGATGGTGTTGATTTCTAGCATGTGGGGAGTGAGTATGACGGTTATTGGAGGTTGAACTGCCTTAGGGGAGGTCGAACGACCCCCCTACTGGCCTGTGGGCCCTCCCTTTCTCTTCTAGAAGGTGTCCCACAAGTCAGGGACCAGATAGGGGGTGGTGGCCACCCTGGGGAGGTCGGTCGACCCCCTATAGGGGTCTGTGACCCACCACTTCTCTCTAGAGGATGGCCCCACTTGTCGTAGACTCCATCTGATACTTCTGGGATGTTTGTCACGTTAATCTCCTTGATGTGGGCCCATGGATCCATGTGATATGAATCTGAACCGTTGGGGGAAGACACGAGTTGATCCAAAGGGTTAAAAGTGCTTTGGAGGGTGTTACTCGGATCATGGGGGCATGAGAGGCCTAGTGGTCCCACAGGGAGGTCGGACGACCCCCTAAGTGGGCCCACTTGCTCCCAAATATCCCCATTTGTCATACCTGCACTCAAATACTCAAGGGACATGTGGAACTAGTTATTGGATAAAATGTGCTTATGTTATGCTTGTCTCTCTTTGATTATGAGGATGTTGACGATATTTTGATGGTAATAAAAAGGGTCATTCTTACCATCAATAAGATCCCCCATACTTACCTCTTTGGTCGTCCTTGAGTAAAGGATACAAGTTAAGTGAGCATAAAGATTTACTCAAGACACTTTGTCATACAAGTGCGATATGTGGTATTGCCTAACATATATCCTTGAGAGGTTGAGAAATGGAACAGTTCTCAAAAGTCATCTTCCCCTAATCATATTTTAGTACTTGGAGTTTTTGATAAATTTTTCAAAAGAAATCTCATAAGTCAACTTACTCCTCATATAGCACTCTAGATCGCTCAAGGTGTATGATTCCTTACCAAGGCATATCATGAGGTTGCCTTCTTTTTATCTTCCTACTTCTAAAAGGCTTATGTGGAGCTTAGGTAGGGATAAACAATGTAGCAAACTTGCATCACTTATATTGTAAAGTCAAAACAAGGATCCAAGGAGAAGAATGTCATAATCATAGATCAAGATGTGCATGTGTGTGCAGAAATGGTAGTGGACTAACATATACTCTTCATCTATGTATATGATCTTTCTAACTTTAGGATTATTTGAGACATGGATATCATCTTTTTTTATGATAGCCATATCTCTTTTGAAGAATTTTTGGAAGAGATCATATACTTTATTTCTAGAGTATTTATTGGATGAACATGGATCATGTAAATGAAAGGCATGCTTTTGCATACTGAAGCTGTAGTCATCAACTTCTTCAAGGTATGAAAAGCTTCTTCACTTTCCACAGACCACACAAACTTGGTCTGATTCTTCAGTAGACTGGTAATGGGCTTTGAGACTTGAGAAAAGTCTAGAATAAACCAACGATAATAACCAGCCATACCGAGGAAACTTCAGACTTGATGGACTGTCGTTGGTGGCTTCCAATCCAGAATGTCCTTCACCTTGCTAGGATCAACAGCCATGCCTCCATTGGACAAAACATGCCTAGGAATTGTACTTCTTTCAGCCAAAACTCACACTTGCTGAACTTAGCATAAAGCTGATGCTCTCGCAATCGAGTGAAGACGATCGTGAGATGACGGGCATCCTCTTGTTCATTCTTGGAATAGATGAGGATATCATCAATGAAGACAACAACGAACTTGTCCAGCTCCGGCATGAACACGGAGTTCATCAAATACATGAAGTATGCCGATGCATTGGTCAAACCAAACGACATTACCAGATGTTCATAAAGCCCATATCTAGTGGTAAACACCGTCTTGGGGATATCTTGTATTTGGTGGTATCCTGACCGCAGGTCAATCTTGGAGAACACTATAGCTCCAGCGAGTTGATCAAAGAGAAGATCAATCCGCGGCAAGAGATACTTGTTCTTGATGGTCACCTCGTTCAAGGGACAATAGTCAACGCACATACGGAGGGTATGATCCTTCTTCTTCACGAAAATAGCAGGACAACCCCATGGCGATGAACTAGGTCGAATGAAACCTTTATCAAGCAACTCATTCAACTGAGTCTTCAACTCTGCTAGCTCTTTGGGAGGCATTCGATAGGCCCTTCTAAAGATAGGTGATGTGTCAGGATTTAACTCTATAGAAAACTCAACATTTCTATCGGGAGGTAAGCTAGGTAAGTCATCAGGAAAGACATCTGGAAACTCATGCACTATGAGAATATTATCCATCCCCAACAACATTTGTAGCATAGACGTTTTCCACTTCCCTCTCAGGCACATAAAGCTGAATCAAGAGCTAAGATTTACTGTCTGGCACATCTACCTTGATAGTTCTATTCAAAACATTGATTACAACTTTGTGCTGCCGCAACCAATTCATCCTCAGGATCACATCCAAACCCTAGTTAGGAAGCACTACCATGGTCGTAGGAAAGATATGCCCACCCAGATTCAAAGATACTTGATATACCAACTCTCTAGTCGAGATACGACCACCCGGTGTTTGCACATGAAAGTCCATTTTTAACTCAGACAAAGGGATACTATGCTTGAGCACAAATGACTTATCAATGAAGGAATGTGATGCACCAGAATCAAAGAGAATAACCGCAGGATGATCGTTGAAAGGAAACGTACCCTGCAACACTTGTTCTCTTTCCGGCATTCCTTCACCCTTGGCATGAAACACCCACCCAGATTTCTTCTCATTCTTATCCTTCTGATTTCCACCATTACCACCCTGCTTCTGTTGCTGCTGATTCCCAACGAACTTTTGGTAGTTCTGATTGTACTGCTTCAGAAGAGGACACACATTAGAATAATGCCCCACCTTCCCACAGTTGAAACAAGCATTGCTGGTTTGCTTTGCAGCCACTTGATTGATCGGACCAGCACTCTGCCTAGGGTACTGATAACCCCTAGATGATTGCTGACTAGACTGCCGCTGAGGAGCACGATACTGAAAGCGATTGTGGTTTTGAGGGTGGTAGATAATCTTTTGCCTCTTTTGATTACCACTAGAAGACCCAACAACATCTTTCTTCTTCTTTGCCTCCCTATGGATGCGTAGCGAACTCTCAGAGGAGATAGCCATGTCCACCATCTCATGATAAGTAGCATTGGGATTGTGGTTAAGCATGGTTCACAGCTTGGTTGAGAGCCCCCTGAGAAACCACCTCTTCTTCTTAGCATCAGTACTGACATGTTCAACAACGTACCACGAAAGATGATTGAACTTGCCCACATACTGCATGACTGTGGAATCTCCCTGCTTCAAAGTCAGAAATTCTTCTTACTTCGATTCCATCACACCATCAGGAATGTAGTGTGCACGAAAAGCCTCACGAAACTTCGTCCAGGTGACACGATGAACAGCATGCTACATAGCGGCAAAAGTTGACCACCATGATCCTGCTGCGCCACGAAGCTGTTGAGCTGCAAAGACTGGCTTCTGCACTTCAGTGCAATGGATCATCTCAAACTTTTGCTCCATAGTGCGGAGCCAATCATCAGCTTCCAAAGTTTCATCTGCCTTGGTGAATGTAAAACCCTAGGTGTTAATCTTGCATTTGCATATCATTTCATGAGCATGAACACGAGCATCATTGCATTCATGCATTTGAATAATCATATGAAATGATAACCTTAGTGGTCACCTTGTTTTTCATGTGTGTATGTGTTGACCTACACTTAGCTTTAAGTAAGTTATACTTGTATAATCAAGTGCTTGATGTTTTGATCACTAATAACCATTTAGAAATTCTTAGGGATGAAAATGGAACCATGTTTATGTTCATGATCAAGTCAAATTAGGCTTCTAGGGTTTAAGCTCCTATGTTGACCCTAGGAACCCTTTTTCTTGATTTAACAAATTGACCCTGTTAATGGATTTGTATGACAAAGTTGGCTTAAGCAAAGTTGTAGAGTTTTTAATTCTGAACAAACTTTGTTTAACCACCTTTCAGGTGATTTGGATCCTAAAATACCCTAATTGGCCAATTAAGGCTAATTTGGGGGTTGTTTTAGTTCTCTAATTTGCCTAAGTCATAACTACGTTTCATTTTGATTGATGCTATGTTTGAATGCTTGTAGTTTAAAATCCAAACCATTTTAGTTCACACAAATTGCACCAAAGTTGGAGTTCAGCTATAGCTCTATAGAAATGCACTACACCACAACCTTTCAATAGTGATGGACGATCTGTTGTTGAAAGGGGTGTACAACAATGGGTGGTCCGTTGTTATAGGCTACAGCAACGGACCTCTGCCGTTGCTGTTGAAGCCGTTGTTGTATCTCTATAGCAACGGACCTTTGATTTAGCAACGGACCATCCATCAGTCTAATATTTAGCAACAGACCATCCGTTACAGCTTGTAGCAACGGACAGTTCGTCTTAACAAGATATTTTAACAACGGACAGTCCATCGAGACCAATTAAATAGATAAAAAAAAATAATCCACGTGTACATTCAGCCAAATTACATATATAAATGGGCTAGAGTATGCATTCAGCCAATACAATATATGACATACACAAATGGCACATTAAGCATACTCTCTATTCTCATTTGTATATCAAATGAGAATATATAATCATGTCACTAACATAGCTTGTTCCTATCAAGCCAACATACAAGAATATGGTAGCTGAATACAAATCTAGCTATTGTCATGCGGTTGTACATCAAGCAAACATTGTTTTCCTGTTGAGCAAAAGCCATTATCCTCCAAAAACTAAAGCTACCAAATTGTAGTCCAAAAGCACTGAGTGACCATCTAGTTCACCAAAAGATAAATCAATGGCTTCCAACAAGCCGCTAAGAACAACCCCATGAGAAGATCATGCAACAAATTAATTTACTCCTAACACTTGCCAACATGCTAGCACGCCGCCACCTAGCGTCTCTGAGATGATCCTGCATCACCTTGAGAAGATCTCCGAGAAGAACCAACAACACCCTGAGAAGATCTTGGTTGCTGACTACATACCTTCAGCTGTCACAAGTATTATTAGTTAGAACAAGCACTAGGCAGTAGCTGCATTAGGATTAAATTTGATTGAGCACATGTAAAGAATGTAGACTGAAACCCTACTAGCTAGCACTATGCACTATACAAAAATAAGTACCATGTGACAAAACTAGCATCTACATATTGAAATGAACTCAAAATTTATGAATCAATTTCGATGGAATAAGTAGATTCTAGTATTGCAACAGAAAATTTCAACCATTAGAAACTATAGATACTCAGCACATATCAAAAAAGAGATTAGAATCAAGTGGACATTACTCGATTAAATGGCCAAGCAACCGACATCTTTACAGCATCGCCTAGAGTCTTCATTTCAGCATAAGGGCGTGGCAATAATGTGTCACGCCTGAATACAACATTCACAATAACTTCACAAAATTTCGTTCCAAGCCTCACCCGATAACTTATTGTTTGGATTAACTGAAACAACAATTGCCTTAGCCACTTTTTCATTATTTGACATGGCAAATAAGATGACCTTGTTTCCAGCCTAAAGTAGATGATATGAACTTATCAGAAATGAATAAATGATAGGTTGAGCAGCTATTAAATCCAAAATATAAATTTTGCAAGAGGTTGAGAAGATTACAAGTGCATCATGCAAAAAGTGTTGGGCATTGTTCCTTAGTGATGTAGGGGCTGCTGCAGGAGATGCTGTAGGGGCTGCTACAGGGGCTGCAGGGGCTACTGTAGGGGCTTCAGCATCAATTTCTTCATCGTAGTTGTGATCCTTCTCATAGTCATCTTCTTCACCATGAACATAGTGATTGGCCTCACCAAGTTCCTCGGATCTTTGGCTCTACATAAAGCATAGGAAGAGCATATTAGTACATGGCAAAAATTAAGATTTGTATACTACAACCATGCTGCAAAAAGGAATTTTGAAGTACTTTACCATTTGCTGTCTTGAGTTAGAACCATGGTGTGAGATTGTTTCAACATTTGGACATTCTCGCACCATCCTTTGTTCAATTTCCAAGATACGCTCTTGTAGCATTAGGTTGTCCATTTCAGCCTTTTGACATGCCAAAACTTGTATTTGGAGCCTTGTCGATGTGTACGCCTTAAGTCCTGGGGTACCAATGTCTTGCGGAGTTGGTCCCAAACCCAAACAACGGACTCTCCCCTTTGGCTCCTTTACTCCACAAACAACAGCAAAAGCATCACCTTGCTGCATTGTCTTATCCACCAGCTCCGGATAGACTTCAAGGATTTCTTTCAGGTCGTTCTAAGAAGAATGAATATGTAAGAGCAATGGTTAAGTTCAATTGAAGAGCACTCTTATATATGTTGGTTGCCTAGCAGAACTTGATTAATATGGTATAACATCTGAAACAACAGCTTTTAAATTGAATTATGTTCTACTACAGATTGCAGCAAACTAGTGTTGGTCCATGCTTTTTATAAAAAAAATTTACAATTGTTGATGTTGTTGGACCCCAAAGGCACTCCATTTTTTCTTGTATGTGTTTCTATAAAGACTTCATCTCTTCGAGGAGGACGCCCAAGTTGCTGACCCTAGAAGTTTTTAACTTGCACAGGTGAAAACCATCCCAAAAATGATCCATTCAAATGAGATGATAATGATTAGTTTCAGTACCAGTTTATGTGCAGCAGAAGCATAGCTCACACTGCCTGATGTATGAAGAAACTTAAGCTTTGCACGATTGGATTTTCCTCTTGCCGCAAGAGCATATGATAAGAAGTGTTACATCTGCATGCATGTTGAAAAAAATACATATAACTAGAAAACATAGATTCATATTAGTTGATCCTTACTTGAGATTCAGGAGACCTCCAATATTTGAGAAGAGAATCCAATTCATTATCATCTATTCTATGCCCATATAAGTTCTTCATTTCCTCATCAGTCAATGTTTCATCAAAAATTTGTCGCTTGAGAGTTGCCTTAAATTGCCTCCATTTTGCTCCAGCACTATCCATAACCCAATCCAAGGCATCATCATGTATATCAAATCGTTTCTAGAAAGTCAAGAAAAAAAGATCCAACACACATGAGAAACTTGCAGATTTTCTGTATAAGAAATAACAAGCACTGAAACATACATATGATATAATATAGATCGATTTGTGTTTAGTACTCTAGCTATTGTCATGGCTGTGTAGTGCAAACAGGCACAACAAGTATGTTATGACTGTATAGTGTGCACAACACAACAGCAGTAGGCAAAGGCACAGTGTGTACAACATAGCAAGCACAACAACAGGCACAGTGTGCACAACACAGCAAGCATATCCTGATGACTAGACATGTATAGTAGTCACAGGAAAGTATAGAATCCAACCCAGGACAGTAAAAGCCTAGACATTACCCTTATGTCATTCCAAAGTGTCAGCTTGTGTTCTACATCCACTAGCCTCCAATCAGAGTATCCAAGAGGCAACATTTTTCGTGTTTGCACTCCAAGAACACTAGAAAACCTCCTATAATTTGGTCCAACAGGCTGACATTTGTCATTTAGATCTATTTTAATTTTGGGCATGCTGCCAAGTTCCTTTAATAATATATCTTCCATTCTAGTGAGTTTCCTTCCTGCATTCCTCTTTTTTTGTAGTATTATGTACATCTACAACCATAAGATTCATTAGGAATTAGCTACAAGTCACGGGTACGGTAAGTTACAATACATGCAATGAACATCACCTTCATTGTCACTTAAGAAGTCTCCAATTGTTTCACAGTCAGCAATTTCCTCATTTGCAATTGCAATCTCAGAACTTGTTCTTTCAGGCCTTGGCCGCAAATGATGAGTATTAGTTGTTGCTTCACTTGTCACCTGAGTTTTCTGCAAAAATCATTGCATTAATAGTATAGAGCAGCAAAATAACAAAGAAGCAATAACTGGCCTTTATTCTTTTCCTAGGTTCAATTGCAGGCTTCTCTAGGGCCCTAGCACTTTCTCATATTCCCAATTCATCTAACTTCTTTCTGTTCCTTTCACATTGTGCCATTTTTTGTAGTTCATATGGATTAATATAGGCTTCCCTTTTGTTTCCTCTTGTGCTTGCCATTTTCTTCAGCTCATTCGGATTGATGTAGGCTTCCCTTTTGTTTCCTCTTGCGCTTGCCAGTTGTACTCCTGAAAAGGAATAAACAAATTAGCCAAATTTGATTATGTAGGCATAAATGCAACTATTTTGCAAGTAACGAATAACAAAAACATGGCAGCCACATTGTGCAAACAAGACTAACTTCTTAGATTGCTTTTTAGGCCTTTTTCGATCAACAATTATACCATCTATATCTGTTCTAACAGTAAGGACTATCCCATTAACAACATCCACAGTCACACTGACATTTAAATCAGGCAATGGCAAAACTAGTCCATTGCCATTTTCAATGTGCTCAATCTCCAAATTGTCAATGTCATATTAGTCTCTTGGTTTTGATTGAGAAACAGAAACCCACTCACTATCAATTCCATCAGGAACATAGAAGACTTGAACTGCTTGTGATGCTAGAATGAACGGCTCATCTGAAATTTTTTCTCCGGTATTGAATAAATGCTTAAAGTTGACAGTGGTTACCCCCAATTGATCGGTCTCAACCCACTTATCTTCCACACGGTTGTCAACCCAATCACACTTGAAAAGAACCACATTACCTTCATGTTCATAGTTCAGTTCAACAATATCCTTTATAACTCCATAATAAGTTTTCTTTCCCATTACAAAGTTATTGGTATTTCCACTTTCAAAACATGTTGTCTCTGCAACTAGAGCAACCCCACTATTTTGAACACCCCTACCTACATCATATGAATATGTGTGGAAATCAAATCCATTTATTCTATAGCTACTGTACTTTTGTGCAGCCATCATTGGCATCCTAGCCAAAATTTTAATCTCATTTGGTGCTTCCTCACACATTTCTTCCACCTGAGGTTAAATATAATACTTTGATTAATTACTAAGCTAGACATGAACTACAAAATAACATGTGTCAAGTTTGTTTCCTACTTACATGTGACCTAAACCACTCATGGAAGGATTCATGCTGCATGCGGCTGATATCTCGTTGATTTTGAACTCCAATTGAGGTTAGATAATGAGTATACTTACTGCAAATGTCAATTTGGAAATTTACTATCCATGGAAAGTAAACATGTTAAGTCAAGTAAATTAGGAAACTTACTCCAAGTAAGGTTCTATATTTGCATAGTTGAATAGGACATATCTATGTGTTTGTAGCCAAGTCTTGTGGTCTAAAGTCACCACGCTCTTCCCAGCCAAACCCTGCCCAATGCTATGAAATATAGTTATACTTGAATTTTCTATGAGCAGCCCCTCATTAACTGTAACTTGTCAGTAAAATTGACTCGACCCATGTAAATAGCGAGCACAAAGTGTAAGGCTGTCATAAAACAAAGAACCTTCCATGATTGATCCCTCTGGATGGCTTTTAGTTCGAACACTACCCTTAAGTCGCATCAGAAACCTATAAACATACATATATAATAGCCTCAGAATGTTGAAAAGCTAATATGTATTTATTTTGTTTGTTAAGTTCGAATCTGCCAAAGAAATTACCTCTCAACAGGCCACATGCTACGAAAATGTATGGACCAGCCATTCTTGCTTGGGCAGGAAGATGAACCATCAAATGTACCATCATGTCAAAGAAAGATGGAAGGAATATGGTCTCAAGAAGGCTCAAGGTTTCAGCTATATCAGCCTCTAGATTATCCATGTCACTTTTTCTAAAAACAGGTGCAGAAATCTTCTTAAAGAAATGGCTGACCCGAGCAACTGCAGCACTAACTATCTCTGGCAATATTTTTCTTACAGCTAGCGGCAGTAAGTGTTGTAGAACAATGTGGCACTCATGACTCTTTAACCCAAACACCTTCTTCTCATTAACATGAATGTTGGGTCGAATATCAGATGCAAAACCAGAAGGGAACTTTACACCTTTTAGTATTTCACAAAATATTTTCTTCTCATCAGGACTCATTGAATATGGGGCAGGTGGTATATAAAATTGGTCTTCAATTTCAACAGGGTGAAGGTCACTTCTAATACCAAGAGCTTGAAGGTCCAAGCGGGAATTAAGATTATCCTTAGATTTCCCATCTGTTCCCAGCAATGTATGAACAAAGTTCTCATATACTTTTTTTCCTATGTGCATGACATCAAAGTTATGGTGCATCATCAAATCTTTCCAATATGGAAGTTTGAACCAAATAGATCTCCTCTTGAAAATGACTAGTGACTCCCCTTCCTTGCGTCTCTTGCTTGCTGGCTTCTTTCCAGATGGATCCTTGCCATAAACTGTGACAAGATCTTTAGTATACTCTAAAATTTCCTCTCCAGAAAGTGGCACCGGTGCTTGTCTAAGCTCGGTTGAACCAAATTTCTGCTCATCAAACCTAAATGGGTGTTCTCCATGCAAGAACCTACGATGACCCATATAGCAAGTCTTGGTGCCATTACCAAGTCTAAATGAGCATATATCATAGCGGCAATCAGGACATGTTGCTTCACCAGATGTAACAGAACTAGACACATATCCTAGACCTGGGAAATCTGTAATAGTCCATAGGACTGCAACACACAATTGGAAGTGTTCCCCCTTTGAAGGATCATAAGTTCTAACTCCTTTGACAAACATATCTAACAAATCCTCAATAAGTGGTTGAAAATACACAACCATATTATGACCAGGAGCATGCTTCCTAGGAATCAGAAAAGAAAGGATGAAGTTCGATTGCTTCATGCACATTGAAGGTGAAAAATTTAAAGGTATACATATAGCGGGCCAAATGCTATAACTAACATTTTGGCTCCTATATGGATTAAACCCATCCGTGGAAAATGCCAGACGGATATTGCGGCTGTCCTTAGCAAACTCTGGATGTTTATCATCAAAGTCTTTCCAAAGAGGAGAATCTGCGGGATGCCTAAGAAAATCATCTCTTGTTCGCTCCTCATCATGCCATCTTGTAAGAGCCGTTGTTTTCGATGATAGAAATAGCCTTTGGAGGCTCTTCTTTATTGGAAAGTAGCGAAAAACCTTCTTAGGAACCCTATAAACATGCTTTCCATCTAGAATTTTCCTAACTGATTTCCACCGTGAAGCTTTACACTTTGGACATGAGTTAAATTCCTTATGGTCCTTCCAATAGAGAATGCAATCGTTCTCACAAGCATGGATACTAATGTACCCAAGACCTATGGATTTAATCAATTTTTTTGATTCATGGAAGTTTTTTGGTAGTGCTGAACCCTCTGGTAGTGCATCATTAAGAAGATCTAGTAATATGTCAAAACTTCTATCAGTCCATCCTCCAAGAAGCTTGATGTGAAGCAATCTAATCAAAAAACGCAGTTTCTTATATTTCTTGCAAGTAGGGTACAACTCTTGGCTATTGGCTTCTACCAACTTTTGGAGTGCCCGTAGGTCATCACTAGGCACATCGGAACTGTCATCTTCAAAGTCCCCTCCATTATCTAGACCACCAGCTAGATCCCTAAGCAATTCAGATATTTCATCATCTTCAGCCTCTTCAATAGGGACAACACCATCACTATTCCCTGGATTCACATCCGATGAAGAAGCTTCCCCATGGAAGTTCCATGTTGTGTACCCCCTTAAAAACCCATCGCATATCAAGTTTTCCCGTACATCACAACCCTCTCTCCAAAATGAGTTAGCACACTTTCTACAAGGGCATAATATCTTGTTTCCTATCGCTGAATTTTTAAATGCATAAGCTATGAACCCATTCACACCTTGTATATATGCCTTGGTGTGCCTACATGAGATTCATTATGTCAAATTCCATGTTAACTAGGTTAAGTCTAAGTAGTTCGGAAATAGTTCTTGTGTGTACCTAGGCTCATTATCAATCCATGTTTTATCCATAGTACTTTGTGGGGAGAGCAAGATGCTTTCTTTATATATATTTTCACACTACAACATCACACATCAATACAAAACCACAAGACAGAAATTGTAGCTTAGAACAAGGCAATCTGGTAATCATGAAGGAGAACTAGATAAATAAAACCTTACTGTTTCACAGAAGCTCCTTCAATCAACAACTCCTCAGCAATGAACACTGGCTGCTATGATTGTTCTAGAAAATTAGAAATGCTTGCAAGATATTCACCACCTCCTATACCAAAAAGAATAAAGTCAGGGAATATAAAATGCCCCAATATTCAAAGTGGAGGGCAACAGTAAATGTCATGCTGATGTTTACATGCAACAAGCGAGCTTTTATCAAAGAGTACAGCAACCTTAGTGTTAAAAAATAAATAATTCTTGTGTAGACAGCAAGAGCACAGGGAATTCGAGCATTGCAACAAGAGCACAGCAAATTCGAGTATTACAGGCAGCTTTTTCTTTACAACTACTAATTTTAGCGTATGTTCACTTAGATTAAACAAGCTGCTCCAACAAAGACCAATCAGGAATACAACCCAAAAACATTTATTCTTTCAGCTACAACCCAATCACAAAGAGAAGCTCTACATAATGTGCATGACCATGAGTATGTATTTCCCCTCTAGATTTGCAAAAAAAAATCATGAGCACGTATTTAATTCATGTAACTATTAATTAGTAACATTTCATATATGTGTATATATATACTAGCAATAAGTAGTACTAACAGTTATTCGAAAACCATGGCAAAGTTTCATATCATGCATGATCCAAGACAACCCATGGCTGCTGGTAACCTTGCCAATAACCAGAGCAACCCCAAGTAATGGGGGTCAAACAAGCGACAAATACTTTTGTGAACAATCAGATTCCTAGTGTCAGAACCATTGGCACTAACACTACAGAATGCCACACCTCTAAACAGCTATCAGAACATGCTCAGAAGCTGTAGTGCCAATCCAATTTTGCTGCAGCAGGAGGCATTAAGTGTCATCAAAGGTCCTACAACAATGCACAATGGCATACAGCTGGTCAGATCCTTTCGTGGACCTAACTAGTACAACTAAGGGAGTACTACTAATCAGTAAGTATTATACTAATCAAATGAAACCTTCTACTTTGTGTTCTGTAAAAGTGTACAGATTAAAGAAAGAGCTCAAACTGATATTTTACTGATCAAAGAAAATAACAACCCAAGCACAAGTAGACATTCATTACTCCATTCGAGAGTATGTGACAGGCCCCTAAATAAAATATAAAAAGCAGCACACAACAGTGAAAGTAGAGTACACGGAGCTATCCATCAATGAGCAAAGGCGGAGCAATCAAATATTAAAAGTGGCAGACAGATGGGAGATTTGGTGAGCCAAAACACGAGAGGAGGAAGATCGAGGACAGAGTTGAAGCGGACGGACAAAGGTGAGGATAGACCTGTGGATGACGACTCCAAGCAGATGGACAGGTGAGGTGCAAATGGACCTACGGACAGTGATAGCAACTCGAAGCAGAGGAGGCAGGGAGCGTCCTAGGCCTAGGCAGACGACGGATGGTTGACAGAGGCGGAAAAGCAGGTGCAAACGGTCGGCGAGTCGATGGAGATGGGCGAGCAGGTGCGGACCGCTGACTTGTGCGTGCAAGTGGAGATGCAGGGGCGGCCTCGTGGGAGATGCGGATCTGTGGGCGGGTGGGCGACGAGGAGCGGATCCGTGGGCGGGCGGCTGACGAAGGGCAGATCCGTGGGCGGGCGGCCGGTGAGGGGCGCAGCCATGGGTTGGCGGCTGCCGACGGGGTCGACGGCTGCCGATGGGGTTGGCGGCGCAGGCAGCAGGCTGGGGGCGCGGCGTGGAGAGTGCGTGGGATGGAGTCGGCAGGGCGACGACGATGTGCTGCGTGGGCTGATGAAAGTGAATCGAGTATTGACTGTTTGACTTAGGGTTTAGGTGAAAACATCGCGGGAACGGGCCGACCTTCTGCGGGAACGGGCCAAAAACTGGGTAAATTGTTTAGCGACGGATGATTCGACCCAATTACTGATATATTGCAACGGAGCATGCGATGCTAAATAAAAATATTTATAGCAACGGACTGTCCGTCGAAGTATTGCATTTCAGCAACGGGCATCTTTAGCAACAGAGGTCCATTGTTATTAAAAGGTTGTGGTGTAGTGATGTGCAATTGGTTGAAGCTAAGACGCGAGGATTAGTGAGTTAATCTTGTTGCAAAACGCTCTGTCAGTCGGCCTGATGGAGTTTCAAACGAGCAGAGCGCCGAGCGCTGGTCGTGGCCGACCGCGTCAGGCATCGCGCGCCGCGTGTCGACCGTACGTCGGCGGAACGACCGCGCCGATCGCGAGTTTGGACGCCCGCACACTCCAGCGATGGACTGCACCGCACACTCGCCCTCGCTCTCTCCCTCTCTTCTCTGCTTCACGCAAGAAAGTGCAACACCATGCCATTGCCGAGCAGCGCCGTCGCCGAGCTCGCCTACGAAGCACACCACCACATTGGCCGCCAAAACGCAGCCACAGCTTCGCCTCGCTCCGCTCCACCTTTTGCACCGCTCAGCTGTTGCGCTAACCGCACAGGTGAGCCAGCCCGAGCAACACCGCGGCCGCCATTGACGACCTAAGCTCTGCCGAGCCTTGCACCGCCGTGGCCAACACACAATGCAGCACCTCTCCCTCTCTTCTAGCTCTTGTACGCGGTAGCCTAGAGGTTGTAGATGCTAACCGAGGAGTTGGTTGAAGCGATTAGGGTTAGGGTTCGCCGGAACGGGAACTCCGCCGCGCGCAAGCGCATGGCACCCGCAACGCCGGTGAGGGTTACGCTGGACTTCTCAGCGTCGCCCGCGTTCGTCGAAGTCGCATTAGGGTTAGCTGGTTAGTCAGTGGTTAGATAGCTGGAGTTGGTTGAAGTAGTCGTGCCTCGCCATTGCCGGAACAGCAGCACCGCGCCGCCGTGAACTCGCCACCGTGCCGCTGTGCATGTGGCCGACCTCATCGGAGGGTTCGCATGGCCCCAATCCGGGCTAGATCGGACCGCTAGGATTCCGTGTAGTTGTAGCCGCCGCTAGTTTGGTCAGTAGAGCCTTGCGCTGGCCAGCGTAAGAGCCGCAACGCCGCCGTGCCGCCATGAATGCCGTCGAGCATGCTCCGGTGAATCTGGGGTACAACCAGTTACATGGTTCGATGCGGGATGCGTAGGAGAACACAATTGTAGAGTTGGTTTAGCCAGAGACCTCACTGCGGTTACATGGCGAAGGACCGACGGTCGAGCACCTCCAGTGCAGTCGGCTCTGTGGATAAGAAGTTGACCAGTGGGTCCCGCTTGTCATAGGCCCTAAGTGTTTTTCTGTTTTGTTCTTTTCAGTTTTGGTTGCTAACTTTGGAAATTCATAACTAATTCCAGGAATATGCTAAAAGTGTGAAACCAGTTCTATTAGCTTTGTTATGTTTTTCTCTATGCATGAAAAATGTTAAGTAACCTATTGTTACTGTTCTTCTGTGTTGTTTTAATAAAAGTGGACAACAAGCTTTATATGCTTAGATTAACTTGTTTAATTTATATCTAGAGTTTGGTAAGTGATAAAATCATGGTTCTTGGTGTGATGAGTTTTTCTCAGCATGCACTTTCCATGAAAAATGTTAAAGTGCTAGTAACCTTTAATTTAATTACATGTTGTAGTATTTTTTGGTTAAATGCTTAATTAAGTAAATGCAACCTTGTTAAGTTTGCTAAGCTAAGTTAAATGTGTTTGCTGTACTTGGTAATTTTTGTACATGTGTTGTTTGCTTAGAATACGCTAAGAAAAATATGAAATCTGTTGTTTTACACTTTTCAAATTGTTTAAGTAATTAAGTCTTAAAATGTGCTTGTTTCCTCATCACCAGCAAAGAAGTAATTTTAACCCTGTTTTATGTATGTTTTATGTTGATGTTGTGAATACCAAAGTGGTAGCTAATTATGTAATCTAGCTTCGGTAAGTGATATATGGCTTGGGTAAGTTAAGCCAATAGCTTAAACCATAAAACTTGTTTAAATGCAGGTGTAAGAGAGCTTACCTCAGAGGAGAAGCTCTATTACAGGTTGCTAAAGAAGGGTAAGTGTTAACTTCTCTACAGCCGAAGAGATTTGCACATATTCGATCAATGAGATAAAATGTTGCATAATACATTCATCATGAGCATTCATCCATATGCATTAGACATATCTCATTTCTAGTATATGACTTGTCATATATATTGGATCATCATACATGTATACATGCATCCAGGATCGCCGGAGGGAGTGACCTTGCTGGAGTTTGGGGAGCTGGAAGGAGGAGTCCCACCGGAGATTCAAGCTCCAGAAGTTCCAGAAGAAGGAGAACAGGGCCCTGACCTTCCTGAGTGCCCAAACCACCTTCCCTCCACCTTTGTGAAAGGCAAGCCCCGGAGCATTATATACCTTCTTACTCTATTTAAAGTATTTTACTTACAATCCAACCACTTGTTTGTGCATTAAGTTAGTAGGAGTTGAGATGAAACCCCTTGCTGCATTATATCTTCCTTGTCCAACAAAAGAACCTTGTAGGCCCAGGATTGAAACCTCTGCTTAGCCATGCTTAGACCGGTAGCGTGGGTGATCTATCATCCTCCACAATGATAGGATGCTGGTCACAGTTGGCTATATTTGCTATCGTGAAAAATAACCGTGTGGAAGTAATAAATCAAGACCGGGCGAACAAGGTGTTGTGAGCCACTTGACTTGGAGGTCTTGTGAGTGGGTTCTCTCCGCCTGTGTCGCTAGGCACTGGATCGTGGTTGGACATCTGCCGAGATTGAACGCATGCCTCTTTTATAGCTGGCCGAATAATTTGTTTTGACCGCGAAGCCTAACTCTGTATGTTCGACCGGAATCTCCTCCTACTTGGGTCATGAAGACCGCGAGTGGCATAGTAGGCATGGGCAAGTATGACTTGAGCTACCTGGCCGGGACCGTGGGCAGGATCTACTTGAGCAACCTGGCTATCCGTGAGTCGCTACTCATGCCTGTACCGGGAGATCCACGGCTACCCGAGCTATATTGAAGGTGATCCGCATAAGTGTGCTGGCAGGCATACTTGGGTGTGATTGAGGAATAAACCTCCAGCTGGATAGGAATTTGATTTGAATCGCAGTCTCTCCCCGTCAGTGAGAAACTTGAAAGATCTTCCTCCCACTGTAGAAACCTGAACTCTAATAAGTAACCAAAAGATGGTTATGTGGTTGTTAACACTGGATTTTGGCATACTTAGAATGACAGGTGGGCCAGTGTGAAGGAAAAACTGCCGAAGACAGGTGTTTAGGGTATTCGGTAAAATCTATGCGGTCGGCTAATTTCTAGAGATTCGGCAATTGATCATGCGGTCGGCTACTTCGAAGAGAGAGGCGGTTTTTCGTTGAAGCGACAAAAACGGCAAGTAGAAACCGATCGGTAACGATAGCCGCGACGATTAAGGCAATAAAGACTGCGAAAGAAAATAAAGTCGGGATATTGTGCTACTTCCTTTAACATCTTGTAATCGTATCCTTTTAGGACTTATGTCATGACCAGGGTATAAATATAAACCCTTAGCCATTGTAAAAAGGGTTCACAACCAAATCAATACAACCGGCCCCGTGCCAACTTCGAGTCCTTTTTGTCATGTCGTCGAGTTCTTCGAGAGGAATCATCGATCCGTCGACCTCCGTAAGTCCCGGCAACCTTGTTATCATGTCTAGTATCATGCGGTGGATTTAGATATCGATGCAAGTAGTCTTGTTTGTTTCCAATGATCGTGCGGCGGATCTTTGCTTAATAATCAAGAGGTCTTTGCTTGTGTTTTGTCTATGAATAGATGTCGTGCGGCCGATGTTTACTTGTTATGCTTAGCAGAAGCAAGATAGTTATAGGCTCTACTAGATTTGGCAAAATCTATTAGATTCATCAAGTTATCATGTGTTGATTGCTTTAAATATTTTACATATTTGCAAACACTCTTTTGCCCAATCTAGATTGATGAGGTTCAGCTCTTCTTTTTATCATAGATCTATTCATGCTTTAATAATTCAACACTTTCATGTTGTTTCCATAGTTAGATCTTATGTTTCATAGTAGCCGAATTAGTTCAATCTAGGTTGTTACGTGTTGCGGGTTCGTGCATGTTATTTCACGTTCAAGTTTTGATAAAGCTAAGTATCGTGCGGCAGGTGCAAGCTTAGATTGGTTTGATCGTGTTTTCTTACATGTTTCCTTAATCATGGATCCCAACTCGGTCAGATTGCCGAGCTTGGTAGTGCTTTAACTTTTGGATAATTGATTCATTCATACGTACTTTTCCCATGCATGCATATTCAGCAATCAATGTGCCACGTGCTCTTTGCTTTAGCCGAATGTTCTATATACCCTGTTGGCAGATAGCATTTATAGTTGTAGGTCGTCGTAAGTAGCTTCAGGGTCGTACATATGGAACTGTCTGGTCTCATCTGGCACGTTCCAGTTTATATCTAATGATTTTCATCCTTTGTTAGTTTCAGGTCAAATTGACTGGCACGTTTTTGGTTCTCGAAACACCCGGGCACCCGATTGAAGCAACGCTTTCCGGCTTGCTGTGTGTGAGACAAAGTGCGTCACTTTTTGTGTCAACACACTTTTTGGCACGCTCGATGGGACACCACATCTCAGGATGGTTGAAATCGACAATAGCCAGGTTCTGGACGTGACTATGGAAGAGTTGCAAGAAGATATGAGGAATTTGATCCAGCAGGCGTGCGATGAGTTCCAGCACAAGTGCTTAATGTCCTTTTCAAAGAACAAGAGCAACAAGGTTTTCCAGAAGCAATCGCTCCTAAGGGCCCTCCTTCCACATCAGACTGATTATGCGGAGGAAGAAGATGCTCAGAAAGTTGGTGCGGCGATCTACAAAGCCATGAGCGAAACCATGACAAATCATCATACAACTTTCTTGAACACTTTTTCGTTAGATCATGGTCAGCACGTTTGGTCTAGCCGTCAATAAACTCTTTGGGAGACTCATGGCCCAATACGAGGGGCAACATTATTCCATGTGCCAAAATACTAGGAGAAGACCATTGAAGATGGTGGAGCGCCTGACATGACCCAAGCTGGGATGGTTCCTCACCAGAAACAGCAATATCCCATGACTCACGGCCAGCTCGCATTCGGCGCATCAGGGAGCGTCTCACAGTTGGCTTTCAAGGTATCCCTGATAGCCAACAGGTTGCAAAAAAGCATGTATGGGGAGGGGTATCAAGAATTTGCCGATTACAGCGCCATTGATGCTCTCCCGAATCCGGGATACGGGAACCCAGCAGGGCTACCATTTGAAGGGCAGGCACGTGGAGCTCCGAATTCTAGCATTGATCTTATCATGGATAGGATGGTAGACATGATGAAGAATCAGTTTGGCTTGAAGCCAAAAAAACCAGTCATATGCATACAAGTCCCCTTATCTAGAGTGGTACAACCGAGTGGCTCTCCCTCCAAGAGTTAAGGCTCCTACAAACTTGACCAAGTTTTCTGGCCAGGATGACACCAGCACTATAGAACACATCAGCTGATACTTGATGCAGCTGAGGGAAACATCTACAGATGATGCTTGGAAGATTCGATATTTCCCTTTGTCTCTGACAGGACCGACTTTCACATGGTTCGCGTCTCTACCGGCAAACTCTATTAGCAGCTGGACAGACCTGGAGCAGAAATTCCATGCGTATTTCTTTACAGGCACCAATGAGAAGAAACTAGTCGATATTATGAGCTTGAGACAGAAAGTTAATGAGACACCCCAGGAGTATCTCCGCAGGTTCAGGGAAACCAAGAACCTCTGCTATTCTCTGAATTTACCAGATGACCAGTTGCCAGGGATGGTAGTGGCAGGCATGCAGCCGAACATTAGAGAAAAGTTGTTCAGTATGGACTTCGAAGACCTTGGTCAGTTGTCGCAACGGTTAGCAATGATGAGTAACCAGGCTCAAGGGTTCAGAAGAGATAACCGTTTCCAGAAAGGTGATATGACTAATACAGTGTATCAGAGTTTCCTGGAAGAAGCAACGGAGTTCGAAGACAAGGATGAGGTCGCCGTAGCCGAACTAGTCTGGGCAAAAGAACCAACTGAAGTTAATCAACGATGGTTGAGGCAACAGAAGGGTACTTACGACTTTGATGTATCCAAATCAGACAAGCTGTTCGAGTTGTTGTTCAAGGAAGGACACATCAAATTGCTAGAAGGGCACCCCATGCTGCGCCCTGAAGGGGTAAAGGAAAAAAGATTTTGCGGCTACCATAATACTAATTCCCATGCCATCAATGGCTGCCAAGTGTCCAGAATGAAAATCCAGAAAGTTATTCAGGAAGGGCATCTGAAGTTTGATGGCAAGATGAAGATTGATGCTAATCCTTTTGCACAGAACACAATATCTTTCTCTATGAATATGGTTGTCGTGGATGATTCCAAAGGCAAGGGCAAGATGAAGGTGCTGACCTCAGATAGAGCGAAGAAAACTGGTGTGGTTGACCCTGATCAGCAGATTACAGACGAGGAGCTTCGGCAATGAAGACAGTTCTAGAATAGCCGAACTGAAAAAGGGGAAGCCTCCAAACCCAGGGTAACAACGCGGATCCTTTTAAACAAATGACAACGGGAACAAGAGCAGTATCAGAGATAGATGCATTACGAGGAACAAGAATTCATAGAGGAATGTCAGATACATGAGGAAGAAGTGTATCAGAGAAAACAAGAGCGCTTGAGAGAGCAGGAGCAGTCTCATTGGGGATGCTCGTTCTTCAAACATTGTTGGAATGAAGACCTAAAGCTGCCTACTAGAGACAATTGCCTCGAATGCAGTGATCAGTATTTAGGGTATAGGTAGTCCCGGGTCAACCGCCGTCCGGTCCATGAAAGACTTGGAGCACATGTTCCTAGGGATGATCAACGCTTAAAAATAGGCAACTCAGAGGATTGGCAAGGAAAAAGGTTTGCCGATCAAGAGTGGGTTCATTCTGAGGAGAGAGAGCACCGGGAGTATGTATGGTAGAATAGACAGTGGTGTCCACCAGGGCTGAAGAAGAGCCAGAAGAGGAGGGTGCAACGCTTGAGGAATGGAGAGCTAGCGCAAGTGATTGCCGAACGGAAACCAACGTGGCGTCCTAAGAAAAAAACCCGATGAACACGACCGTTCAGCTGATGCATACATGGCCTTCTTCATTCCATCAGAATTTATAGCTCCCGAAGACCAAGATATCCAAGAAGAAGTGTCCTCAGATGTTGATGAGAGCGAGTATGAGAATATGATGGCCCCGCTTGTCCTGACTCAACAGGCAGTTTTCGATAAACCGACCAAGCATCGACACTTGAAGGCGCTTTACGTGAAGGGATACATCAATGGCAAGACTCTGACCAAGATGCTGGTTGATGGAGGAGCTGCCATTAATATCATGCCTTATACTACCTTTAGGAAGTTCGGGATGACCAATGAGGAGTTGTTGAAGACCGACTTGGTACTCAGAGACTTTGCTGGCAATCCTTTCGACACTCGAGGGGCAGTACACGTCGAGTTGATGATTGGATCAAAGACTCTGATCACTACCTTCTTTATCATCGATGGCAAGGGGCATATAGTCTGCTCTTGGGAAGAGATTGGATCCATGCTAACTGCTGCATACCTTCAACCATGCATCAGGCTCTCATTCAATGGATTGGAGATGATGTTGAGATTGTTCATGCTGATGATTCGGTAAGTGTTGCTGCCGCAAAACCTGTCTACTGGGAGTATGATGGCTTCGATTGTTTCTCTGGAAAGATTTGGGGAGAAGGTCCCGTGAATGTCTCCGGCAAGGGCCAACAGCTGATCCAAGCAGTCGGCTCTGAGAGCAATTTTTAATGGGGAACCCAATCGATGACAGTGAAGGGAAGCTGGGACGTGGTTTCATGTCAGCCGATAAGCTAGAGATAAATGTTGGTGATGATGTCAAACCGAGGCCGATGTTTATCAGTGTAAATTTAGACCAATAGCATAGGTTGAAGCTGATAGACCTACTGAAAGAATTCAAAGATTGTTTTTCTTGGGATTATACAGAAATGCCCGGACTAGATCGTTCTATCGTTGAACACAAATTGCCAATCAAGCCCGGGTACCGTCCTTTCAAACAACCTCCCCGGAAGATTTTCAAAGAAGAGGTATTGGCCGATGTAAAAAAGGAAGTTGAAAGATTATTAGAAGCAGATTTTATTCGGCCATGCAGGTATGAAGATTGGGTTTCAAACATAGTCCCGATGTACAAGAAAAATGGAAAGATGAGGGTCTGCATTGACTTTAGAAATCTCAATAAAGCTACTCCTATGGATGGTTACCCGATGCCGGTTGCTGATCTGCTCGTCGATGCGTCGGCTGGTTATGAAGTCTCATCAGCTTTATGGATGGTAATGCTGGTTATAACCAAATCTTCATGGAAATAGAGGATATTTCAAAAACAACCTTCAGATGCCCTGGTCATATTGGTTTGTTTGAATGGATTGTCATGACTTTTGGTTTAAAGAATGCCGGTGCAATCTATCAGAGAGCTATGAACTATATTTTTCACGAGTTGATCGGCAAGATTGTGGAAATCTATATTGATGACGTGGTGGTCAAGTCTAGAAATCACGAGGGGCATTTAGCCGATTTAAGGAAGACCTTGGAGTGCACTAGGAAGCATGGTTTGAGGATGAACCCGAACAAGTGTGCCTTTAGAGTCTCGACTGATGAGTTTTTAGGCTTTTTAGTCCATAAAGGAGGAATAGAGGTCGGTAAGAAGAGCATGGAAGCAATGGATAAGGTGGTGCCTCCGACCAATCTCACAGAGTTGCAATCACTACTTGGCAAGATTAATTTTGTGAGAAAATTCATATCTAATTTGTCAGAAAAAGTGTTGCCCTTCTCTCCACTGTTAAAGCTCAAAAAAGATCAAGAGTTCATGTGGGGTGACGTACAACAGAAGGCTTTTGATGAGATCAAAGAGTACATAAAGGCGCCACCCGTATTGGTACCTCCGCAACTTGACAAGCCTTTTAAGCTGTACGTGGCGGCCGACAACCTGACGATAGGGTTGGCCCTCATGCAAGAGTTTGAAGGAAAAGAAAGGGTAATAGCTTACCTTAGCCGAAAGCTGCTGGATCCAGAGACAAGGTATTCAGCTATAGAAAGACTTTGCTTGTGTGTGTTTTACTCGTGTACCAAGCTTCGGCATTACTTGTTAAATGCCGAATGCGTAGTAGTTTCTGAGTTCGATGTGATAAAACATATGTTATTAATGCCAATTTTAAATGGAAGAATTGACAAATAGATTTTAGCTCTGTCAGAATTCGATTTAAGGTATGAATCGGCAAAAGCAGTAAAAGGTCACGTTATTGCCGATTTTGTTACCCAACACCGTGATCCTTCTGCTAGAATGGTGACCATTGCACCATGGACTTTGTTTTTTGATGGTTCATCTTGTAGCAAAGGTGGTGGTGCTGGTATTCTCTTGATTTCTCCTAGAGGGTTGACTTTTGAGTATGCCATCCCTATTGGATTCTTGGTTACTAACAATCAAGCAGAGTATGAAGCATTGCTTAAAGGACTTCGGCTCCTTGTCAAAATGAAGGCCATTGCTACTGTAGCGGTTAGGTTTTTTCTCTAGATTGGTTTGAACAGAGAAACTGGGAAGACGAGAAGGCTTGACTGAAGGCGATGATGGAGGCTAAGAAAGAAGGCTTATTTATAAGCGGAACAGGAATACCAAACGGCAAACTAGGGTTTTCCCTCTCAAGTGGGTCGTTACCGGGCTGGGCCAGACTCAGGTATATCAAAGGTCGCTCGGCTATATCCCTAAACCAAAAACGATCGGCTATCTGAAAGTCAGAGATGAATCGGCTATGCTTTAATCGGGAAGGATAACAGAACCGATTATGCTGTCATACAAGCAGAAATGTATAAGAGATAAAACAGTAGGGACATTCAATTGTTCATGAACAAAATGTGCTGCACTTGATCTATTACATGTTATATCTCTACTGGCTCAGAAGCTGATTGATGGCATCCAGGGCTTCAATCCTGATTCGGCTAACATCATCCAACACTTTTTGATCTTCATTTTCAGAACTCTGGATGCTGGATAGTTTTGCTTTGATTTGTTGATCTTCTTTCAAAATGATTGACATTTTTTATGAAGTGGCTTCTATAGAATTCAGCAAAACTGTCATCTTGGCTTCATGGGATTGAATTTTGGCGTTCAGTTCAGATAATTGAGCTTCTAATATGATTTTCTCATCGTTCATGACTTTCAGCTTAGACTCCAGAGTCACCAGTGAGTCTTTGGCAGCTTGAAGATTGGAGTGTAAAGTTTTGACTTCTTGTTTCTTCAAAGACATGTTATCCTGCAAGGCAGTCCTAGAAGCTATATTTTTGTTTGCTCTCTTCACCACAACAAAATAATCGTCAAGGTTAGCTGCAGATTCCAGGGAGGCCTTAAGGACAGGTGGAAGATCTTGGTTTATAAGATCAAGGAGATCTTTTATCTTATCTGAATCTTGGACCAGAATGTTGATGTCCTTGTTCAACAAATCAGCTATATCTTTCAGCCGAGCTTGATTTTCCACCGACAGGGTCTACTGAGAGGTGGCTTCTTCATCTTTTTCACTGATGAAGTCTTCAATAGTGAAAGAATAATTGGTAGTCGGCTTGGCAGTGTTCTTTAAAGGGAAAGGAGTGTTAGCCGACTGGATAAATGTGCTAAAAAGGAGTGTGGGATAGAATGTTACCTGCTGTGTTGATTGATCTTCAGGATGGGCTGTGTCTTGGTCTGGTTGAGAGCCTGATTGGATACCCAAGGATGGTGAACCTGGAGCTGGACCAGAGGAATGTTCTCCATCTAGATCATCTTGAATCTTATCTATTTCCAACAATGCAGGTGATAGAGTGTGAGAACAGAAAATAAATGTCTCATGAAAGAGAAGGAAATAATTAGCCGAACAATACCAATGTGTTTGAAGGTTTCGTGGGCATCTGTACTTTCGGTTTCATGGGTCTCTGTATCTTCAACTTCATAGGTCTCTGCACCCTCAGTGGGAGCTTGAGGAGGGATATTTGCTGTTGTTGGGAAGTTGCTTGATCCAGGAATTTCAACATGTGGCTGGAACAAAAGGTGATTAATATGAAGGAAGTCAAAGTTGGTGATGAGTGAGATTTATTGCTGAATAAGGATTCATACCTTAGGGGACCTCTTGACTTTCTTGGACCTTACCTTTCTAGTCACATGAATGTCCTCAAGTGTCTTCCTTTTACCTTTTTCTCCTAAATGCACAGTGGCTAAGACTGCAGGAGTCTTCATGAAAATTACAAGAGTGGGAGCATTGAACCCCAATGCGGGTTTAGGCCCAGCTTTATAGTAATCCACTGCTTTAATAGGAGTAGTGGGCTCGAAATCCTATACATGGCTGGATTTTAGAATGGGAGATAAATTTAGAAACGGGAAATGACTGGTGCAATGAGATTACCTCACTATCAGAAGCAAATTGGGGATACAAATCTTTGCATAAAGGGTGCACTGGTATATTGAAAATGTGGTTGTGCCACTCTTGCCACCAGAAAGAGAAAGGGAGTGAGCAGCATCCACTAGTCCAAATGGAGAAGGTTCATATGTTGGCAAATCTTGTCCAAGCTCAAAGACTTTTCTTAGTTCTGTTTCATTGGTGATCAACTCCCTGTATCTTATGATTGATGAGAAGAAAGGTCTTGGGGGAAGTTGTCCACATCCTAATTGCTTGGATGCCATATTGGGGTTGTAGAATTCATAGGTAGGATTCACCTTTCTCCCATGATGAAATTCGGCTGGCAAGATGCAAGGCTTGATAAAAGAGTTGAAAATTTCTGTGGACACTTTGTCAGAACAGCCAGATTCATAGCTGAATTTGCAGGGGAGAGTTAAACTATCATTCTCTCTGTAAGGGAGCCAAAGCACATTGTTGAAACCCTTGAAGAATAGCTTGAAAAGGTGACCAATGTCCATGATGATACTGATGGAAGATGCTGCTTCTCCATAGGTTTGGTAGCTCTTGGTCTTTGCTGTGCTACCTTTGGCATAGTTAACCGAAGGGAAGCTTAAATTGTGAAGGGGTACAAACACTATCTGATGCATATAAAGTTGTAGCCACATCTGAATGAACCACCAGGGGCCACTCACACAGGAGATCTCCTTGCCTTGGTACATTTGAACAGTGATCTGATGCATCATATGGTAAACAGATCCTAAAAGATATTTACCAAGAGGGATTAGTGTGCCTGCAGCTAAATCCTCAGCCATTATCATGTGATTTAAGGTTGGCTCATTGGATTTTCCACAGAAGATGAACCTGGATAGCTACATGTTCACCTTTTCAGAAACAACACCAGCAGCTTCCATGTAAGTTTGAATGTACCCAACCCATCCACCTCCGGATTTGACAGCTCTCTGGTTACTTTTGCCCTTATACTGGCAAGGGTATACTGGTTTGGACACGTTTAAGCCAGTCATCATGAATACATCGGCCAAAGTAGGGGTCATCATACCATGGCCGAAAACAAAAGCATTGATAACATCAGACCAGAAGTGAGAAGCTGCTATCAGGAGGGGTTCGTTTCTGGACATTTCTGATAAGGATAACTCTAGACAGTGGGTGATGTCTTGGCTGTCCTAGTTGCTGCTGTTCTTGTCCAACATCCTCTGGTACCAGTTTCGCCATCCGGCTGTTGGGGGAAGCGGCCAAGTCTTGAAAGTGTTTGGCCATTTGTTTGGCGGGTTAACTCCAAACTTGAAAGGAATCCTCAGGGTTTCCTTCTCAATAATCTCAGTTGGGCCAGGACTGCCCATGGGACCAAGGAAGTAGGAATCAGAGTTTGCAGCATAAGGAATCAAAATCTCGTTCTTGTATTCCTTCGAGAAATAATGGAATCAAGAAAACGAATGAGTTAGGAGAGGAGCAGGAAATCCAATCGGGGATTGCCGAATACACGAAAAAATAAATTGAGATTTTACCTCTGGAATATCGTCCTGAGTCACCATTGAAGGTTCAAAGCAGATTTGAAAGTGTGCTGAGGTATGGATTTCTTGAATGGCGGCTGCGGTGTTGAACAGTATAGACCTAGGGGAAAAAGGAAGCTTGCGGTCAATTTCAGAATAAACGACTTTTATCCCAAAATTGAGGGGGCATGTGTTAACACTGGATTTTGGCATACTTAGAATGATAGGTGGGCCAGTGTGAAGGAAAAACTGCCGAAGACAGGTGTTCAAGGTATTCGGTAAAATCTATGTGGTCGGCTAATTTCCAGAGATTCGACAATTGATCATGCGGTCGGCTACTTCGAAGAGAGAGGCGGTTTTTCGTTGAAGCGACAAAAACAGCAAGTAGAAACCGATCGGTAACGACAGCCGTGACAATTAAGGCAATAAAGACTCCGAAAGAAAATAAAGTCGGGATATTGTGCTTCTTCCTTTAATATCTTGTAATCGTATCCTTTTAGGACTCATGTCATGACCAGGGTATAAATATAAACCCTTGGCCATTGTAAAAAGGGTTCACAACCAAATCAATACAACCAGCCCCGTGCCAACTTCGAGTCCTTTTTGTCGTGTCGTCGAGTTCTTCGAGAGGAATCATCGATCCGTCGACCTTCGTAAGTCCCGGCAACCTTGTTATCATGTCTAGTATCATCCGGTGGATTTAGATATCGATGCAAGTAGTCTTGTTTGTTTCCAATGATCGTGCGGCGGATCTTTGCTTAATAATCAAGAGGTCTTTGCTTGTGTTTTGTCTATGAGTAGATGTCGTGCGGCCGATGTTTACTTGTTATGCTTAGCAGAAGCAAGATAGTTATAGGCTCTACTAGATTGGGCAAAATCTATTAGATTCATCAAGTTATCATGTGTTGATTGCTTTAAATATTTTACATATTTGCAAACACTCTTTTGCCCAATCTAGATTGATGAGGTTCAGCTCTTCTTTTTATCATAGATCTATTCATGCTTTAATAATTCAACACTTTCATGCTGTTTCCATAGTTAGATCTTATGTTTCATAGTAGCCGACTTAGTTCAATCTAGGTTGTTACGTGTTGCAGGTTCGTGCATGTTATTTCACGTTCAAGTTTTGATAAAGCTAAGTATCGTGCGGTAGGTGCAAGCTTAGATTGGTTTGATCGTGTTTTCCTACATGTTTCCTTCATCATGGATCCCAACTCGGTCGGATTTCCGAGCTTGGTAGTGCTTTAACTTTTGGATAATTGATTCATCCATACGTACTTTTCCCATGCACGTATATTCAGCAATCAATGTACCACGTGCTCTTTGCTTTAGCCGAATGTTCTATATACCCTGTTGGCAGATAGCTTTTATAGTTGTATGTCGTCGTAAGTGGCTTCAGGGCCGTAAATATGGAACTGTCTGGTCTCATCCGGCACGTTCCAGTTTATATCTAATGATTTTCATCCTTTGTTAGTTTCAGGTCAAACTGACTGGCATGTTTTCGGTTCTCGAAACACCCGGGCACCCGATTGAAGCCACACTTTCCGGCTTGCTATGTGTGAGACAAAGTGCGTCACTTTTTTTTGTCAATAGTGGTTTTATGCCAAGCACAATATGGTTATTATTGTTTGATAACTCAGTGATTGCTCTAGTATAGGTGCTAATGAGATCCGATTAATGTTCTTAATGTGCTGCTAAATGATGCTTTATAATTATGAGAATACATGAGTAATTAGGACTACTCTTTTATGCAAAATTATGCTATCTCATGAGATCCACCTGATAAAGCCTTGCATAATCCTTGAAGTGTCTATGGTTATATATCTATCTCTCTGTCGGGTAAGTCTAGCTGAGTACAATTGAGTACTCAGAGTTTCTTTACCCTTGTTGCAGATGGTATGGTCTACTCTGGCTATTGCCAGGCGTGCTTCTACCCTGCATGTGATGATGAGTGAAGACCATGGGAAATGGTGAATTCTGATGTCTCTCCTTGTTTCTTTTGATGGGACTGTACTAAGCACGGCACTATATTTGTGTTAAACAGTTTGCAATGGGTGTTTGTGAAAACGAGACTTCCGCTACTTTGATTTGAACTTGGTGTTGTAATAACAATTCTTTAAACTCGGTTGTAATATTATTTCGTTTCAAACTTATCACTGTGGATGTGCGGTTACTGAATCTAGTGTACGATCTCGGGTTGTTTCTTATTGTGGTTTGAGATCCTTCGAGATTTCAAGGACTACCGGGCTTATATGGGCTCTAGTGTGACAGTGTCGTCAGAAATGGTGACTATTACACTAGTGCTCTTATATGTTGGGCGGTTCCGTGACAGCTGGTATCGAGCAAGATTCAGTATACTACGGTTCACGAGTGTATTTGCAAACAAAAGATTTTTTTTATCAAACTATTTTGCTACAAAACTTTTGTGTGCGTACAAAATTAATTGCAAACTATGAATGTGCCATAGGTTATGTCCCTTATTGCCCACTAGGATGTCAGGTGACTTAAAGTACTAATTTGGGCGATTGCATCATATTTTCGGTTACCTATCCATACAGGTTGGAATAGTATGGGGGCCATTCACTTGAATGGTGTTGTATGGATCAAAGATTTCTTTTTATTTTTGCCGCTACACCAAAGGTAAGATGAGTTGTGAGAGTATGGTCAGACAATCATCGACCTAGGCAGGGAATATATAATGTGTCGAACTGTTGCATACGTTGATGTATATGGACAGCAAGATACCCATGTGTGGAGTAATACTTTGGAAGAAAGGGTGCATATACTGTTTACGTGTATGCTGGGTGTACACCTAAGTGAGTATTAGATTTACATTTCAGCAATGCATTATTCATACTATTGGGAAAGGGCTGAAATGAATCTTCTGCAGGTACACTAACAACGAGTCGTGTGGACCGTTTAGTTACGTATATATGAGAGAACGTATGTATGCCACCGTCTAGAATGTTCTTAGTGAAAGGTTTGCTTTCATAAGGTTTGTAAGGACGTAAGATACGTGCATGCATCATGTGTCATCATATTGCATTTAATTCCCTCCCTTACTAAATTTGTATCTCTTATACATGTTAAATGCTCAAATCTGTAAAATACATGTTCTCACAAAAAGGTTAAAACTTGTTACAGATGGCAGCACCAGGACCTCCCCAGCGCAACAACCGCTTCCTGGCAGTGTTTGGCACTCCCACCTTGCTTTGGAGGGTGCTAAGTCAGGTGGGGTATGCTGAGCATCCACAGTACTACTAGACCGAGGAGTCGCTTGGGAATGCGCTGTTGTACACTGTGACAATGACTATTCCTGAGCGCACCGAGGCACCTTTTTGGAGGAAGTGGTCAGCAGAGGCCATAGCCAGCAGCCCATGGGAAGGAGCTTAGTCTGCAGCTCTGACCATTCTGAGTCAGATCCGGCAGGAGCACAGTGGAGAGCTAGACCAGGGTGCAGCAGGGACCTTTCCAGAGGATAGCCCTGACACCATGGTCTGGTACTAGGACAGTGGGAACCCATTGATTAGGATCAGAGATGAGAGAGCTGGTAGTTCAGGACCGACTATGAGTGTTATGCATGTAGTGCTCAAGACTCTTTTTGCGAGAGAGGACTCCTACCTGTTCAGTGTGGCACGTCTACGGACCAGTGAGATGTTTCTACAGGGAGTTGGTAGAGACAATCAACGTCTCAGGAGGGCAGCTAAGGAGGTGCGGGATGAGAGGGATGCAGCTATACTTCGAGAGCAGGCACCTGTGGCGCATGAGCGTATGCCTCGCCACCAGCACATAGTGGGGAACATCGCTCACAACCGCCTTGATGCAGATTGGAATGGGCAACTTGAAAGGTCCTAGATGGCTAGAGGGGGGGGGGTGAATAGACTAATAAAAATTCTACAAATGACTAGACCAAAAGGTTAGAAAACACTTAAGCGAAGCTTTTTTCTCTAGCTCTACTTGGGGTGCAAAGCCACCTATCCAATGCAATTCTAGTTAGCTAAGTGCTTGTCAAACAATATCAAGAACCTAAAGCACTTAGCACAAGCTAGCAAGAACAACTACTAAAGAGGCTAACTAGCAAGCTAACTAGACAAGATATGGAAGAAGTAAATACAAGAGAAGCGGTGATTGTTATACCAATGCCTTGTTATGTATGGATGTCAATGTAGAGAACCAATCACAAGCATACCAATGAATAGCCGGGAGACAAGATGACATTCGATTTTTCTCCCGAGGTTCACTTGGTTGCCACCAAGCTAGTCCCCGTTGAGTCGACTACTCAAGTGGTGATTCGGTGGCTAATAGGCAATGACAAGCCTAGCCCACTACCTCGGGCACCACAAGAATCCACCCAAATGAGAGTAACTCAATGACACGAGCAATCCACTAGAGTTACCCTTTGGCGCTCCGCCGAGGTGGGTACAAGCCCTCTAACAATCACCGAAGCCGGCCGCAAACAATCACCAATTACGCCGAAGCTTCTCCACAATCGTCAAGCCGTCTAGGTGTTGGCAAACACCAAGAATAACAAGAATTCCCGCGGCGATGATGATGACCAAGTGACACTAAGATGCAATGCAATGATCAATGCACTTGGTTCACTCAAACTCTCACAAGTATGCAACAAGAGTGAAGAGAGTGAGTTGGGGGCTATCTCAAGCAAGCACAAGTGTGTCAAATGAATGGGAGGTGCAAGAGAGAGCCCTAGGAGCCGACCACAACACTTATATAGCAACCCCAAACCAACTAGACGTTTTGCTCCTCTTCCACGCTTTTCTGCAGACATCCGGACGCAGTTTGATAGGGGGTCCGGACCAACGCGTATGCGTCCGAACCCTCCTCTTTTTGAATCCAGCCGTTTGGCGCCTTCTCTGCTGCTGACATGCGGCATCCGGACGCGGTGAATAGTGGCGTCCGGACCCTTTTTTCCTTGCGTCCGGACCCAACTCAGAGAGGGTCCAGAGAGCACCAAGTCTCCGGACCCGCATCCAGTGCCCATGGTCCGGACCATGCCTTGCGTCTGGTTGCTCAGCAGAGAGCATCCAGAGAGCACCAAACCTCCGGACATGCGTCCGGAGTCCGAGTCCAGACCCTGATCAGCGTCCGGTCGCTCTGCCCAGTCTTGGCCGAGGCTAGGGTATTCCTCTGGTCGCATCTCCGATGGTCCGGTCGGCCTCTGCCCTGCGTCCGGACCTTGCGTCCGGAGCCTCTCTAAGTGGCAAACCAAGCCACTTTTTCTTCTCCAAGATTCCATGTGCTAACACCTTGTGATGCATCTCTTGTTCACCTATGTTAGCCTTTTTACAATTATAATTCATGGATTTTACTTTAGTTCCTTGAGTCACTTAGGTTCATTTTATATGGATGCAATGCAAACCTAGTGGCACATGATAACTGTAATCAAAACGAGTTTTCCCGTCCTAATAGTATGGCTATCTATCCTAAAGGTGATCACACTCTCTATAGTGTCTTGATCACTAAACCAAAAATGGCCCTATATACCTTTGCCTTGACCCCATTTTTGTTTTTCTCTTTCTTGTTTTCCTTAGTCCATGGAGCACTTGATCCATCATGGTCATTCATCTAGCTCCATGTACCAAGGTGGATTACCCTATCTTGATCATACACTTAGTACAAGGGTTAGTCCATAGGTTTCATCAATTACTCAAAACCAAACAAGGTATTTCACAACTTCAGCAGGCCCGTACCCACATCTGGGAGTTGTAGCAGGAGATCCATCAGCTCAACAATGTGATCAACCCGATTCCTCCGCCAGTTGCACCAGAGGTAGATCCTGCAGTGATCTATGCCGACGATGACCCAGTCTCCGAGGACGAGGACGAGGAGGCAACCCGATTCCTCCGCCAGTTGCACCAGAGGTAGATCCTGCAGTGATCTATGCCGACGATGACCCAGTCTCCGAGGACGAGGACGAGGAGGATCTCAAGGAGCTTGAGCTTGTCGACGACAGCAACGACGAGGGTGGCCGTCTATCAGGGATGGACACCGACCGCGATGACTGGGATAGCTTGCTTACGCTAGTCTTGTAGTTGTCTTTTGCGCTTGTGGTTTGACCTTTGTTGCTTCATGAGAGGCATGATGTTGTGTAACCACCATAACTTAAAGTCCAGATGTCTGACACTTTTGGCTTGTATGGATGCTTTCATGGTACCAAGTATGAATGAATGATGATGTGTTGTTAGTCTGAATTCTTTTATGCCCCATGTGGATTTAAGTTATCTACTTTTCAGTGATTTACTAAGGCACAATTATGATTTGTCTACAATTACTCAAATCTCATTGCTACTTGCTTTCAAATTCATGCAGATGCCTGCCAACACTCACTCCCGTGGCTCGGGAAGTGGTGGGAATCACCGTGATGAGGATGAGGCTCCTCTGCCAAATCCACTGCCACCACCACTACCGCTTACCCCGGAGAAGTTCATGGCTCAGTTCATTCGTGGACAACGCAACATTGAAGAGTTGCTTCGTGAAGTTGCTCGCAGTAACCAGAATCAAGGCAACCGTGATCGTCAACCTGCAAACTAGTTCAACACTTTCAAGGATTTTCTTGACACCAAGCCGCCAATCTTCAAGGAGGCTGAAGAGCCACTCCAGGCTGATGAATGGTTGAATACCCTGGAACAGAAGTTTTGTTTGCTCAGGATGACCAAAGAGTTAAAAGCGGAGTATGTTTCGCACCAGTTGCAAGGACCAGCAGGTATATGGTGGGCTCATCATCGCACCACATACCCTGCTAATGCTCCAGTTGTTTGGAATCAGTTCAAGACCGCTTTCAGAGGGCATTACATTCCTCCAGGCTTAATGAAAATGAAGGCCGCATAGTTTTTGAAGCTCACTCAGGGTACCAAGACCTTAACAGAGTACCTTCATGCTTTCAACAACCAGGCCCGTTATGCTCCTCAGTTTGCGAAAACAGAGGCTTAATGAAAATGAAGGCCGCATAGTTTCTGAAGCTCAATCAGGGTACCAAGACCTTAACAGAGTACCTTCATGCTTTCAACAACCAGGCCCGTTATGCTTCTCAGTTTGTGGAAACAGATGAGATGAAGATTGATAGTTTCAAGAGAGGTCTGGGAACCAAGCTGATGAAGACCCTTGCAAACTCGAACCGTACCAATTTCAATGAGTTCATCAGTGATGCTTTGACTCAGGAAAACCAGAACAACCTACACGCTGCAGCTAAAGGCCGCAAGAGGGCGTTTGAGGGAAGCTCGTCTCAGCAGAAAGCTCCTTTTGTCAACCGCAATGTTTATCGTCCTCTAGTGGCAGGAGCTAAGTTTAGGCCTCCCCAGAAGAAAGTTCCAGCTAGAGGTGCACTGCAAAGTCAGTATCGCAAGCCTTTTACCATTGCTCTTCCAAAAGGCAACCTAGGGCAAGGCAGTTCTGGCAATTTGAAGACTCCACCCAATAATGCACCATGCTTCAATTGTCAACGTCCAGGGCACTTTGCTAGAGAATGCCCTCACCCAAAGAAGAACCAAGCCTACCAGGGACTTGTGCACTATACCACAGTGGAAGAAGTGCCACTAGGAGAACCCATCATGGCTGGTATGTTCCTTGTAAACCATCATCCTGCAGTTGTGCTCTTTGATTTAGGATCTTCGCATTCGTTTGTGAGTAAAGCTTTTACTGTTAAGCATGACATGAGCATATCTGATTTGGATGTGGGGTACTGCATAAGTTCAGCAGGGGCTGACATATCAACCAAACAAGCAGTCAGGGATGTGAGTATCATAATACAAAAATATGAGTTTAAAACTGACCTCATCATCCTACCCGGCCTAGGCTTGGATGTGATCCTAGGCATGAAATGGATGCATCTCTATGGCGTCCCCATCGATATAGGGAATAGAACTCTTACCCTCAAAACTCCCGAGGAAGAAGAAACCTTCTAGATTTCCCTTCCCCGGAAGCTTGATCTTTGTGCTATGACCTGTGTTATCCAAGCCACAACTCTGAAGAATATCCCGATAGTGTTTGAATTTCCGGATGTGTTTCCTGATGACCTTCCAGGTCTTCCACCCGATCGAGATGTTGAGTTCGCTATTGAGTTTGTACCTGGTACGACGCCTATTTCTCGTAGGTTGTATAGAATGCCACCCAATGAGCTAGCAGAGTTAAAGAAACAGTTACAAGAGTTACAAGATAAAGGTCTCATTCGACCTAGTGCATCACCATGGGGATGTCCCGCATTGTTCGTCGAAAAGAAGGATAAATCCCTACCGATGTGCGTGGATTACTGACCACTTAATGTCGTAAAGATTAAGAACAAGTATCCTTTACCTCGTATTGATATCTTGTTTGATCAATTATCCAAGGCTAAAGTGTTTTCTAAGATCTATTTGCGATCCGGGTATCATCAAATCAAGATCAGGCCACAAGATATACCCAAGACAACCTTTGCAACGAGATATGGGCTTTAAGAGTATTTGGTTATATCGTTTGGGCTAACTAATGCTCCTGCCTACTTCATGTATCTTATGAACTCAGTATTCATGCCCAATCTGGATAAATTTGTGGTTGTGTTCATCGATGACATTTTGATCTACTTGGACAATGAAGCTGATCATGCAGAACACTTACGTGTGGTTCTTGCTTGGCCAAAAGAGCATAAGTTGTATGCTAAGTTTAGTAAGTGTGAGTTTTGGCTTACTAAAGTACCTTTCCTTGGACATATTCTTTCTGCTGATGGAATATCTGTGGATCCAAGCAAAGTACAAGAGGTTATGGATTAGAAAGCTCCAACATCGGTCACTGAGGTTTGTAGTTTTCTTGGTCTGGCTGGATATTACCGTCGTTTTATTCCGGACTTTTCCAAGATAGCTAAACCCATGACCAGTCTGTTAAAGAAAGATAAGAGGTTTGAATGGACTCCAGAATGTGAGGCAGCTTTTCTTACCCTAAGAACTCTACTTACTTTAGCACCCGTTTTGGCGCAACCAGACATAACAAAACCTTTTGATGTGTATTGTGATGCCTCCGGGACTGGACTAGGATGTGTTCTTATGCAAGAAGGAAAAGTGATAGCCTATGCTTCGAGATAGCTCAGAAAATATGAAGCTAACTATCCAACGCATGATCTAGAACTAGCGACAATGGTACATGCTTTAAAGATATAGAGACATTACCTCCTGGGTAACATATGCCATATATACACCGATCACAAGAGTCTCAAGTACATCTTCACTCAACCAGAGCTGAATATGAGGCAAAGAAGATGGTTAGAACTAATCAAGGATTACAATCTTGAAGTTCATTACCACCCCGGAAAAGCTAATGTAGTAGCTGATGCTTTGAGCAGAAAATCGCACTATCACCCTGTGCAACCTTTCCTCGAAGACAGGTTTAATTTTTTACACCCATCAGTGTTGTACAGTCTTACCGTCAGTTGCTCTCTCGAGAGTAAGATCGTTGAAGGTCAGAAAACAGATGTAGGTGTGTTCCATATCAAACGAAAGATGAAAACCGAGGGTTCCCAATGTTTCGAGATCGTCTTGTTGTTCCTAAGGATAAAGAATTAAGAAACCAGATCTTAGAGGAAGCACATTCCTCTAAGCTATCTATACATCCGGGTAGTAGCAAGATGTATCATGATCTGAAACAACGTTTTTGGTGGACAAAGATGAAGAAAGAAATTGCCGCATTCGTGGCAAGATGTGATGTGTGTTGTAGAGTAAAGGCGGTACATATGAAACCCGCTGGACTTCTAGAACCTTTGTCAGTTCCAGGATGGAAATGGGAAGAAATCAACATGGAATTCATAACAGGTCTCCCACCTACTCAAAGAGGTCATGACTCAATATGGGTGATCGTGGATCTATTAACAAAGTCGGCGCACTTCATACCAGTTCGCACCACTAACCGACCATATGAGTATGCAGAGATGTATATCACTCACATAGTTCACTTGCATGGTGTTCCAAGAACAATTGTGTCAGATAGAGGACCGCAATTCACTACTCGTTTTTGGGAACATTTGCATAAGCAGCTTGGAACCAATCTAGTTCGTAGTTCCGCTTATCATCTGCAAACATCAGGACAAATAGAACGAGTTAACCAGATTCTCGAAGATCTCCTTAGAGCGCGTGTGATCTCTTCAAAAGGATCTTGAGAAAGTTGGTTACCGTTAGCAGAGTTCTCTTACAATAATAGTTATCAAGAGAGTATCAAGATGGCTCCATTCGAAGCTTTGTACGGTAGAAGCTGTAGAACACCTCTCAATTGGGTTGAACCAGGAGAAAGAAGATACTACGGTATCGACTTTGTACAAGAAGCTGAAGATAAAGTTAGAATCATACAAGAACATATGCGTGCAGTCCAATCAAGACAAAAGAGTTATGCAGATAAGAGAAGAAGACCGCTTGAGTTCGAAGTCGGTGGCTATGTGTACTTGAAAGTATCACCTATGAAGGGAGTACAAAGGTTTGGAGTTAAGAGAAAGCTTGCTCCGAGGTATGTGGGGCCTTACCGGATCATTGAAAGAAGCGTAAGAGTAGCCTATAAGTTGTTGTTACCACCAGAGATGAGTGTTATCTTCAATGTCTTTCATGTATCCTAGCTTAAGAAGTGTTTGAGAGTTCGAAAGGAACATGTGGAACCCGTAGGTCTGAAGCTACAGTCAGACTTGTCTTTTGAAGAAAAACCTGTCCAAGTCATGGACACCAAAGAAAGAGTAACTCAAAATAAAGTTATCAAGTTTTACAAAATAATGTGGAACAATCAAAGTGAACGAGATGCTACATGGGAACGGGAAGACTACCTTAAGGAAGTCTACCCTGCTTTCTATGAAAAATGGTAAGCCTTACAAATCTCGGGATGAGATTTTTATAAAGGGGGAAGGGTTGTAACACCCTAGGTGTTAAGCTTGTATTTGCATATCATTTCATGAGCATGAACACAAGCATCATTGCATTCATGCATTTGAATAATCATATGAAATGATAACCTTAGTGGTCACCTTGTTTTTCATGTGTGTATGTGTTGACCTACACTTAGCTTTAAGTAAGTTATACTTGTATAATCAAGTTCTTGATGTTTTGATCACTAATAACCATCTAGAAATGCTTAGGGATGAAAATGGAACCATGTTTATGTTCATGATCAAGTCAAATTAAGCTTCTAGGGTTTAAGCTCCTATGTTGACCTAAGGAACCCTTTTTCTTGATTTAACAAATTGATCTTGTTAATGGCTTTGTATGACAAAGTTTGCTTAAGAAAAGTTGTAGAGTTTTTAATTCTGAACAAACTTTGTTTAACCACCTTGAGGTGATTTGGATCCTAAAATACCCTAATTGGCCAATTAAGGATGATTTGGGGGTTCTTTTAGTTCTATGATTTTCCTAAGTCATAACTGCGTTTCAGTTTGATTGATGCTACGTTTGAATGCTTGTAGTTTGAAATCCAAACCATTTCAGTTCAAACAAATTGCACCAAAGATGGAGTTCAGCTATAGCTCTACAGAAATGTGCAATTGGTTGAAGCTAAGACGCGAGGATTAGGGAGTTAATCTTGTTGCAAAACGCTCCGTCAGTTGGCCTGATGGATTTTAAAACAAGCAGAGCAACGCCGAGCGCCAGTCGTGGCCGACCGCGTCAGGCATCACGCGCCGCGTGTCGACCGTACATCGGCAGAACGCCCGCGCCGGCCGCGATTTTGGACGCCCGCACACTCCGGCTCCCGACCGCACCGCACACTCTCCCTCGCTCTCTCCCTCTCTTCTCTGCTTCACGCAAGAAAGCATAGCACCGCGGCATTGCTGAGCAGCGTCGTTGCCGAGCTCGCCTGTGAAGCACACCGCCGCATTGGCCACCAAAACACAGCCACAACTTCTCCTCGCTCTACTCCACCTTTTGCACCACTCAGTTGTCGCTCTAACCGCACAGGTGAGCCAGCCCAAGCAACACCGCGGCTGCCATTGCCGACCTAAGCTCCGCCGAGCTTTGCGCCGCCGTGGCCAGCCCAATCCAGCACCTCTCCCTCTCTTCTAGGTCTTGTACGCGGTAGCCTAGAGGTTGTAGATGCTCACCGAGGAGTTGGTTGAAGCGATTAGGGTTAGGGCTCACCAGAACGGGAACTCCGCCGCGCGCAAGCGCATGGCACCCGCAACGTCGACGAGGGTTACACTGGGCTTCTCAGCGTCGCTCGCGTTCATCGAAGTCGCGTTAGGGTTAGCTGGTTAGTCAGTGGTTAGATAGCCGGAGTTGGTTGAAGCAGTCGTGCCTCGCCATCGTCGGAACAGCAGCACCGCGCCGCCATGAACTCGCCATTGTGCCGCTGTGCATGTGACCGAACTCATCGGAGGGTTCGCATGGCCCCAATCCAGGCTAGATCAGACCGCTAGGGTTTCGTGTAGTTGTAGCCGCCGCTAGTTTTGTCAGTAGAGCCTTGCGCCGAGCAGCGTAAGAGCCGCAACGTCGCCGTGCCGCCATGAACGCCGTCGAGCATGCTCCAGTAAACCTGGGGTACAACCAGTTACATGGTTCGATGCAGGATACGTAGGAGAACACAACCGTAGAGTTGGTTTATCCGTATACCTCACCGCTAGCGAAGGATCGACGGTCGAGCACCTCCAGTGCAGTCGGCTCTGTGGGGAAGAAGCTGACCAGTGGGTCCCGCTTGTCATAGGCCCTAAGTGTTTTCCTGTTTTGTTCTTTTCAGTTTTGGTTGCTAACTTTGGAAATTCATAACTAATTCCAGGAAAATGCTAAAAATGTGAAACCAGTTCTGTTAGCTTTGTTATGTTTTTCTCTATGCATGAAAAACGTTAAGTAACCTGTTGTTACTTTTCCTTAATGCTGTTTTAATAAAAGTGGACAGAAAGCTTTATATGCTTAGTTTAACTTGTTTAATTTATATCTGGAGTTTGGTAAGTGATAAAATTATGGTTCTTGTTGTGATGAGTTTGTCTCAGAATGCACTTTCCATGAAAAATGTTAAAGTGACAGTAACCTTTAATTTAATTGCATGATGTAGTCTTTTTGGTTAAATGCTTAATTAAGTAAATGCAACCTTGTTAATTTTGCTAAGCTAAGTTAAATGTGTTTGTTGTGCTGGTAATTTTTTTACATGTTTTGTTTGCTTAGAAAATGTTAAGAAAAATATGAAATCGGTTGTTTTACACTTTTCATATTGTTTAAGTAATTAAGTCTTAAAATGTGCTTGTTTCCTCATCACCAGCAAAGAAGTAATTTTAACCCTGTTTTATGTATGTTTGTTGTTGATGTTGTGAATACCAGATAATTATGTAATCTAGTTTGTCTAAATTTATCATAATTTTCTGAATGCTAGTTAACAGCTTTATAACTATCTGAAGTGCTATCTGGAATGTGTTAAAACAGCTAGAACATGTTTTCTTGTTAGATTTGTTTGAGCTACTTATGTTTAGTTTCAGCAGTAGCTAGAGTTAACTTTATTGTAGATAACTTGTGTATCTACTTATGTTTAGTTTCAACAGTAGCCATAACCTGTTTAGTTTAACCTGGATACATTTTACAAGTTTAACTTTAAATCTGTGTTTTTCTGTTTCTTGAAAACAACTTTGCTTAAAGTGTCTGTTAGGTCTTTTTAATGTTGGATCTAGCTGGGGAGTTTCTGGAGTGTTTTGTGGAAAATTTCACAAGCTTTCCAGAATGTCCAAGTTTGTAATTTTTGGTTATGTGTAGCTGCAACTACACAATTTTCTTTTAGCTGCTGTTTTAAGTATTTTGTATGCCATGATGTGAGTGTTAAGAGAGCTTACCTCAGAGGAGAAGCTCTATTACAGGTTGCTAAAGAAGGGTAAGTGTTAACTTCTCTACAGCCGAAGAGATTTGCACATATTCGGTCAATGAGATAAAATGTTGCATAATACATTCATCATGAGCATTCATTCATATGCATTAGACATGTCTCATTTCTAGTATATGACATGTCATATATATTGGATTGTCATACATGTATACATGCATCCAGGATCGCCGGAGGGAGTGACCTTGCTGGAGTTTGGGGAGCTAGAGGAGTCCCACTAGAGATTCAAGCTCCAGAAGTTCCAGAAGAAGGAGAACAGGCCCTGACCTTCCTGAGTGCCCAAACCACCTTCCCTCCACCTTTGTGAAAGGAAAGCCCCGGAGCATTATACACCTTCTTACTCTATTTAAAGTATTTTACTTACAATCCAACCACTTGTTTGTGCATTAAGTTAGTAGGAGTTGAGATGAAACCCCTTGCTGCATTATATCTTCCTTGTCCAACAAAAGAACCTTGTAGGCCCAGGATCGAAACCTCTGCTTAGCCATGCTTAGACCGGTAGCGTGGGTGGTCTATCATCCCCCACAATGATATGATGCTGGTCACGGTTGGTTATATTTTCTATCGTGGAAAATAACCATGTGGAAGTAATAAATCGAGACGGGGCGTACAAGGTGTTGTGAGCCACTTGACTTGGAGGTCTTGTGAGCGGGTTATCTCTGCCTGTGTCGCTAGGCACTGGATCGTGGTTGGACATCTGCCGAGATTGAACCCATGCCTCTTTTATAGCTGGCCGAATAACTCGTTTCGACCGCGAAGCTTAAGTCTATATGTTCGGGCCGGAATCTCCTCCTACTTGGGTCATGAAGACCACGAGCGGCATACTAGTCGTGGACAAGTATGACCTGAGCTACCTGGTCGGGACCGTGGGCAGGATCTACTTGAGCAACCTGGCTATCCGTGAGTCGCTACTCATGCATGTACCGGGAGATCCGTGGCTACCCAAGCTATATTGAAGGTGACCTGCATAAGTGTGCTGGCAGGCATACTTGGGTGTGATTGAGGAATAAACCTCTAGCTGGATAGGAATTCGATTCAAATCGCGGTCTCTCCCCGTCAGTGAGAAACTTAAAAGATTTTCCTCCCACTGTAGAAACCTGAACTCTAATAAGTAACCAAAAGATGGTTATGTGGTTTTATGCCAAGCACAATATGGTTATTATTGTTTGATAACTCAGTGATTGCTCTAGTACAGGTTCTAATGAGATCTGATTAATGTTCTTAATCTGCTGCTAAATGATGTTTTATAATTATGAGAATACATGAGTAATTAGGATTGCTCTTTTATGCAAAATTATGCTATCTCATGAGATCCACCTGATAAAGTATTGCATAATCCTTGAAGTGTCTATGGTTATATATCTATCTCTCTGTTGGGTAAGTCTAGCTGAGTACAATGAGTACTCAGTGTTTCTTTACCCTTGTTGCAGATGGTATGGTCTACTATGGCTATTGCCAAGCGTGCCTCTACCCTGCATGTGATGATGAGTGAAGGCCATGGGCAATGGTGAATTCTGAAGTCTCTCCTTGTTGCTTTTGATGGGACTGTACTAAGCACGACACTATATTTGTGTTAAACAGTTTGCAATGGGTGTTTGTGAAAATGAGACTTCCGCTACTTTGATTTGAACTTGGTGTTGTAATAACACTTCTTTAAACTCAGTTGTAATATTATTTTGTTTTGAACTTATCACTGTGGATGTGCGGTTATTGAACGTAGTGTATGATCTCGGGTTGTTACTTATTGTGGTTTGAGATCCTTCGAGATTTCAAGGACTACGGGGCTTATATGGGCTCTAGTGTGACAGTGTCATCAGAAATGGTGACTATTACACTAGTGCTATTATATGTTGGGCGGTTCTATGACAGTGAAGACCAGGGGACGCGTGTGTTGACACCAAAGGTGGCAAACGGAAAAAGACCGCAAGTGTACGGTTGTCAAGTGTATCTTTCACCGGGAGTATTCCAGGTATCGTATTTTCCACAGGGAACGAGAAGTGAGTTAACTAGGAATATGGGTATGTCCTATGATGGATCAAGGGAGACTATGATAACTGGGTTGAGAGGTTCGATATAGCAAGGTAAAACTGGTTATACTGACTGTATCAACCCTTCTCTTGCAGGAGGCGATGGGATAGATCAGAAAGAGGGTAAAACTCTAACCGTACCGCGCCATCATGTTGTATTGAGGCCCTACCTTTTAAGAACTTATCTTACACACGGGGTGGAATACAAAGACTAGATATGGCTGTCACTTCCTACTAGCATCCACTGACTATCCATGCGATAAGCGGTTTACAAAGGCAAGATTGAGTTTAGACACCATGTCTACACTTATCTTACTACTTTAACCTTGGCCTAAGATTAAAGCATTTTACTCAGAGCAAAGCGATGAACAAGCGCAAGAAGTTGTATAACAGCTAAACCAGATTTAGAATACTAAATGCTATAAAGAACTCAGAAGAAGTCACTTACAAGTGTTGAACTTACAAGAGACTCGCATCCACCGAGGTGCAGCTCCGGAGAAGATTCCCGACAGGCCCGAGGCTTTCTCCAGAAGACTTCCCTCACTCTCCTCCAACTAGCATAACTGCGAACACATGGTGGATAAGTACCCATGTATGTTCAGCTTTGATGATGAGTGATTGACCAACACTTGAGTGTTTCAGTTTGAGTGGCTTACCTATGTGTGCCTGTCTATCGGCTTGTGGTTTGCAGGTGCTATGCCTAGTGACAGTGGTCAATGGCGTGGAGAAGGTCGAGTAGAGGCTTTCCGTGCCGATGGACTGAGAGCGGTGAAGGGCGGAAGCAAGGCTCGGACTGAGGGACCATGGGCGCCGGCGGACTAGCTGTGGTGGCTAGTACTTGGCACCGGCGAGTGCGAGAAGACATGGAGGTAGACCGAGTCGACCAAGTCAAGACGTTGGACGAGTGGGTCGAGCGGAGGCTCATGGGACTCGGAGTCCGACCGGGCGAGGACAAGGTGGCTTGCGTCGAGTGGTTTGGTGGTTTGGGCCTCAAAACCAACCGCGTAGGTTTCCAAGTTTGGGCCACAAAACTCGGGGTTCGGTAGTTGAGCCCAAAGCTACCGGTGGCGGGTTTCCTGGGTTTGGGCCTCAAAACCTAGGCGGAACTTCCGAGGAAGCGGGGATGGCACATGGCAGAATCCTAGAGGTTGTGTCGAGGCGACGGCAACTCCCGGCAGGAAGCAGGGCCGTCCATTGAAAATGCAGGAGATATTTTTCGGAGCTTGGACTGCAATGCTTAGGCTAGGTAATTCACTCAATGTATCTAGGGGGGTGTTTGGGAAATAGCCAAAGCCCGATAAGTAGGGGGTGAAGGGGTATCCCTCATCCCACCTCTCTTGAACACCTTTCATTTGCCCCAACTCTCTCTCTCTTGAACACCTTTCATGAGGTCCCTAGATTGATCTCTACAACCTTTGTAAGGATTTGCACTTTGTTTTCGGTGGGAATCGGAGTCCTTACCCTCCGTAAGCCATGGTGGCTTTGATTACTTGACCGTGTCTCTCGTTTTGCTTGTGTTCTTCGCGTTTTGCTTTTGCTCCCTCTTTGTTCCCCAGATGAAATCTCTTTGTAGGGAGTAGCTCTTGCAGATCCGTTTGAACCAAGTTGTTCGTAATCGTGAGGAGCATCTTTGCACCGAAGGGTTTCTCCTCAAACCTCACGAGTACGTAGATCGAGCGATTCCTTTGTGGTGTTCTTCGTTCTTGAGCTTTTCCCCAAATCTCTTCTCCCCCCATTACTCTAAGCCAAATTGAGCGATGATTTCTTAGGGATAGCTCCCCAACTGTACAAGGATCATGCCTACAAAGTTTGGTTGCAGTTGGAGTTCATTTGGTTGAGTTTTGGGAAGATTTGGCGGAGTGAAATCGGTTTCGCGAGTTTTCTGTGCGCTATTCATGAGCTCCGGACCACCCTCCGGACCACCTTGGAGAAGGCTCCAGACCATAGGCGAGTGGTTCTGTGGTCTGGCTAAAAGTCTGCAGAGCAGCCCCTACCTCTGGACCAAGCTCCGAACTAGTCCTGTGGTACCGTCAAACCACTAGTCCGGACCACCCTCCGGACCATAGCACCATACCACAGCGAGTGGTCCTGTGGCGTGGCCGAAAAACTGCAGTAAGGCACCTAGCTCCGGACCTAAGCGTCGGACCACTCGTCTTGGTCCTGTGGTCAGTGACTGAAGTGGTCATGTGCTCGTTTCTCTCTCGTCCGGATTCCGAGTCAAGTTCCTTTTGTTGTGTTGGATTCGTATTCACGTAAGGAACATGATTAGATACTTTTGAGACCAGTTCTCATAAGTATTTTTGGGTGTGTTCTTGCCTCTTCTCTCTAGGGGTTGAGAGTACCGCTCTCGGTGTATCGATTTCGAGTTCGTGGTTTCGATAGTTCTCCATCTTCTCCGACCGCTCCGCTGCACCTTTAGGGGTCTTCCTAAGGTGTCCACCTACTTGTTAGGTCGTGTGCGAGTCGGTGCTTCCGAGGTCAAGTTTTGGGTGTGAGTTTGGGACAAGGGCCAAGTCTTGGGGTTGGATTTTATTTGGCTCCCATTCACCCCCCCTCTGGTCACCGTTCTCGGTCCTTCAATTGGTATCAGAGCCGGTTAAGGATCAATCCACCTTACATGGTTCTGGTCACCGCATGTAAGTCTTGATTAGGCTTGCGTTCTGAGCTAGCACAGAAGGATGCTAGGATCGTTGTGTTAGAGAAGGTCAGTTCAGATAGCACTAGTGAGTCGGATCGCTTTGAGGCTTTGGAGCTTGAGATTGCGTCATGCAGACACGACAAGATGCGTACCGAGGAAGAAAACACATACCTTCGGTCCATCTTGAGCTGGGTGTCTTGCCGAGAGCCGCGGTTGGGGATGATGCTTAGCCAATGCAAAAGGGCTGGCAGCATGGGAGTAGGCTTTGCTATAGGTGGGAAGGACGATAGCATGTTCGGTAAGATCGGTGAGTGCAGTGGTTTGAGCGAGAATGAGAAACCCACCACAACTCCCAAGCTTACCAAGATCACTCCACCTAAGCCTACCAACCCCTCTAAGTTTCCTGTGAGAGATGGTGTGTTTGAAGAGCCACCCAAAACCACTCCATAGAAGCAAGTGTGGATTGCCAAACCGAACCATCTTCGAAACCCACTTGACACAATGCCAGACATCTCTAGTGATCCCCTTCCTAAGAAAGCTAGAGCCACCCAACCCAACAAGAGAGTGCCTACCAAGAGTGCGGTAAGGTACCATTGTGAGTATTGTGAGCGGGATGGGCATTTGGCTGAGTTTTGCTATAGGAGGAAGAGAGATGATCGGAGGTAGTTTGAGTTGAACAACCGGGACATGTACCACCCACCAGTTGACGTGCGTGGACCAGAAGTTTGGAGGCGCACTACTAGTCCTAGAGGTACAATGCCTCAAGGTGCTAGGCCTCAGGAGGCGAGACCACGTGGTGGTCATGCCCGGCGTGGTACCGGTCGTAACCCATACGACTACGGGCCTCGTGGTGGTGGCTTCACTCCTCCCTTCGCTAGCGGACCATGTTTTCCCCATCGTGGTGATCACTATCCTCCCATGGGACAGGAGATGTTTGGTTTTTGTCCTAACCCATTCTTTGGGAAAATGGGACAACACTGGTATCCTTCACAGTTTACTAACCCCAGTGTTGCACCATTTTCTCACCCTATGTCTTTTTATTGATGTAGGAAGGAGGACTGGAGGAGACTTGGCTTGTGGATTTCGGATGCTCACGCCATATGACCGGAAGTGCCAAGTGGTTCTCCAGCCTCAACCCCGTGCACCACACCGAGTATATCACATTCGGGGACAAGAGTAAAGGTAAGGTTGTCTCCCGAGGGTCGATCCGAGTGAACTCTTCTTTTGTCCTCAAGGATGTTTCTTTGGTTGCGAATCTGCATTTTAACCTTCTTTCGGTTTCGCAACTCCTTGATGACGGTTTTGAACTGAGTTTCAAGCCTAATCTCTCTTGGATTTTGGACTCTCGTGGTGAGCTTGTTTGCCAGATTTTACTTTTCGGGAAGGTTTTTCGTGCGGATTTTACTATCTCTTCCGGACCTTCTCGTTGTCTTCTTGCCGGTTCTTCTTCCGAGCTTTGGAAGTGGCATAGGAGATTGGGACACTTGAGTTTTGACTTGCTTGCAAGGCTTAGCTCAATGGACCTTATCCAAGGATTGCCAAAGCTGAAGTTCGAGAAGGATTTGGTTTGCCATCCTTGTAGGCATGGCAAGATGGTTGCTGCTTCCCATGCTCCTGCGACTGAGATCATGACCACTCGACCCGGCGAGCTCTTACACATGGACACAGTTGATCCAGATCGGGTTAGGTCGGATGGAGGGAAGTGGTATGTTGTTGTAGTCGTTGATGACTACTCGAGGTACTCTTGGGTGTTCTTTTTGGAGAATAAGGATGAGGCTTTTCCACTTGTTCGAGATCTGATTTTGAGATTGCAAAATGAGCTACCTAAGAATGCCATGAGAGTTATCCGCAGTGACAATGGCATAGAATTCAAGAATGCTCACTTTGCAACTCTTTGCTCTTCTTTGAGTCTCGATCACCAGTTTTCCTCACCTCACACTCCTCAGCAGAACGGTGTTGTTGAGCGCAAGAATCGGACCCTTGTTGAGATGGTCAGGACAATGCTCGATGAGCATAGGACTCCTAGGCGGTATTGGGCTGAAGCACTCAGTTCTGCTTATTATGTTTCCAATCGCATTTTTCTCCGAACTTTCAAGAAAAAGACCTCTTATGAGCTGCAATTTGGGAGACCACCCAAGGTATGTGAAGGACCGAGAACGGCGACCAGAGGGGGGGTGAATGGGAGCCAAATAAAATTCAACTAAAAGACTTGACCCTTGTCCCAAAATCACACCCAAAACTTGATCTCGGAAGAACCGACTCGCACATGACCTAACAAGTAGGTGGACACCTTAGGAAGACCCCTAAAGGTGCAGCGGAGCGGTCGGAGAAGATGGAGAATGATCAAAGCCACGAACTCGAAACCAATACACCGAGAGCGGTACTCTCAACCCCTAAAGAGAAGAGGCAAGAGCACTCCCAAAAATACTTATGAGAAATGGTCTCAAAAGTACCTAATCAGGTTCCTTACGTGAATATGAATCCAACGCAACAAACGTAACTTGATTCGGAGTCCGGACGAGAGAGAAACGACCAAAACAGCGAACAACAGTGAGCACAGGACCACTCACCTTGGTCCGGTGGTGAGGTCCGACGGTGAGGTCCGAAGATAGGTGCGTTGCTGTTGTTTTTCGGCTGTACCACCGGACCACTCGCTATGGTCCAGTGCTATGGTCCGAGGGTGGTCCAACGCTGTTTCTTCACAAAAACAGCAACACAGTGAGCTCTGGACCTCCAGACTAGTGGTCCGACGGTACCACAGGACTAGTCTGGAGGGTGGTCCGGAGCTAGGGGCTGCTCTGGACACTTTCGGCCAGACCACAGGACCACTCGCCTATGGTCCGGAGCCTTGTCCTAGGTGGTCCGACGGGTGGTCCGGAGCTCACGAACAGCGCATAGAAAACCCGCAAAAACCGATTTCTCTCCGCCAAATCTTCCCAAAACTCAACCAAATGAACTCCAACTGCAACCAAACTTTGTAGGCATGATCCTTGTACAGTTGGGGAGCTACCCCGAAGAAATCATCGCTCAATTTGGAGAGGATAAACGGGAACACTCGGATTTGGGGGAGAAAGAGAAGAACGAAGAATGCCACAAAGAAATCGCCCGATCTACGCGTTCGTGAGGTTTGAGGAGAAATCCTTCGGTGCAAAGATGCTCCTCACGAACACGAACAACTTGGTTCAAACGGATTTGCAAGAGCTACTCCCTACAAAGAGAAATCATCTCGGGAAAAGAGGGAGCAAAAGCAAAACACGAATAACACAAGCAAAACGGGGAACACGATCACAAAAGCGAAGAAGAAGCTACAATCACAAGTTCTTACACCGGTGACTCGGTGGATCTCAAGCAAGAAGAAGCTAGGGAAGGGAAAACCTAGGAATAGGTGGGAGAAAGAGTAATGCAAGAGATGAGATGAGGATACCCCTTCATCTCCTATTTAACAGGGCTTTGGCTATTTCCCAAAGACCACCCTAGATAAATCAGTGAACTACCTTGTTGCCCTTGTTGTACTTGAACATGTTGTTAGTTTTCTTGTTCTTGTACATGTCTTTCTTTTCTTCGGGGCAAGCATGAGCCAAGTGTCCAAGTTTTCCACAATTGTAGCAATCCATCTTGGAGAGGGGCTTTCTTGAAGAGCTTGTGAAGAATTTCTTCTTCTTTGAGTCAAACTTGACTCCATTCTTGCTTAGCTTTTTAAACATCTTGGTTGTTTTCTTCACCATGAGAGCGAGATCATCATCATCATCATCATCGCTTGTGCTCTCATACATGACTTGCATCTTGTACTTCTTCGAGGAGGATGCCTTGAGTGTCAAGTCCTTCTTTTCCTCCTTCTCTTTTTCTTTCTTCTTGGAGGAGGAAGATGAGCCACCATCACCAATCTTCATGTAGATCTCATGGGCATTTATCTTGCCCAAAATTTGTGTTGGTGTAGCGGCGGAGAGATCTCCTTGGTGAAGCACCGTGACGATGTGGCCATACTTCTCAATGGGCAAGACACAAAGAATCTTGCGTACCACATCGGCCGGTTCCATTTGGTTGAGACCGAGCCCATTCAATTCCTCTACAATAATGTTGAGTCGTGAGTACATTTCATTTGCATTTTCATTTGCATGCATAGAGAAAGAATTGAGCTTAGCCATAACCAATTGATAGCGTTCTTCACGCTCACTCTTTGTGCCTTCGTGAAGTGCACAAATACTGGTCCACAACTCAAATGCGTCTTTGGCATTACGCACTCGGTTGAAGACATCCTTGCTAATGCCACGAAAGATAATGTTCTTCGCCTTGGCATTGTGCTTATCAAAGTTGAGGTCCTCCGCGAAGAGGGTGCCTCCCTTTGTGGCGGCTTTGAGCACGCCCATGTCAACGGCCTCTAGATAGGCCTCCATACGAACTTTCCAATAAGGAAAGTCATCTCCATCGAACATGGGAGGTGGTCCATCCCCATGGGACATCTTGCTCTAGGCGGTGAAGCCTAATTTAGAGCAAACCTTGCTCTGATACCAATTGAAAGGATCAAGATGCCCAAGAGGGGGGTGAATTGGGCTCTTTTTAATTTCTAAACAAGAATTAAACCTATAAAGAGCCAATTAACCCCCTAGTGCCTACCGTTTGTGTGTCCTAGCTAGAAAGCGGAGCAAGACAAAGGAAAGCGAAAACTTCCTACACAATTCTAGTAAGAATTGAAAGACAAGTGCGGAAAGTAATGCGGTAATAAAGAGCTAGGGAAAGAGATGCTTGACACAACGATGTTTTGCCGAGGTATCGAGGAGTCGACACTCCCCCCTAGTCCTCGTTGGAGCACCTCACAAGGTATAGCTCCCCCTCAATCCCGCACAAGGGATGAGTGCTCTCTACGGGCTGATTCTTCGCCACTCTGGCTCGGTGAATCGCCCACAACCGATCACAAACGTCGATGGAGAAGGGCCGCCGACAATCCTCCGGCGATCACCTTCCTCCGAGCACCACCGGACCGTCTAGGTGATGTCGATCACCAAGAGTAACAAGCCACGATCTTCGCTTGACTCACTCAAGCTTCACAACTAGAGGATGCACACTAGAACTCTTGGATGAACTAGAGAGAGGATGGATGGATTCGCGAATCACTCTCTCTCTCTAGGGCTCTTGCTCTCTTCCCAACCTTCTCAACAAACTCAGCAACTCAAATGAGCAAAGGCAAGGTGGGAGAGAAGTGGGAGGGGCTATAAATAGACCCTCTGAAAACTGCCTCGGGCTGGCAATTTAAGTTGGCGACGGACGCTCCGTCGACTAGGCGACGGACGGTCCGTCGCATGCCCAACGGCTAGTTTCTGTTCATAGTTGAGGCGACGGACGCTCCGGCACCTAGGCGACGGACGCTCCGACGCCCTGTCTAACGGCTAGTTCTAACACACTATTCCCAGCGACGGACGCTACGTCACTGGGCGATGGACGCTCAACCACAGCGTCCGACGCTGAGTTCTGGCTTGGGTTGAAAAACACCCTCTCTAGAAGGTCGACGGACGCTCTTCCCAGCGTCCGACGCCTGGCCGACGGACAGCGTACGACGCACCCTGAAAAACTTAGCTAGAAAACAACCTCTCTAGAAGGCCGACGGACGCTGTGGACTCAACCACCCAACGTCCGACGCGACGGACAGCGTCCGGCGCCCCTGCCAGGAGCGTCCGACGCCCAGAAAACGATTTTGTCAACTCCGTTTTTCGTCGCGATGAATATCGAAGTTGTTCTAGGCTATCTTACGGTCACCATAGGCTTGCTTAGAGCTAAGGAAGTCAAGTGTGCACCACACCGAAATTATGAAGCTTTCCTAAGTCAAGCTACTAACCTCAACCCCTCTTAATAGTACGGTCAAAGGTAAAAAAGAGAAGCCCTATCTAATTCTACGTGCCCTTCATCTCCTTATGGCACTTAGCCTATCATTCTAGGGTCTTCATCATTCTCCTGAGAACCGAAACGATATCCATCTTCGGGGCTAAGTGATGACCATTCGAGCCCATTCTCCTTGATCACTATGGCTAAGCTACGCATAGCCTCTACAAAACACACGTTAGCCATAATAATCTCTAATTGTCGTTAATCACCGAAACCAACTAGGGCCATGATTCTTCAATCTCCCCCTTTTTGGTGATTGACGACAATAGAACCTCGAGTATGGATAAGAGTTTTGGTTTAGATTTTATGGTGACTCGGAATGGTTGAGAAAGGGTTAGTTAAGTTGTAATGAAGCATACTTGCTCATCCAAACCGAATCACAAAACATGGTACTTATGAATATGAAAGAAAAAGCAGTACCTCATGATATTCTCAAGGGATGTTTTGGAGTAAAGCGCGGAAGCTCAAATAACGTTAAGCACGGAGATATATCATGAACATGAGACAACTCACAAGATATATTAGAGATAATCAAGAGTTTGTCACATGCAACCATATAAACATCAATCATCATCACATCACACATATAGACAAATGCATAAAAGTAGACATGATGAAAGAGTATGGGGAAATAAAGCATACAAAGATCCAAATCCCTCCCCCTATCTCTATACTCGACCCTCTCTCCCCCTTTGGCGTCTAGCACCAAAAACTAAGAGTCTGGGGCTGGAGAAGAAGGCAAAGAAGCGGCAGCTCTGCGATCCAACATGATGAAATCCTGAAGGTCTGAGTCGTCTGACTCATCATCAGCCTCGGTCTCTGCCGGTGTAGGTGCAGCTGGGGTGGTCTCTGGAGCTGTCACTGGCACCTCTGGAGCTGCGGTCTCAACTGACTTCCCCTGAGGCTCAGCTGGTGCCTCTGACGGTCCTGCCTCAGTGGTAGCGGGCCTGGGAGCCCGACGAGTGAAAACTCGAGGCGAGGGGGATGGTGTCACTGCAAGTGCCACTAGGGACACTGCTGCTGCAACCTCTGCAGGCTGAGTCTGACCTGGAGAGGACACTGCCACTGTAACTTCCTCTGCTAGGGATATGGCATCCGTCTGAACGGCAGCTGGAGGTGTGGTGACAGTCTGTGCTGACTGCTCAGGTGTGATCTCCGACGATGCAACTGAGGACTGGTGAGTGCCTGTCGCCGGAGGATCCACGGCAGTCTCTGGAGCTGGTGTAACCTGCTGAGCTGCTCCTGGGGAGTCTTCTCCCGTGATCTCCAGATAGGAAGTTGACAGATCTCTCGAGGCCTCTGCTAAGGTAGTTCCCCGAGTAGGAGTGAATCCCGTCTGGAACTCTCCGGGTGAAGCTATCCAAGAGGACACTTGGGTCCTCGGAGTCTGGTACTCAGGGGAGGCTGCTGGCTGGAAGGGAGGAGTAGCTGGTGCTTGACTCTGCTGTCCTCTAGACGGTAACGCTGGAGTCGGCACCACAACTACTAGAGGCTGCTGAGGAGGTGAAGTGTACTGCTGCTGCTGTGAGACTCCGGGCAACTGGAACTGTGGCGTGGAAGTCTGCCCGGAGCTAGAGGCCAAAATACGCTCAAGAAGCAGTGTCTGAGTCTTCTGAATCTCTGCCTACTGCAACTGATAGGCTAGGAACTGGCGCTGGAACTCATCCTGCCTAGCCTATGTCTGTGCCTGAGCTACCAGCTGCTGCTCAGTGAGCCTCCGTAGATTTGCAGCCTGTCGTCTCTGCTCCTCTGCTTGGCGAGACTGCTCCTCCTGCATCCTTGATAGAATAGTGAGCAAGGTGGCCTCTGAGGAACTGGAGCCTGGAGCTGGAGCTGCTGCAGCTGTGCCTGACCCTCCTGCCTCGTGGTCATGGGTCATCGGTGTATACTCATGCACGGGTTGGTAGTCCTCGTCAGAGCTGTCGGAATCAAGGTCCTCTCGAAAGACTGTCTCAGCAGCTGTATCGATCTCTGCATCCAAGTCTGCTAGCTCTGCCTGAGCAATCTGCTCAACTGTCGCATCTGTGACCTCGGCTGACTGTGGTGGCACTCCGGCCTGCCTAGTGCCTGGTCTGTAGGCTCTGCTGGGGCGAGGCAACTGTCCATGTGCCACAAGCTGACTCATCGAGTAGACTGGGAACTCTGTAGCTGACCTCGTAAGGGTGACTCTCATGACACGTGACCCGGTCTTGGCAACTATCAAATAAGAGATCCAATGAGCAAACTGCAGCTGCCAATGACCCCTGAACCCAGCAGCTATAATATCCTCGAGCTCACTCACTATCAAATCCCAGAGGTCAAACTTCTCTTTCCGAACAATGTGAGCTAGGAGCCAAAGCTGAAGACGAGTGATAGTATCCCTAGCTCCAATCCTGGGTAGTATAGTACGTCTGAGAACCTCGTGGAGGATCCGAGCTAAAGGAGTGAGGTCACGTGGCGTACGGCTCGAACCCTCAGTGAACGGCTGCTGAAAGCACAGACTCACGAAGTCCGTGGATGGCACTATGCCATCGTGAGGTCGGCGAGGGGCCTCCTAATCCCCATAGCAGAGACTGTGAATCCTGGTAGGTGAGGACTCGAGGTGAAAGAGCTCTCTGAATCTGGCAGCTGTAACCCTGAAGTCACGTCCCTGATATGCGAAGTGGAGGAACTCGTGATCAGGTGAGATCCACAGGGAGGCATAAAACTGGTAGACCCACTCCTTCTGATATGCCCCTGAGCATCCCATCAAATCTGTCAACCCTTGGATGTACTGGAGGTGCTGCAGGATCTCTGGACCACCGATCCCCTCTATCTGAGCAGATGGGCACACCCTGTGGGCCCTGAGAGGAGCATCGGTGTCAACATATGCTATGTAGAAGTCCTCGTGCACAGTAGTATAGAACTCTTGTCCGGCACGGGGGTCCCTCTGAGGTGGGAACCAGGACTGGAAGTCGACAAATCGAAGCAGCTGAACTTGTTTCGCTGTAAGTGCTCTGACCTAGTGCCTCACGGGGTCTGGAAGCCGGGGTCCTGGAGGGCTAGGTGGTGCACCTGAGCCTCGGGAACAGGTAACTCGACGGCTCATCAGCTCTCCAATAGAAGAATGGCCCGCGGCCTCTGTCGGCTCGGTCGCTGGGACTGGCTCTGTCTCTGGTGCCTCTGTAGCCTCGAGGGGCTCTGACTCTGGAGGTGGGGGGGACTCACGACGCGCTCCACGGCGAGGCGAGAGCCTCAAGCCGGCGCGACGTCCTCCTCGCTCAGCTATCTCGGCGGCCTCTGCCACTGCTAAAGCGGCTACCGAGTCTGGATCCATCGCTGGCCTCTTACGCTTCTGAGAGATAACCTTCTGCTTGCCGTTTCCGCGGTCAGTGGGTGGACGCGGTGGAGGTGGAGGGTCACCACCACTATCGGGAACGGGACCTGCATTCTTTGTCCTTGCCATATCTCAAACCTTTGCAACCAATCCACTGACAAGAATCCTCAAGAGTCAAATCACAAACCCACTGCCAATCAAACACTGACCCTGAACTTCTGACAGACCACAAAACCAAACAACTGCGAGAGTGGCACGCCGGCCCTGGACTGTCCTCGCGAGGCTTTGCCTTGATCCATACTCGCGGGCTTTGCCCCGAGTTTACTGACACTGCTCAACTGACTGATTCCCTGATCAACTGACCAACTGACCCTGCTCGTGAGAAATAGATAGAGATATATACCATTAGCATTTATCTAGAGATAAGAGTCTATCGGAAGCATGAACTTAGGAAAGGGTAGATCGCGAAAGGTCCAACTGCCATACCTCGAATCTCTGACCAAGAAGGAAAGAAGGGGAAAGATCCTCGATCGTTCAGCCGCAATCCACAATCCATAACCCATAAGCTAATCAAGGCAAAGTAGGGTTTGGGTGAGTCTTGTGATCAAAATCATTTCACTGGTGAAGAGAAATGGAGAGGTGATTTGAACTCTATAGGGTAGGATCTAGAAGTTGTGGTTCACCTCGATCTGCAGCCATGGGCGATTGAAATGCCAAGCAGGGCCTTGAAGGAGACCTCCACGGACAACAGACGCTCCTTCGCTTCAGGAAGAACGCAGGGGAGCGGCAGCGCTTTGGGAAGAAGCCCTGGCGCTGCGGCTTGGGTGGCAGGGTTGCGGGGTGGAGCAGCGGCGCAGTTGAGGTGAACGGCGGCGCAGGGGTGCGGCGGCGCATGTGCAGGCGGCACTAGGGAAGGATCCCGCGGCGGTTAGGGTTAGGAACTGCGGCGGAACGGCGACTGAGGGAACAGAGGAAGAGTCGGGAGTTTTTAAAAAAAATTCGCCGTTTAGTTCGCGATGGACGCTCCGACGTAGAGCGATGGACGCTCCGTCCGTATGCGACGGACGCTCGGGGAGCGTCCGACGACATCGTCCATCGGGCTTCCAGAGCCGATTTGAAACGCCCAATCGCATTGACCGCGACGGACGCTGGGGAGAGCGTCCGTCGCCCTGTTAGCGGGCAAGTTTAATCTCCGGACGATCGCAACGGACGCTGAGGCAATTGACACCAAGCGTCCGTCGGCAGCGTCCGACGCCTTAAAAATAGAATTTTTCAAATTTTCTTTTTGTGTCTTTCTCCCAACCAAGTTCCAATCCCAATAAGATCCAAATAACACTTGATTGGACTTGATATGAGAACCATCTCTCAAACACTCATTTTCAAATAGTTTTCCATAGGCTTAAATTTAGTTTTTAGCTCAAAATATTCGAATGGAAGCGCCAAGGAGTCATCATATGGCCACAAGAGGGGTATTGGAGTGACTTGAGCTTGGAATGCTCCCCCTAAGTGGACTATCATAGAGGATGCTCAAGAAACTTAACCGAAGAGAAAGGGCAAACAACACACATGCATATGCTATGCAATACGAAATTTGAATCTAGGTTGCTTGCAAGTTTAAACCGCGGTTAAGCTTTGTCACACGCTTTGAGGGCGGTTATCTTAACCGCGTTAGCCAAGCCTATGTGCATTACCAAATTAAACATGTTATATTACATATGAATGCATGGTTCACACAAACTCATCTTTTAGTGAAATTAGAGTGATCAAGCACATTTAACTCGCTTCTCAACCTACAAAAGGTTGTTTCATCGAGTGGTTTAGTGAAGATATCCGCCAATTGCTCTTCGCTCTTAACTCCAACTAGTGTTATGTCTTTCCTAGCCACATGATCTCTAAGAAAGTGATGGCGAATATCTATGTTCTTGGTGCGAGAGTGTTGAACTGGGTTGTTTGCAAGCTTTACGGCGCTTTCATTATCACACAAAAGTGGAACTTCTTTTAAAAACACGCCGTAATCAAAGAGTGTTTGGGTCATATATAAGATTTGTGCACAACTTGCTCCCATGGCAATGTATTCCGCCTCGGCGGTTGACAATGCCACACTATTTTGCTTCTTTGAGGACCAAGAAACAAGTGATCTTCCTAGCATGTGGCACCCGCCGGAGGTACTCTTCCTATCAACCTTACACCCGGCGTAATCCGAATCGGAATAGCCAACTAGTTGGAAGGGAGCTCCTTTGGGATACCAAAGACCCATGCTAGGGGTGTGCCTTAAGTACCTAAGGATTCTTTTAACCGCACAAAGATGCGACTCCTTAGGGTTTGCTTGAAACCTAGCACACATACACACACTAAACATGATATCCGGCCTAGAAGCGGTGAGGTAAAGTAAACTACCGATCATAGAACGATAAAGAGTTTGGTCGATCGGTTTACCTCCCTCATCGAGATCGAGATGCCCATTAGTAGGCATTGGGGTCTTGATTGGCTTGCAATCCTCCATCTTGAATTTCTTGAGCACATCATAAGTGTACTTCTCTTGAGATATGAAGGTGCCCTCCCTCAATTGCTTCACTTGGAAGCCTAGGAAGAAGGTTAGCTCGCCAATCATCGACATCTCGAACTCCTTGGACATCAATGCACCAAATTCCTTGCTATGACCTTGGTTTGTTGACCCAAATATAATGTCATCGACATATACTTGGCAAACAAAGATCTCTCCATCTAGCACCTTGGTGAAGAGTGTGGTATCCACTTTCCCGATCTTGAAGCCCTTCTTGAGTAGGAAGTCCCTTAGCCTCTCATACCAAGCTCTTGGAGCTTGCTTCAATCCATAGAGTGCCTTGGACAACCTATACACATGATTAGGACAATTTGGGTCTTCAAACCCGGGAGGTTGTGAGACAAAAACAAGTTCATTAATGAAACCATTAAGAAAGGCACTCTTCACATCCATTTGAAAAAGTTTCATTTTATGGTGTGAAGCATATGCCAAAAGGATACGAATGGCTTCTAGTCTTGCAACCGGTGCAAAGGTCTCCCCAAAATCCAAGCCTTCAACTTGGGAGAACCCCTTTGCCACCAATCTTGCCTTGTTTCTCACAACCATGCCTTGATCATCTTGCTTGTTCCTAAACACCCACTTGGTGCCAATGATTCTTGCTCCTTTGGGCTTTTCTACTAGTGTCCACACTTCGTTCCGGGTGAAGTTGTTCAACTCTTCGTGCATGGCATTCACCCAATCTGGATCCGCAAGTGCATCCTCCACACTAGAAGGCTCAACAAAGGAAACAAAGGAGTGATGTTCAACATAAGAAGCAAGTTTAGATCGAGTTGTTACCCCCCTTGATGGACTCCCTATGATGAGGTCTTGAGGATGTGCTTGAAGCATAGGTGTAGATCTTCTATTGATCACTTGGGGAGGAGGTTGCGGTGCATCAACATTGCTTGCTTCGGCCTCGGCTTGATCTTGAGGGATGTGAGTGTCTTCTTGAGCTTCCCTCACTTGATCTCCTTCATCATCTTGAGGCGTGTGGGGTGGAGAAGGATCTTGATTTGCTTCATCTTCAACTTCTTCCACCTCTTGCGGGTTGATAGCACCAATTGGCATGTTCTTCATTGCCTCCCTCAAGGGTTCATCACCTACATCATCAAGATTTTCATGCTCTTCTTGAGAGCCATTAGTTTCATCAAACTCCAAGTCATACGTTTCTTCAACTAAGCCAGTGGCTTTGTTAAATACACGGTATGCCTTGGATTTAAGTGAATACCCAACTAAGAAACCAATGTCACATCTTCTTTGGAACTTGCCCAAGTGTTGGCGCTTCTTGTAGATGTACACTTTGCAACCAAACACTCGGAAAAAGGATATATCCGGTTTCTTTCCATTCACAAGCTCATAGGGGGTCTTCTTGAGAAACCTTTGGACAAATAGCCGGTTGGCCGCATAGCATGCGGTGTTGATTGCTTCGGCCCAAAACTTCTCAGGGGTGTTGTATTCATCAAGCATTGATCTTGCAAGAGTGATAAGTGTCCGGTTCTTCCTCTCTACTACACCATTTTGTTGAGGAGTATAGGTGGCGGATACTTCATGCTTGATTCCAACTTCATCACAATAGTCTTCAATCTTGGTGTTCACAAACTCGGTCCCATTGTCACTTCTTATCTTCTTGATCTTCACATCAAACTCATTTTGGGCTCTAGTTGCAAACTTCTTGAATATTGATTGAGTTTCTCCCTTGTCTTGAAGAAAGAACACCGAAGTGTATCTAGAGTAGTCATCAACTACCACCAAGCAAAAGAGATTGCCGCCAAGGCTAGCATAGGTGGTAGGTCCAAATAAATCCATGTGGAGTGGCTCTAGGACTCTTGAGGTTGACATGAAAGCTTTGGTTGGATGAGTGTTTGCTACTTGCTTGCCGTCTTGACATGCACTACAAAGTTTGTCTTTCTCAAACACCACATCCTTCACACCTCTAACCAATTCCTTCTTGACAAGCTTCTTCAAAGTTGACATTCCCACATGTGCTAATCTTCTATGCCATAGCCAACCCAAAGAACTCTTGGAGAATAGACATGTTTGCAAACTAGCTTCATTTGAAGTGAAGTCCACTAGGTAGAGATTGTTGTGCCGAAACCCTTTGAATATCAATGATGAATCTTCAATCTTGGACACAACTACCTCATTTGGAGTGAAGAGACATTGGAAACCAAGATCACATAGTTGTCCCACCGATAGCAAGTTGAAGCTCAATGATTGTACTAGCAAGACATTTGATATTGATTGATCATTTGAGATTGCCAGTTTGCCTAGACCTTGCACTTTGCCTTTTGAATTGTCCCCAAAGGTAATCTTGTCTTGCCCTTCACAATCTTCCTCAAGTGTGGTGAACATCCGGGAGTCACCGTCATATGTTGAGTGTATCCACTATCAATCACCCAATGACTTCCACCGGTCTTGTAGTTCACCTACACACAAGCAACTTGGAGTTAAGCTTGTTGTTTGGGAACCCACACTTGGCGAGGTCCCATAGCCTTGTCCACCAATTCCTTAGCAACCCATAGCACTTTGGGCTTGTTCTTCATCTTTGGACCGAGAAATACAACTTGAGGTCTACCCTTGGAGTCCTTGTTGATGATGAAGTGTGCATCATGAGCGAAAGGCCTTATGTGCTTGGGCAAGGTCTTGGGAGGTGGAGTCTTGCATTGGGATTGAAGATGACCCTCTTGACCACATCCAAAGCACTTCTTGGGCTTGGGCTTTGGTGTGTCATAGTTGCTTCTCATAGCCTTGTTCTTGTAATAGTTCTTAGCTTCTATTTTGACCTTGTCCTTCATGATTTGGTTCTCCTTGAACCCAATGCCGGTCTTGTCGGTCTTCATGATAGTGTTCATCAAGAGCTCACTTTGAAGGTTGTGGCCCTTGGTGAACTTCTCCAATCCACTTGTAAGCTTGATCTTCTCAACCTTGAGCTTTGCATTTTCCTCTTTGAGAGAGTTGATCAAGGTCATTGCATCTTTGTTATCTTGTTTGGCCGACTTAATAGTGAGTGGCTTGCTTGCCTTGAGGTTGATTAGCTCTTCCGTGAGCTTGGAGTTTTCTTGCCTCATCTTCACATAGTCATCATGCTTATCGGCCTCAACTACCTTCTTGCCCTTGCACTTAGCATTTTGCTCACTAGCAACTTCATCAAGCAAGTCCTCACAAGAAGTAGCTATATCACACTTAACAACCGGGTTAGTAGCAACATGTGTAGCAAGATCATTCGAAAGCAATTCATTAGCTATCACAAGTGTGCCATGTTCATTTTTAACTTGGTTGTAGTCATCTTTTAGCAAGTTGTATCTTGATTGGAGCTCTTGTGTTGACCTCTCAAGCTTATCATGTTTCTCATTTGCTTGCTTGAGTGAGGCTTTGAGCTCCCTAGTGCTAGATGAGAGAGATTTGTTCTCAAGCTTCAATTCATCATTAGCACTAGTCAAGTCATCAAGCTTAGCATGCAAGTTACTATTGGCTTTCTCTAGTGATTCACTTTTGCCTTTATACTTCCTAATGAGCTTAGTATATTTATTGCAAATTTCAATTAGCTCATCGTAGGAAGGTGCCTCAAACTCATCATCACTATCATCACTAGAGCTAGCCTCATCATCACTATCCTCTTTTGTTACCTTTTTGTCACCTTTAGCCATGAGGCATAGGTGAGCCCGGAGATGATGGAGGGGGTGACGGTGGAGTAGATGAACCAATCACCAAGGCGGCCACCTTCTCTTCTTCACTCTCATCTCCGGATGAGTCACTTGAGTCTTCAATGTCGGTGAGCCAATCACCAACAATGTAGGCTTTCCCATTCTTCCTCTTCTTGTGGAAGTTGAAGTTCTTCTTCTTCTTGAATGGCTTGTCATCCTTCTTCTCCTCATCACTTGACTCAACCTTGTTGCCCTTGTTGTACTTGAACTTGTTGTTAGTTTTCTTGTTCTTGTACTTGTCTTTCTTTTCTTCGGGGCAACCATGAGCCAAGTGTCCAAGTTTGCCACAATTGTAGCAATCCATCTTGGAGAGGGGATTTCTTGAAGAGCTTGTGAAGAATTTCTTCTTCTTTGAGTCAAACTTGACTCCATTCTTGCTTAGCTTTTTCAACATCTTGGTTGTTTTCTTCACCATGAGAGCGAGATCATCATCATCATCATCATCATCGCTTGTGCTCTCATACATGACTTGCATCTTGTACTTCTTCGAGGAGGATGCCTTGAGTGCCAAGTCCTTCTTTTCCTCCTCTTTTTCTTTCTTCTTGGAGGAGGAAGATGAGCCACCATCACCAATCTTCATGTAGATCTCATGGGCATTTATCTTGCCCAAAATTTGTGTTGGTGTAGCGGCGGAGAGATCTCCTTGGTGAAGCACCGTGACGATGTGGCCATACTTCTCAATGGGCAAGACACAAAGAATCTTGCGTACCACATCGGCCGGTTCCATTTGGTTGAGACCGAGCCCATTCAATTCCTCTACAATAATGTTGAGTCGTGAGTACATTTCATTTGCATTTTCATTTGCATGCATAGAGAAAGAATTGAGCTTAGCCATAACCAAGTGATAGCGTTCTTCACGCTCACTCTTTGTGCCTTCGTGAAGTGCACAAATAGTGGTCCACAACTCAAATGCGTCTTTGGTATTACGCACTCGGTTGAAGACATCCTTGCTAATGCCACGAAAGATAATGTTCTTCGCCTTGGCATTGTGCTTATCAAAGTTGAGGTCCTCCGCGAAGAGGGTGCCTCCCTTTGTGGCGGCTTTGAGCACGCCCATGTCAACGGCCTCTAGATAGGCCTCCATACGAACTTTCCAATAAGGAAAGTCATCTCCATCGAACATGGGAGGTGGTCCATCCCCATGGGACATCTTGCTCTAGGCGGTGAAGCCTAATTTAGAGCAAACCTTGCTCTGATACCAATTGAAAGGATCAAGATGCCCAAGAGGGGGTGAATTGGGCTCTTTTTAATTTCTAAACAAGAATTAAACCTATAAAGAGCCAATTAACCCCCTAGTGCCTACCGCTTGTGTGTCCTAGCTAGAAAGCGGAGCAAGACAAAGGAAAGCGAAAACTTCCTACACAATTCTAGTAAGAATTGAAAGACAATCCTCCGGCGATCACCTTCCTCCGAGCACCACCGGACCGTCTAGGTGATGTCGATCACCAAGAGTAACAAGCCACGATCTTCGCTTGACTCACTCAAGCTTCACAACTAGAGGATGCACACTTGAACTCTTGGATGAACTAGAGAGAGGATGGATGGATTCGCGAATCACTCTCTCTCTCTAGGGCTCTTGCTCTCTTCCCAACCTTCTCAACAAACTCAGCAACTCAAATGAGCAAAGGCAAGGTGGGAGAGAAGTGGGAGGGGCTATAAATAGACCCTCTGAAAACTGCCTCGGGCTGGCAATTTAAGTTGGCGACGGACGCTCCGTCGACTAGGCGACGGACAGTCCGTCGCATGCCCAACGGCTAGTTTCTGTTCATAGTTGAGGCGACGGACGCTCCGGCACCTAGGTGACGGACGCTCCGACGCCCTGTCTAACGGCTAGTTCTAACACACTGTTCCCAGCGACGGACGCTCAACCACAGCGTCCGACACTGAGTTCTGGCTTGGGTTGAAAAACACCCTCTCTGGAAGGTCGACGGACGCTCTTCCCAGCGTCCGACACCTGGCCGACGGACAGCGTCCGACGCACCCTGAAAAACTTAGCTAGAAAACAACCTCTCTAGAAGGCCGACGGACGCTGTGGACTCAACCACCCAACGTCCGACGCCTTTGTCCGACGCGACGGACAGCGTCCGGCGCCCCTGCCAGGAGCGTCCGACGCCCAGAAAACGATTTTGACAACTCCGTTTTTCGTCGCGATGAATATCGAAGTTGTTCTAGGCTATCTTACGGTCACCATAGGCTTGCTTAGAGCTAAGGAAGTCAAGTGTGCACCACACCGAAATTATGAAGCTTTCCTAAGTCAAGCTACTAACCTCAACCCCTCTTAATAGTACGGTCAAAGGTAAAAAAGAGAAGCCCTATCTAATTCTACGTGCCCTTCATCTCCTTATGGCACTTAGCCTATCATTCTAGGGTCTTCATCATGTGTCCTGAGAACCGAAACGATATCCATCTTCGGGGCTAAGTGATGACCATTTGAGCCCATTCTCCTTGATCACTATGGCTAAGCTACGCATAGCCTCTGCAAAACACACGTTAGCCATAATAATCTCTAATTGTCGTTAATCACCGAAACCGACTAGGGCCATGATTCTTCAGTCCCTCAGTCCGAGCCCCGCTTATGCCCTTCACCGCTCTCAGTCCATCGGCACGTCAAGCCTCTGCTCGACCTCTCCATGCCATTGACCACTGTCACTAGGCATAGCACCTGCACACCACAAGCCGATAGACAGGCACACATTTTCTTTCGCAAAGGGTTAGAATCAAGCCACTCAAACTGAACCGCTCAAGTGTTGGGCAATCACTCATCACAAAACTGAACTACATGGGTACTTATCCACCATGTGTTTGCAATCTCCCCCTTGATGAGTGCATTGTCAACACAAGTGCATTTCAGATTTGAGCCACAAGGTAAAGCTCTCCAAATGATCAAAAAGCTGAGAAAGCCAGAACGGGATCACTTGAGAGAAGCAAGGCGAATCCAACACTTGGTTCCCAAAGACATGGGAAACGGCTCGACGCAACCAAGCAAAACAAAGCTAGCCCTCAAGAAGAGGCATAAACGGGCTCAACACCGCTAGTAAGTCCAAGATACCAATCACAAACTCTCAAAGCTCATAAAACCAATTTAAGCAATAAGGGAGCTCAAAAGAGACCAATTGAAACCACTTACGTCCCTTAATGCTCAAGAACTAATCGAAACCTCTCGGAGCCAACAAAGCAAGCTAGACCCTCCAGAAGAGGCAAAGGCTCAACACATCTAGCAAAGCCTCCCCCTAGGCAAAAGCACACTCAAGATACCAAATGAGCTCTAAACCAATGAGATGCACTCTTTCTCCCCCTTGGAAGTAAATGGCTGAAAATGGAATGAAATGCACATCTCTCCCCCTTGTTGACACATGTAGCTCATCAAACATCAACAACTCAGGATCCGGCTACAAATGCCATGAAGTGCAAAAAGAGTGCAAAAGCTTCATACTTAGAGCTAAGACAATGAATAGATGCTCTAAGTGATGTGATCCTGTGAGAATAGGAGAAGCTCTACGTGCCCACCAAAGACTCAAGTTGAGCTTAAGATCACTTTAGAAGCTATTTTAGAGAGCATATCATGTGAGAGCAAGGAATGGGTATCACCTCCTAGAGACAACTAGACATGGCAAACGAGATACGATCTATCTCAAAGCAATATCATGTATAGCAAGTAAAACTATCCCTTAGAAAAGTTCATACAACAAGCCAATGACCCAACTGAATGATTTTTTCAAATTTCAGAGTTTTGCAGCTAATTTTCAGTTTTAGGCACATTTAAGTTGTATGTGAGTGGTTGTCAGCAAAGTGATGCCACTGCTTACCAATCGGGCGAAGTCAAAGGACTTGACACACCGGTTTTGGTCATACACGACACCGCTCAAGTATCAACCCATATGGGAAGCAGTCTCGAACACACGGTGAAGTGCTCACAATGCAGACCCAGCTCGATCTTTTCAATTCATAAAACAGAGAGCAATTTCATTTTAGATATCAATCATGGTGCTCAAAGGTAGTGAATGAAACAAAGAAGAGCCATAGTTACAAGCTATATACAAGACAACCAAGAAGGATCTTCAAAAGCCTACACATGCTAGTGCCATTTCAGAGGTGACATGGGGAATTTAAAATCAGTTTTAAAGCTTTTCTAACTTAGCTCTATTGCATATCATATAGATCAAAAAGAGTCTAAGTTAGGCAACACCATAGACACATAAAGCACCTCAAATAGAGCATAGATTCATTATATCGTCTATAAGTATGAAGCTTAAAATGAACTATGTCACAAATGCAAATGAGATGCAAAATGCATTGACACCAACTAAACACTAACAAGACACCAATTGAGAAGAAGGACAAAGAAAAGACAAAAAGAACCAAAAAGAACTATGATACACAAAACTTTCCTCCTCTAAAAAGGAAAGCAAACACCCAACTCGCCCCGATGGCGAGAAAACGCAGCTTGATCCAAAGGCTTAGTGAGAATATCCGCAAGTTGGTTTTGGGTCTCGACATGCTGGAGGTCAATGTCTCCCTTCTCGTAGTGATCACGCAAAAAGTGAAAGCGGACCTCAATGTGCTTGGTCTTCGAATGAAACACTAGATTTTTAGCCACATTGATTGCACTCGTGCTATCACACAGCAGAGGCACCTTAGTAAGCTCAAGACCGAAATCTCTCAAAGTGGAATCAACCAAATCAACTGAGAGCAACAACTAACTGCGGCAACATACTCAGCTTCGCACGTCGACTATGCCACGCTAGATTGTTTGCGAGAAGACCAAGAAACCAAAGAAGACCCAAGAAACAGGCACGTCCCAGAAGTGGACTTCCGATCAAGTCGGCAACCGGCAAAGTTGGCGTCAGAATAACCGCAAAGCACAAGAGAGGAAGAGGTGGAGAACCAAAGACCAAATTCGGGAGTGAAGCGCAAGTACCTCATGATGCGTTTCATCGCCTGGTTGTGCGAAGTCTGTGGGGACGCCTGAAAGCGAGCACACAGGCAGACGGCGAACTGAATGTCCGGCCGGGTTGCCGTCAGGAACAAAAGCGACCTGATCATGCTTCGGTACTCAGTCTGGTCCACCGCCTCTCCTTCCTCGTCCGCATCCAAGGTAGTAGTAGTTGACATAGTTGTTGAGAGGGGCTTCGCCTCGCCCATGTCAAACTTCTTCAAGATATCCTTTGTGTACTTGCCTTGGTGCACAAACGTCCCTTCCCGGGTTTGCTTGATTTGCAACCTGAGAAAGAAAGTCAACTCTCCCATCATGCTCATCTCAAATTCCCTGCTCATAAGATCTGCAAACTTGGCAACAAGAGCATGAGAAGAACCACCAAAGATTATATCATCCACGTATATTTGGACAAGGAGAGTGTCTTTGCCTTGCTTGAGGAGAAACAACGTCTTATCTACCGATCCCATTTTAAAACCCTTAGCAAGCAAAATAGTTCGCAATCTATCATACCATGCTCTAAGGGCTTGTTTCAAACCATACAAAGCTTTGTGAAGTTTAAAAACTTGGTTTGGAAACTTGGGATTTTCGAAACCGGGAGGTTGTTTAACATAAACTTCCTCCTCTATGTAGCCATTTAAGAAAGCACTTTTAACGTCCATTTGAAAAAGTTTAAAACCCTTACAAGCCACAAAAGCTAGAAGGATTCTAATGGCTTCTAAACGAGCTACGGGAGCAAAGGTTTCCTCATAGTCTATTCCCTCCTTTTGACAAAAGCCTTGAGCTACCAACCTAGCATTGTTGCGCACTACCACCCCATCTTCACTTTGTTTATTTTTGAAAACCCATTTGGTAACTATGGGGTGGCAACTAGGTGGTGGAGGAATTAAGACCATAATGCAGTTTTGCTCAAAGTTTTCTAACTCCTCATGCATGACATTAACCCAATCCAGATCCATCAAAGCGTGTCCAACATCTCGGGGCTCAAAAGAAGCCACAAAAGCCAAATGAGCAAAGTGAGAGATATAGGACCTGGACCGCGTGACTCGACGGTCAATGTCGCCAATGATGTTCTCCGGTGGTTGCTACCGCTGGATGTGGCGGGGAGCCTGCCTGGACGAAGTGGCCTCCCCCTCGACAGCAACTGGAGCTCCCTCCGGTGCAACGGGCACCGACTGAGGAAGCTGCTCAAACGACCCCCATGTAGAGGAAGTAGTCGGATCGGGACCGTGAGCCGAAGTGGACGTCGCAGGGTCGACGGGGTAGCCAGTGGAGTTGGCTCGGGATCACCCCAATCAGCATCATCCTACTCCTCCTCCACAAAGATGCTAGTGTTCACCTCATCATTACCTGCAAGCTCAAAAGCAGTGGAAACACAGGGCATAGTCTCATCGAAGGTAATCTCACAAGTCTCCATCACTCGGTTAGTTTCTAGGTTAAGTGCACGATAAGCATGAGAGTGAGTAGAATAACCAAGAAAGATACCGTCAGAAGACCGTGATTCAAATTTATCCAACTTACCGCCCTTTTTGAGGATGAAACACCTGCACCCAAACACCCGTAGGTGACTTACCTTGGGTGGTCTCCCAAATCGCAGATCATAAGAGGTCTTTTTCTTGAAAGCTCAGAGAAAAATGTGATTGGAAACATAGCAAGTAGAATTGAGTGCTTCGGCCAAATACCGCCTAGGAGTCCTATGCTCATCGAGCATCGTCCTGGCCATCTCAACAAGGGTCCGATTCTTACGCTCAACAACACCGTTCTGCTGGGGAGTGTGAGGTGAGGAAAACTGGTGATCGAGACCCAAAGAAAAGCAAAGTGTTGCAAATTGAGCATTCTTGAATTCGGTGCCATTGTCACTGCGGATAGCTCTCATGGCATTCTTAGGTAGCTCATTTTGCAATATCAAAATTAGGTCTCGAACAAGTCGAAAAGCCTCATCCTTACTCTCCAAAAAGAACACCCAAGAGTACCTCGAGTAGTCATCAACGACTACAACAACATACCACTTCCCTCCTTCCGACCTAACCCGAGCTGGACCAACTGTGTCCATGTGTAAGAGCTCGCCGGGTTGTGAGGTCATAATTTGAGTTACGGGAAGATGGGAAGCAGCTACCATCTTGCCATGTCTGCAAGGATGGCAAACCAAATCCTTCTCGAACTTTAGCTTTGGCAATCCTTGGATAAGGTCCATTGAGCTAAGCCTTGCAAGCAAGTCAAAACTCAAATGTCCCAATCTCCTATGCCACTTCCAAAGCTCGGAAGAAGAACCGGCAAGAAGACAACGAGAAGGTCTGGAAGAGATAGAAAAATCCGCACGAAAAATCTTCCCGAAAGGCAAAATCCGGCAAACAAGATCACCATGAGAGTCCAAAATCCGAGACAAGTTTGGCTTAAAGCTCACTTCAAAACCGTCTTCAAGGAGTTGCGAAACCGAGAGAAGATTAAAATGCAAGTTCGCAACCAAAGTAACATCCTTGAGGACAAAAGACGAATTGACTCGGATGGACCCCCGGGACACAACCTTACCTTTACTCTTGTCCCCGAATGTAATGTACTCGGTGTGGCGCATGGGGACGAGGCTGGAGAACCACTTGGCACTTCCGGTCATATGGCGCGAACATCCGGAATCCACAAGCCAAGTCTCTTCCAGTCCTCCTTCCTACATCAATAAAAAGACATAGGGTGAGCAAACGGACCAACACTGGGGTTAGTAAACTGTGAAGGATACTAGTGTTGTCCCACTTCCCCAAAGAATGGGTTAGGAGAAAAACCAAACATCTCCTGTCCCATGGGAGGATAGTGATCACCACGATGGGGAAAACGTGGTCCGCTAAAGAAGGGTGGAGTAAAGCCACCGCCACGAGGCCCGTAGTCGTATGGGTCATGACCGGTACCCCGCCGGGCACGACCACCATGTGGTCTCGCCTCCTGAGGCCTAGCAGCTTGAGGCATTGTACCTCTAGGCCTAGTAGTGCGCCTCCGAACTTCTGGTTCATGCACCCCAACTCGTGGGTGGTACATGTCCCAGTTGTTCAACTGAACCTGCCTCCGATCATCTCTCTTCCTCCTAAAGCAAAACTCAGCCAAGTGCCCATCCCGCTCACAATACTCACAATGGTACCTCACCACACTCTTGGTAGGCACTCTCTTGTTAGTTTGGGTGGCTCTAGCTTTCTTAGGAAGGGGATCACTAGAGATGTCTGGCAGTCTTTCAAGTGGGTTGCGAAGATGGTTTTGTTTTGCAATCCACACTTGCTTCTGTGGAGTGGTTTTGGGTGGCTCTTCAAACATACCATCTCTCACAGGAAACTCAGAGGGGTCGGTAGGCTTAGGTGGAGTGATCTTGGTAAGCTTGGGAGTTGTGGTGGGTTTCTCATTCTCGCTCAAACCACTGCACTCACCAATCTTACCGAAGATGCTATCATCCTTCCCACCTATAGCAAAGCCTACTCCCGTGTTGCCAGCCCATTTGCATTGGCTGAGCATCATCCCCAACTGCGGCTCTCGGCAAGACACCCAGCTCAAGATGGACCAAAGGTATGTGTTTTCTTCCTCGGTACGCATCTTATCATGTCTGCACGACACGATCTCAAGCTCCAAAGCCTCAAAGCGTTCCGACTCTCTAGTGCTATCTGAGCTGACCTTCTCTAGCACAGCAATCCTAGCATCTCTTTGTGCCAGCTCAGAACGCAAGCCTAAGCAAGACTTGCACGCACCAAGTAAGCTAGGCCTAGCCTTCAGCTCACTGACCTCCTCAAGTAGAGTGCCATACTTGTCCTGGAGAGTGACAAAACTAGACATGTGGATGGCACAAGCATCACGCTCTACCTCCTCGGTAACCACCACTGACGCCTTAGCAAACTCTAGCTCATGCAGCGTGCTAAGATACTTAGCCTCAAAGTCGTTCCTCTCTATAGCAACACGCTTGAGCAACGCATCTTGACTCATCAAGGCGTCGTTCAGAGACTCAATCTCAAGGGAGAGGGACTCGACGGTGGGTGGTACCTCGGATGTGTCGGAGTCGTCGTTGTAGTCAGGGCCTTCCTTGCGCTTGCCGACCTTGCCTTCTTCAAACGCCATGGTGCAAAAGCCACAGTTCTTGGCATCGACATAGAAGCATAGGCCGTTGAACTTGTCCTCAACCTTTCCTTTTGACTCATCATCGCTTGAAGAAGCACCTCCGTCGGAGGAGGCATCGATGTCGCTGAGGGAGGCAAGGAAGGCTCGGTGCTTGGCCTTCACCTTGTCAATCACCTTCTTGGAGGTACTTCTGTGGTAGCCACCCTTGGGCTTGTTCTTGTCCTCGAAGTGGTGCTCGCGCTTGTCCTTGCGCTTGGTGAAGTCACCCGTAGCTTTCTTGGGGCAATTTGCAATGAAGTGATCCTCATCACCGCAACGGTAACACCCCTTGGCTGAGCCACCACGTCGACGGTTCAAACGGTTGTTATGAAACCGTGAGAACATGGTGATGACCAAAGCCAGCTCATCATCTCCAAGAGCCTCCACTTGCTCCTCTGTCACAGAAATCAAAGACAAAGCAAAAAAGGAGTGTGAAGGGTCAGAGGAGGAAGAAGACGTACCGCCGGGGCCAGAAACAAACGCCATAGAAGGTTTCGACGGGTTTTCATGCTTGGCCCGGCTCTGGTAGTCAATCTCTGAGGACTTGAGCTTGCTGAATAGCTCGTCAACGGTCAGGGCATCATAGCCCGGTGACTCCTGGATGGCAGCCACCTTCATATCCCATACCTTCCGATCAAGAGCATGCAAAAGCTTGATAGACATCTCATGATCATCATAAGGCAAGTTGGCTCGATTGGCACGCATCTTGTTGACGATAGATTGGAAGCGAGTGAACATCCCATCAACAGATTCGCTGGCCAACTGAGCAAAGTTCTCGTACTCTCTATGGTACGTGTCAAAGAGTCTCGACTTGATCTGAGGGTTGCCCTCATGATATCTCAAGAGTGTTTTCCAGATCTCCCGTGCCGTAGTGAGACTCGAAACCCGCTCAAACTCCGGAAGAGACAGACAAGAGAAGAGAATTCTATGGGCTCTTGCATTAGATGCATGTTGCGTAACCTGGGCATCGGTGATCCGAGCCTCAAGAACCACATAGTTCTCATTCTCACAAATCTCCCAAAACTTTGTGTCAAGCCCTTGGAGGTAAGCCGACATGCGCACCTTCCAATAGGCAAAGTTGGTTCCATCAAAGTAGGGAGGTTTACTAGCACCTCGCTCCATGTCTCCTTCGCGGATCAAGAACCATGTAAGGTGGATTTATCCTTAACCGGCTCTGATATCAATTGAAGGACCGAGAACGGCGACCAGAGGGGGGGTGAATGGGAGCCAAATAAAATTCAACTCAAAGACTTGGCCCTTGTCCCAAAATCACACCCAAAACTTGACCTTGGAAGAACCGACTCGCACACGACCTAACAAGTAGGTGGACACCTTAGGAATACCCCTAAAGGTGCAGAGGAGCAGTCAGAGAAGATGGAGAATGATCAAAGCCACGGACTCGAAACCAATACACCGAGAACGGTACTCTCAACCCCTAAAGAGAAGAGGCAAGAGCACACCCAAAAATACTTATGAGAACTGGTCTCAAAAGTACCTAATCAGTTTCCTTACGTGAATACGAATCCAACGCAACAAGCAGAACTTGATTCGGAGTCCGGATGAGAGAGAAACGGCCAAAACAGCGAACAAGAGTGAGCACAGGACCACTCGCCTTGGTCCGGTGGTGAGGTCCGACGGTGAGGTCCGGAGCTAGGGGCTTCTCTGGACACTTTCAGCCAGAAACAAGACCAATTGCCTATGGTCCGGAGCCTTGTCCAAGGTGGTCCGATGGGTGGTTCGGAGCTCACGAACAGCGCACAGAAAACCCGCGAAAACCGATTTCTCTCCACCAAATCTTCCCAAAACTCAACCAAATGAACTCCAACTGCAACCAAACTTTGTAGGAATGATCCTTGTACAGTTGGGGAGCTATCCCGAAGAAATCATCGCTCAATTTGGAGAGGATAACTGGGAACACTCGGATTTGGGGAAGAAGGAGAAGAACGAAGAATGCCACAAAGAAATCGCCCGATCTACGCGCTTGTGAGGTTTGAGGAGAAATCCTTCGGTGGATCTCAAGCAAGAAGAAGCTAGGGAAGGGAAAACCTAGGAATAGGTGGGAGAAAGAGTAATGCAAGAGATGAGATGAGGATACCCCTTCATCTCCTATTTAACAGGGCTTTGGCTATTTCCCAAAGACCCCCCTAGATACATGAGTGAACTACCTAGCCTAAGCATTGCAGTCCAAGCTCCGGAAAATATCTTCCTCGATTTGAATGGACGGTCCCGCTTCCTGCCAGGGGTTGTCATCACCTCGACGCAACCTCCAGGATTCCGCCACGTGCCATCCCTGCTTCCTCAGAAGCTCCGCCTAGGTTTTGAGGCCCAAACCCAGGAAACCCGCCACCGGTAGCTTTGGGCTCAACTACCGAACCCCGAGTTTTGTGGCCCAAACTTGGAAACCGACGCGGATGGTTTTGAGGCCCAAACCACCAAACCACTCAACGCGAGCCACCTTGTCTTCGCCCGGTTGGACTCCGAGTCCCCGGAGCCTCCGCTCGACTCGCGTGTCCACCGTCTTGACTCGGCTAAGACAATGATGTGATGCTCTAAGACAATGAAGCACATGATTTTTGGCCACACTAATTGCACTCGTGCTATCGCAAAGCAAAGGCACCTTAGTAAGCTCAAGACCAAAATCTCTCAAAGTGGCAATCATCCAAATCAACTGCGAGCAACAACTAGCCGTGGCACCGTACTCAGCTTCGCACGTCGACTGTGCCACGCTAGACTGCTTGCGAGAAGACCAAGAAACCAAAGAAGACCCGAGAAACTGGCAAGTCCCTGAAGTGGACTTCCGATCAAGTCAGCAACCGGCAAAGTCGGCATCAGAATAATCACAAAGCATAAGAGAGGAAGCGGTGGAGAACCAAAGACCAAAATCGGGAGTGAAGCGCAAGTACCTCATGATGCATTTCACCTCCTGCTTGTGAGAAGTCTGTGGGGACGCCTGAAAGCGAGCACACAGGCAGACGGCGAACTGAATGTCTGGTCGGGTCGCCGTCAGGTACAGAAGCGACCCGATCATGCTTCGATACTCGGTCTGGTCCGCATTCATGGTAGTAGTAGTTGACATAGGCGTCGAGAGGGGCTTTGCCTCGCCCATGTCAAACTTCTTCAAGATATCCTTTGTGTACTTGCCTTGGTGCACAAACGTCCCTTCCCGAGTTTGCTTGATTTGCAACCCGAGAAAGAAAGTTAACTCTCCCATCAAGCTCATCTCAAATTCCCTGCTCATAAGATCTACAAACATGGCAACAAGAGCATGAGAAGAACCACCAAAGATGATATCATCCACGTATATTTGGACAAGGAGAGTGTCTTTGCCTTGCTTGAGGAGAAACAACGTCTTATCTACCGATCCCATTTTAAAGCCCTTAGCAAGCAAAAAAGTTTTTAGCCTATCATACCATGCTCTAGATGCTTGTTTCAAACCATACAAAGCTTTGTGAAGTTTAAAAACATGATTTGGAAACATAGGATTTTCAAAACCGGGAGGTTGTCTAACATAAACTTCCTCCTCTATGTAGCCATTTAAGAAAGCACTTTTAACGTCCATTTGAAAAAGTTTAAAACCCTTAGAAGCCGCAAAATCTAGAAGGATTATAATGGCTTCTAAACGAGCTACGGGAGCAAAGGTTTCCTCATAGTCTATTCCCTCCTTTTGACAAAAGCCTTGAGCTACCAACCTAGCCTTGTTGCGCACCACCACCCCATCCTCACTTTGTTTTTTTTTGAAACCCCATTTGGTACCTATGGGGTGGCAACTAGGTGGTGGAGGAACTAAGACCCAAACGCGGTTTCGCTCAAAGTTTTCTAACTCCTCATGCATTGTATTAACCCAATCCGGATCCATCAAAGCGTGTCCAACATCTCGGGGCTCAAAATACATGACAAAAGCCGAATGAGCAAAGTGAGAGAGATAGGACCTGGACCGCGTGACTCGACGGTCAATGTCACCGATGATGTTCTCGGGCGGGTGCTGCCGCTAGATGTGGCGGGGAGCCTGCCTGGACGAAGTGGCCTCCCCCTCGACAGCAGCTGGAGCTCCCTTAGGTGCAACAGGCACTGACTGAGGAAGCTCCTCGAACAACCCCCATGTAGAGGAAGTAGTCGGGTCGGGGTCGTGAGCCGAAGTAGACGTCGCAGGGTCGACGGGGGTAGCCAGTGCAGTCGGCTTGGGATCACCCCAATCGGCATCGTCCTGCTCCTCCTCCACAAAGATGCTAGTGTTCACCTCATCATCACCTGCAAGCTCAAAAGCAGTGGAAACACAGGGCATAGTTTCATCGAAAGTAATCTCACAAGTCTTCATCACTCGTTTAGTCTCAAGGTTAAGTGAACGATAAACACGAGAGTGAGTAGAATTACTAAGAAAGATACCTTCAGAAGACCATGATTCAAATTTATCCAACTTACCACCCTTTTTGAGGATGAAGCACCTGCACCCAAACACCCGTAGGTGACTTACCTTGGGTGGTCTCCCAAATCGCAACTCATAAAAAGTCTTCTTCTTGAAAGCTCGGAGGAAAATGCGATTGGAAACATATCAAGCAGAACTGAGTGCTTCGGCCCAATACCGCCTAGGAGTCCTATGCTCATCGAGCATCGTCCTGGCCATCTCAACAAGGGTCCGATTCTTGCGCTCAACAACACCGTTCTGCTGGGGAGTGTGAGGTGAGGAAAACTGGTGATCGAGACCCAAAGAAGAACAAAGAGTTGCAAAGTGAGCATTCTTAAATTCTGTGCCATTGTCACTGCAGATAGCTCTCGTGGCATTCTTATGTAGCTCATTTTGCAATCTCAAGATTAGATCTCGAACAAGTGGAAAAGCCTCATCCTTACTCTCCAAAAAGAACACCCAAGACTATCTCGAGTAGTCATCAACGACTACAACAACATACCACTTCCCTCCCTCCGACCTAACCCGAGCTGGACCAACTGTGTCCATGTGTAAGAGCTTGCCGGGTCGAGTGGTCATGATCTCAGTCACATAAGGATGGGAAGCAACAACCATCTTGCCATGCCTGCAAGGATGGCAAACCAAATCCTTCTCGAACTTCAGCTTTGGCAATCCTTAGATAAGGTCCATCGAGCTAAGCCTTGCAAGCAAGTCAAAGCTAAGATGTCCCAATCTCCTATGTCACTTCCAAAGCTCGGAGGAAGAACCGGCAAGAAGACAACGAGAAGGTCTGGAAGAGATAGACAAATCCGCACGAAAAACCTTCCCGAAGGGAAAAATCCGGCAAACAAGATCACTACGAGAGTCCAAAATCCGAGAGAGGTGTGGCTTAAAGCTCACCTCAAAACCGTCATCAAGGAGTTGCGAAACCGAAAGAAGGTTAAAATGCAAATTCGCAACCAACGCAACATCCTTGAGGACAAAAGACGAATTGACTCGGATGGACCCCCGGGAGATAACCTTACCTTTACTCTTGTCCCCGAATGTGATATACTCGGTGTGGCACACGGGGTCGAGGATGGAGAACCACTTGGCACTTCCGGTCATATGGCGTGAGCATCCGGAATCCACAAGCCAGGTCTCCTCTAGTCCTCCTTCCTACATCAATAAAAAGACATAGGGTGAGCAAACGGACAACCACTGGGGTTAGTAAACTATGAAGGATACCAGTGTTCTCCCACTTGCCCAAAGAATGGGTTAGAAGAAAAACCAAACATCTCCTGCCCCACGGAGGGATAGCAATCACCACGATAGGGAAAACGTGGTCCGCTAAAGAAGGGTGGAGTAAAGCCACCGCCACGAGGCCCGTAGTCATATGGGTCACGACCGGTACCCCGTCGGCCATGACCACCACGTGGTCTAGCCTCCTAAGGCCTAGCACCTTGAGGCATTGTACCTCTAGTCCTAGAAGTGTGCCTCTAAACTTCTGGTTCACGCACCCCAACTCGTGGGTGGTACATGTCCCGGTTGTTCAACTCAACCTGCCTCCGATCATCTCTCTTCCTCCTGAAGCAAAACTCAGCGAAGTGCCCATCCCGCTCACAATACTCACAATGGTACCTCACCAGACTCTTGGTAGGCACTCTCTTGTTGGGTTGGGTGGCTCTAGCTTTCTTAGGAAGGGGATCACTAGAGATGTCTGGCAGTGTGTCAAGTGGGTTGCAAAGATGGTTCGGTTTTGCAATCCACACTTGCTTCTGTGGAGTGGTTTTGGGTGGCTCCTCAAACACACCATCTCTCACGGGAAACTCAGAGGGGTTCGTAGGCTTAGGTGGAGTGATCTTGGTAAGCTTGTGAGTTGTGGTGGGTTTCTCATTCTCGCTCAAACCACTGCACTCACCGATCTTACCGAACATGTTATCGTCCTTCCTACCTATAGCAAAGCTTACTCCCGTGCTGCCAGCCCTTTTGCATTGGCTAAGCATCATCCCCAACTGCGGCTCTTGGCAAGACACCCAACTCAAGATGGACCGAAGGTATGTGTTTTCTTCCTCGGTACACATCTTCTCGTGTCTGCACGACGCGATCTCAAGCTACAAAGCCTCAAAGCGATCCGACTCTCTAGTGCTATCTGAGCTGACCTTCTCTAACATAGCGATCCTAGCATCCTTCTGTGCCAGCTCAGAACGCAAGCCTAAGCAAGACTTGCACGCACCAAGTAAGCTAGGCCTAGCCTTCAGCTCACTGACCTCCTCAAGTAGAGTGCCATACTTGTCCTTGAGAGTGACAAGATCAGACATGTGAATGGCGCAAGCATCAAACTCTACATCCTCGATAACCACCACTTACGCCTTAGCAAAATCTAGCTCATGAAGCGTGCACCTTGACTAATCAAGGTGTCATTCAGAGACTCAATCTCGAGAGAGGGATTCGACGGTGGGTGGTACCTCGGGTGTGTCGGAGTCGTAGTCGTAGTCGTAGTTGGGGCCTTCCTTGCGCTTTCCGACCATGCCTTCTTCAATCGCCATGGTGCAAAAGCCACCGTGCTTGGTGTCGGTGTAGAAGCATAGGCCGTTGAGCTTGTCCTCAACCTTTCCCTTCGACTCATCATCGCTTGAAGAAGCACCTCCATCGGAGGAGGCATTGATGTCGATGAGGAAGGCGAGGAAGGCTCGGTGCTTGGCCTTCACCTTGTCAATCACCTTCTTGGAGGACCTTCGGTGGTAGCCACCCTTGGGCTTGTGCTTGTCCTCGAAGTGGTGCTCGCGCTTGTCCTTGCGCTTGGTGAAGTCACCTGCAGCTTTCTTGGGGCAGTTTGCGATGAAGTGATCCTCATCACCGCAACGGTAGCACCCCTTGGCTGAGCCACCACACCGACGGTTCAAACGGTTGTTGTGAAACCGTGAGAACTTGATGATGACCAAAGCCAGCTCATCATCTCCAAGAGCCTCCACTTGATCATCTGTCACAGAAATCAAAGACAAAGCGAACAAAGAGTGTGAAGGGTCAGAAGAGGAAGAAGACGTACCGCCGGGGCCAGAAACCAACATCATAGAAGGTTTCGACAGGTTTTCAAGCTTGGCCCGGGTCTGGTAGTCAATCTCCAAGGACTTAAGCTTATTGAACAGCTCGTCCACGGTCAGGACATCATAGCCCGGTGACTCCTGAATGGCAGCCACCTTCATCTCCCACACCTTCCGATCAAGAGCATGCAAAAGCTTGATAGCCATCTCATGATCATCATAAGGCAAGTTGGCTCGATTAGCACGCATCTTGTTGACGATAGATTGGAAGCGAGTGAACATCCTGTCAACAGATTCGCCGGCCAACTGAGCAAAGTTCTCGTACTCTCTATGGTATGTGTCGAAGAGTCTGGACTTGATCTGAGGATTACCCTCATGATATCTCAAGAGTGTTTGCCAGATCTCTCGTGCCGTAGTGAGACTCGAAACCCGCTCAAACTCCGGAAGAGACAGACAAGAGAAGAGAATGCTACGGGCTCTTGCATTAGATGCATGCTATGTAACCTGGGCATCAGTGATCCGAGCCTCAAGAACCACGTAATTCTCATTCTCACAAATCTCCCAAAACTTCGTGTCAAGCCCTTGGAGGTAAGCGGACATGCGCACCTTCCAATAGGCAAAGTTGGTTCCATCAAAGTAAGGAGGTTTACTAGCACCTCCCTCCATGTCACCTTCGCGGATCAAGAATCGTGTAAGGTGGATTGATCCTTAACCGGCTCTGATACCAATTGAAGGACCGGAAATGGCGACCAGAGGGGGGGTGAATTGGAGCCAAATAAAAATTCCTTTCGGAAGATCTTGACCCTTGTCCCAGACACGACCCAAAGCAAGAACTAGGCTCACGACCCACAAGTGGGTGGATGTTCTAGGAGATGTCCTAGGAACACAGCAGAGCTAGCCACGAACTCGGAGAAACAAACCGCAACCCAAACGGAGAAAACAGCAACTCGACAGAGGCTCCGGACCAGATGAGATTGAGCCACCGGACTATAGCAAGTAGTCCGGAGCTCAGGTCCGATGTCTTCACCCATGGGGACAGGCCGATATAGTAAGCACCCTAGCTCCAGACCAGAGGCTCCGGACTAGTCCAATGGACACTTTCAGAAGTCCGGTGCTTACATATAAATCAACCAGTGAGTGCCTAGGCTCCGGACAACTAGTCCGACGCTCACCGTCGGACTATGGAAAGTAGTTCGGTGCTCACACTCGCCACCGAGCAAAAGAACACAGCAAGCACCCTACCTCCGGAAACCTGGTCCGATTCTCACCGTCGGACTAATGAGCCTGGTCCGACGCGTGAGTGACACCCTCAGCAGAGCCACCGGACTACTTGCCTATGGTCCGGTGCTCACAAGCTCTGTGGTCCAGAGGGTAGTCCGACGCCCCTTGCCGCTTGACACTCAAAAAGTCAAGACCACCGAACCACTTGCTATGGTCCAGAGCTTAGGGTAAAGTCGTCCGTAGGGTGGTCCGACGCTCACAAACAGAAAAGTTGAAGCCCGCGAAAATCGTTTTGACTCCGCCAAATCTTCTCAAAACTCAACCAAATAATCTCCAACTGCAACCAAACTTTGTAGGCATGATCCTAGTGCAGTTGGGGAGCTATCCCAAAGAAATCATCGCTCAATTTGGAGAGGATAAACGAGAACACTCAGATTTGGGGGGAGAAAGAGGAAAACGAAGAACGCAACAAAGGAAACACCTGATCTACGCACTCGTGAGGTTTGAGGAGAATTCTTTCGGTGCAAAGAAGCTCCTCATGATTACGAACAACTTGGTTCAAGTCGATTTTGCAAAGCTACTCTCAACAAAGAGAAATCATCTCGGGAAAAATAGAGAGCAAAAGCAAAACGGGAAGAACACAAGCAAACCGGGACACAATCACGAAATCGAAGCCACCATGGCTTACAGAGGTTATGGCCTCTGATTCCTCGCAACAAATCCAAGTTCTTACAAAGGTTGGTGGAAACAACCTAGGGATCTCATGAACTAGAGAGAGAGAGTGGGGGCAAGTGATTAGGGTTCAAGAGATAGGATGAGGATACCCCTTCATCCTCTATTTAACGAGGCTTTGGATATTTCCCAAAGACCCCCCTAGATACAAGACTGAATTACCTAGCCCTAAGACATTGTAATCCAAGTCGGTAACTCTCAGCCACTCATTTGAATGGACGGCCCCGCTTCCTGCCGGGAGTTGTCGTCGCCTCGACGCAACCTCCAGGATTCCGCCACGTGCCATCCCCGCTTCCTCGGAAGCTCCGCCTAGGTTTTGAGGCCCAAACCCAGGAAACCCGCCACCGGTAGCTTTGGGCTCAACTACCGAACCCCGAGTTTTGTGGTCCAAACTCGGAAACCATCGCAGATGGTTTTGAGGCCCAATCCACCAAACCACTCGACGCGAGCCACCTTGTCTTCGCCCGGTCGGACTTCGAGTCCCTTGAGCCTCTGCTCGACTCGCGCGTCCACCGTCTTGACTCGGTCGACTCGGTCTTTCTCCATGTCTTCTCGCACTTGCCGGTGCCAAGTACTAGCCACCACAGCTAGTCCGCCGGCGCCCATGGTCCCTCAATCCGAGTCCCGCTTCCGCCCTTCACCGCTCTCAGTCCATCGGCACGGAAAGCCTCTACTCGACCTTCTCCACGCCATTGACCACTGTCACTAGGCATAGCACCTGCACACCACAAGCCGATAGACAAGCACAGTTTTCTGCTTTCGCAGAGGTTAGGGTAAGCCACTCAAACTGAAACACTCACGTGTTGGACGATCACTCATCATCAAAGCTGAACATACATGGGTACTTATCCACCATGTGTTCGCAGCTTGCCGTGCCGATGAACTGAGAGTGGTGAAGGGCGGAAGCAAGGCTCGGACTGAGGGACCATGGGCGTCGGCAGACTAGCTGTGGTGGCTAGTACTTGGCACCGGCGAGTGCGAGAAGACATAGAGGTAGACCGAGTCGACCAAGTCAAGACGGTGGACGAGCGGGTCGAGCGGAGGCTCATGGGACTCGGAGTCCAACCGGGCGAGGACAAGGTGGCTCGCGTCGACTGGTTTGGTGGTTTGGGCCTCAAAACCAACCGCGTCGGTTTCCGAGTTTGGGCCGAAAAACTCGGGGTTCGGTAGTTGAGGCCAAAGCTACCGGTGGCGGATTTCCTGGGTTTGGGCCTCAAAACCTAGGTAGAGCTTCCGAGGAAGCAAGGATGGCACGTGGCGGAAATCTGGAGGTTGCGTCGAGGCGACGGCAACTCCCGGCAGGAAGCGGGGCTGTCCATTCAAAATGCGTGAGATATTTTCCAGAGCTTGGACTGCAATGCTTAGTCTAGGTAGTTCACTCAATGTATCTAGGGGGTCTTTGGGAAATAGCCAAAGCCCGATAAGTAGGGGGTGAAGGGGTATCCCTCATCCCACCTCTCTTGAACACCTTTCATTTGCCCCAACTCTCTCTCTCTCTCTCTCTAACCTCTCTCTAGTTCATGAGGTCCCTAGGTTGATATCTCCAACCTTTGTAAGGATTTGCACTTTGTTTTCGGTGGGAATCAGAGGCCTTACCCTCCATAAGCCATGGCGTCTTTGATTACTTGATCGCGTCTCTCATTTTGCTTGTGTTCTTCGCGTTTTGCTTTTGCTCCTTCTTTGTTCCCGAGATGAAATATCTTTGTAGGGAGTAGCTCTTGCAAATCCGTTTGAACCAAGTTGTTCGTAATCATGAGGAGCATCTTTGCACTGAAGGGTTTCTCCTCAAACCTCACGAGTACGTAGATCGAGCGATTTCTTTGCGGTGTTCTTTGTTCTTGAGCTTTTCCCAAAATCTCTTCTCCCCCCGTTACTCTAAGCCAAATTGAGCGATGATTTCTTCGGGATAGCTCCCCAACTGTACAAGGATCATGCCTACAAAGTTTGGTTGTAGTTGGAGTTCATTTGATTGAGTTTTGGGAAGCTTTAGCACAGTGAAATCGGTTTTTGCGGGTTTTCTGTGCACTATTCGTGAGCTCCGGACCACCCTCCAGACCACCTTGGACAAGGCTCTAGACCATAGGCGAGTGGTCCTGTGGTCTGGCCGAAAGTATGCAGAGTAGCCCCTAGCTCCAGACCAAGCTTCGGACTAGTCCTGTGGTACCGTCGGACCACTAGTCCGGAGGTTGGGAGCTCACTGCATTGGCTGATTTTGAGAAGAAAAGGCGTCGGACCACCCTCCGGACCAAAGCACCATACCATAGCGAGTGGTCCTGTGGTGTGGCCGAAAAAGCACCGTACAAGGAACATGATTAGGTACTTTTGAGACCAGTTCTCATAAGTATTTTTGGGTGTGTTCTTGCCTCTTCTCTCTAGGGGTTGAGAGTACCGCTCTCGGTGTATCGGTTTCGAGTTCGTGGCTTCGATAGTTCTCCATCTTCTCCGACCACTCCGCTGCACATTTAGGGGTCTTCCTAAGGTGTCCACCTACTTGTTAGGTCGTGTGCGAGTCGGTTCTTCCGAGATCAAGTTTTGGGTGTGAGTTTGGGACACGGGCCAAGTCTTTGAGTTGGATTTTATTTGGCTCCCATTCACCCCCCCCCCCTGCTCTGGTCGCCGTTCTCAGTCCTTCAATAGCACTACTGAAGAGCTCCACTAAGAGACTAAGGAGTATTGTTTCTCCAATGAGGCATGAATGACAAGAGAGCTCTAAGGGTCTATTTATAGCTAGAGGTGGAGTAGGGGCTACTCCGGTGCCACGTCAGCGATCCGCGTCACCTTCATCAACCACCGTAGGATCAAACCGACCTCTGAACCGCCTTTGGATGGATGATGTTGATTTCCAGCATGTGGGGAGTGAGTATGGCGGTTACTGGAGGTTGAACCGCCTTAGGGGAGGTCGGCCGACCCCCCCCCCGTACTGGCCTGTGGGCCCTCCCTTGCTCTTCTAGAAGGTGTCCCACAAGTCAGGGACCAGATGGGGGTGGTGGCCACCCTAGGGAGGTCGGTCGACCCCCTATAGGGGTCTATGACCCACCACTTCTCTCTAGAGGATGGCCCCACTTGTCATAGACTCCATCTGATACTTCTGGGATGTTTGTCACGTTAATCTCCTTGATGTGGGCCCATGGATCCATGTGATGTGAATCTGAACCGTTGAGGGGAAGACACGAGTTGATCCAAAGGGTTAAAAGTGCTTTGGAGGGTGTTACTCGGATCATGGGGGCATGAGAGGCCTAGTGGTCCCATAGGGAGGTCGGCCGACCCCCTAAGTGGGCCCACTTGCTCCCAAATGTCCCCATTTGTCATACCTGCACTCAAATACTCAAGGGACATGTGGAACTAGTTATTGGATAAAATGTGCTTATGTTATGCTTGTCTCTCTTTGATTATGAGGATGTTGACGATATTTTGATGGTAATAAAAAGGGTTATTCTTACCATCAATAAGATCCCCCATACTTACCTCTTTGGTCGTCCTCGAGTAAAGGATACAAGTTAACATGACTATGCTATTCAAAGTATAAAGTGAGCATAAAGATTTACTCAAGACACTTTGTCATACAAGTGTGATATGTGGTATTGCCTAACATATATCCTTGAGAGGTTGAGAAATGGAACAGTTCTCAAAATTCATCTTCCCAAATCATATTTTAGTACTTGGAGTTTTTGATAAATTTTTCAAAAGAAATCTCATAAGTCAACTTACTCCTCATATAGCACTCTAGATCGCTCAAGGTGTATGATTACTTACCAAGGCATATCATGAGGTTGCCTTCTTTTTATCTTCCTACTTCTAAAAGGCTTATGTGGAGCTTAGGTAGGGATCAACAATGTAGCAAACTTGCATCACTTATATTGTAAAGTCAAAACAAGGATCCAAAGGAGAAGAATTTCATAATCATAGATCAAGATGTTCATGTGTGTGGAGAAATGGTAGTGGACTAACATATACTCTTCATCTATGTATATGATCTTTCTAACTTTAGGATTATTTGAGACATGGCTATCATCATCTCTTTTTTTTAGATAGCCATATCTCTTTTGAAGAATTTTTGGAAGAGATCATATACTTTATTTCTAGATTATTTATTGGATGAACATGGATCATGTAAATGAAAGGCATGTTTTTGCGTACTTCCAGTGTACAAGCAGCGAATATATGTGGTGTGTACGTGATCTTGATCTTTGTACTATGACAAAATTCTCAGCAAGGGTCACAAGGTTTGACTGAACTCAAACCAAATACAAGAAGCATATGAGGAAGGTTTTGAACATGCATAAGTATTTATGGCTTTGGTAGAAATTTTCTTACTATAGAGGAGTAGTGACATTATGGTTTTATGACATTTTAAAAAATTAATCTCCAAGAACCTTAAATAGAAATGGTATGAATCATGAGCCGAGACTATATCACATTAATCAACAACTTAGTCCATATGATCTTCCTATCAAAGTATTTCCCACTAGCATAAGCAAAAGGCAAGAATTCCTCTTTATGACGCTTTTGCCCTTTAAATGTCATAGATCATGTCACTTTTCAAATTTTAATTTCGGATGCGATCTTTTTGTTTTATTCAACAATGAAAATGGGAAATTAACTAAGTGATGAATTTCATGAAGAAATTATTTTTATTTCATTTTTATTAAAAGATAAAATGAGTAAACAAATAAAAAGCATAAAGGAAAAGGGGAGAGACATGGCAAACCAGTCAGGATTGATGTTGAGGCTGAGTGGATGCTGGCTGGTGGACCCGAGGCTTATAGGTGAGGTTGGCCGACCCCACCCCGGGCCCATTTGGCCACTTGGGTCTTTGCATTAGAATTCCTTACCTCTAAATGTTGATCTTCTTTGTCAGTTCTGAAATTTGGCTTTTAAAGTGCATCCGCCGATGCACAAAAGTGACCGTTGAGGTCCAACTTTTTTGTCGAACGTGTCATGGTCATGTACATCATGGTTTAATGGCCGAACTAGTGATTTGGTATGTTGGGGTGTCGACCGACACCCCCCATACTTGTTTCAGAGCATACTATAACCAGTGAAAAAGATAGATCAAATGCAAGGGTTCTGCTGGGGTAAGACACCAGCAGAACAAAATATTTATTCAGTTCAAAATTTCATTCTAGGCACAAGTTACATTGATGAAGGGAAAAAATTGATTGAAAACAAATCTAAGTTCCTAACTTATTAGAGATACTAGTGATCTATGGAGAAGGAGGGGCAAAGAAATCCTCTCTCTTAATTGCCTGGGCCAAGCGTTTGATCTTTGCGCTAGTGTTAATGCGAAGATCATTGAAGCTATCCTCCAAATCTAAATGTGCCATCCTCTCTTCTGCTGCCCTTTCCGCTAGCTTTGTGTTACTTTCCCTAAGCCTAGCGACTATGTGCAGCAACTTCTCCATGTCGCTCTCCTCGTCCTCCTCTTGGAATTGGCCTGGAGGACCAGAGATGGAAGGTGGGTTGCTAGTCCGTCGGACCGACTTGTGGGAAGCCTCTGATTCAAGGGAGTTGTGTGTCTCCCTCCGCTCCTCGGAGGTGAGAGGAGGGACAAGCACCTTGCCCATCCCTGGTCCACCATGATCCCTTTGAAGGCGCATCCATGTCGGTGTCGATGGCGAGTACGAGTTGGTGTAGTCCGTGCTTGTGTCGACTTCGGTGGTGGAGACGATGGCCTTCTTCACCCCAATTGGCCAGTGGTCGGCCTTTTGGGAGTTACTGGGCGCGCAGTCGGCTTGTTTAGGTTGCGGCGAGGGGACATTGATCGGCCAATGTCCCGCATCCTCTCTGACTTCCATGAGCTGGTCGGTCGACCCCCCTAGGGGTGCTCGGCTAGGCAGGTGGTGGTGCCATGGTGAGTGGAGCAACGTCGAGGACCTCGACAGCCATGGCGTCGGTGTTGATGGGATCTTGGACCTTGGAAGGGCTTCCATCGAAAGGGATGAATGGCAATTTTCCATTGTTTCTTGGTGGAGCCATGGTGAGGATCAAGGTGGGTGTGAAGGGATGCAAGGAGTGGTGTTGGTGCTTCTAGTTGTGAAAAAGAGCAAGTTAGGAGGAGGAAGAAGAAGGAGAGGGGGTTAAGAAGGAGAAATACAATGTTCAACGCCTTTGTTCTCGCTCGGAACGCGATGAAACAGAAGGGGAACGTTGGTCCAACGTTCATGTGCAACATGCACTTTGAACGGGTTTGAACCACGGTCGGCCGACCGTATTTTGAAAGGTATGGTCCGACCGAGCTAGGTTTTGAACTCCCTTGGGTCAGGTGAGGCAGGTCGTGAAACCTCGGACTAAAAGGCCCCAAGATGCGGTCGGCCGACCTCCTAAAGAGGCCAAATGGGCCAAACTTTTTCGAGGGGGAAAGCAAGGCTAATTCTAGGCTAAGCCTAAGGTCAAACATGAAATTTGAACAAAAAAGTTAAAACATGTAGATTTTAGTTCTAATTTGGAATAAGAACAAAATCTATCATATCAATTTCTTGTTCAGAGGTTTTATACTCATGGAAAACTTTAAGACGTTGGCCATTTACCTTAAAGATTTTGCCGTCGTCGTCCTGGAGTGTGATTGCTCCATGATATGCGGCGTTGGCGACGAGGTATGGCCCTTCCCATTTGCTTTTCAGTTTCCCGTGACCGAAGAGCTTGAATCTTGAGTTGAAAAGCAAGACCTTGTCTCCTGGTTTGAATTCCTTGGCCTTGATTCTCTTGTCATGCCATCTTTTGGTTCTCTCCTTGTATATTCTGGCATTATGGTATGCTTTCTCTCTCCACTCTTCTAATTCATAGATTTTCATTCTCCTAAATTTTCCAGTAGCGGGCAGGTCCATATTCCACTTCTTGATTGCCCAATGTGCCTTGAACTCCAGTTCGATCTATAGGCAAATGGCATGTCTTTCCATATACAAGTTGGTATGGTGTCATACCAATGGGTATCTTGTATGTGGTCCTATATGCCCATAGTGCCTCTGGTGGCTTGTGCTTCCAAGCTGTACCCATCTCATCCACGGTCTTCTGTAGAATGTTCTTGATCTGTTTGTTGGATGTTTCTGCTTGACCACTTGTTTGAGGATGGTATGGAGTTGCAACATTGTGCCGAATTCCTTGATCAGTGAGGAACTGGTGGAAGCCTTTATCAATGAAGTGAGACTCCCCATCACTTATGACTAACTTTGGAGTTCCAAATCTAGGGAATATCGTTTCATGGAACATTTTCTTTGAGTTTGTTGCATCTGCTTTGCGGCAGGGTATTGCTCTTACCCACTTGGACACATAGTCCACCGCTACTAAGATGTACTCATGCCCTTTCAATGGAGGAAAGGGTCCCATATAGTCAATGCCCTAGACATCAAAGAGCTCGACTTGTAGGTTGTTGGTGAGTGGCATAGCATCTTGGGTATTGATGTTCCCGTCCTTCTGGCACCTTGCACATTTTCTGACATAATCTTGGGTATCCTTGTACATGGTTGGCCAGTAGAAACCACTTTGCCAGATCTTAGCATGAGTTCTGAATGCTCCATAGTGACCTATGTATTCTGCTCCATGGCATTTCTCCATAATTTTGATTGCCTCCTCCATAGGTACACATCTTCTTAGCAATCCATCACTGCATACTCTATAGAGGTATGGCTCATCCCAGAGATGCACTCGACTCTCTTGAACTAGTTTCTTTATATCTACCCCTGGTGGGACATGTCTTGCAACCATAAAGTTGACTATATTTGCATACCAGGGGTTGGATTCTGTTACCTTGAGGAGTGTGTGACCTCGGAGGAAATCGTTGATGGGCAAATTTTGTGCTTCTTTGAATTGCATTCTAGACAAATGATCGGCCACAAAATTTTCTACTCCCTTTTTATCTTTTATTTCAAGATCGAATTCTTGGAGTAGAAGGATCCATATTATTAAACCGGGTTTAGCATCTTTCTTAGTGAGCAAGTATTTTAAAGCAGCATGATCTGTATAAACAATTACTTTTGCTCCAACTAAGTAAGATCTAAACTTGTCTATAGCAAAAACCACAGCCAACAACTCTTTCTTAGTTGTTGCATAGTTTAACTGTGGCCCTGTTAAGGTTTTGCTAGCATATGAAATAACATGATGCTTCTTATCTTCGGTTTGGCCTAAAACCGCACTGATAGCATAATCACTAGCATCACACATTATTTCAAAGGGAAGCTTCCAATCAGGGGTTGAATGATTGGAGCTGACATGAGTGATTTCTTGAGAAGGTAGAAAGAATCTAAGCACTCATCATTAAGGTTGAAGGGTGCATCCTTGGCAAGCAGGTTTGATAATGGACGAGCGATTTGAGAGAAATCTTTGATGAACCGTCTATAAAAGCCAGCATGCCCACGGAAGCTACGGATTCCCTTGACATTCGTGGCAGGTGGAAGTTGTTCTATGACTTCAATTTTAGCTCTATCCACTTCTATCCCATGTTCGGATACTCTATGTCCTAGCACTATACCTTCGCGAACCATGAAGTGGCATTTCTCCTAGTTCAGGACTAAGTGCTTTTACTCACATCTCTGTAAGACTATGTCCAGATTCTCAAGGCAATCATCGAAAGTCTGTCCATAGATAGAGAAGTCATCCATGAAAACTTCGATGATTTCTATGATCATATCGTAGAAAATGGGCATCATGCACCTTTGAAAGGAAGCAGGAGCATTGCATAGGCCGAATGACATTCGCCTATATGCATATGTTCCATAAGGTCATGTGAAGGTAGTCTTACTTTGATCATCGGGGTGGATTGGTATTCGATGATATCCCAAATAACCATCAAGGAAACAAAAGAAAAAATGCTTTGCAAGCCGTTCCAACAACTCATCGATGAAAGGTAACGGGAAGTGATCTTTCTTTGTAGCCTTATTAAGTTTTCGGTAATCTATACACATTCTTCAACCTGCGAAGGTTCATTGAGGAATCAACTCGTTCTTGTCATTTTGAACGACCGTCATACCTCCCTTCTTAGGTACTACTTGCACAGGGCTAACCCATTCACTATGAGGAACATGGTAGATGATCCCTGTGTGCAAGAGTTTCAAGACCTCTTGCTTCACTACTTCTCTCATCGCATTATTCAATCTACGTTGACATTCCCTAGAAGGAAGAGCCTCAGGTTCTATAGGAATGCGATGTGTGCAAAGAGCGGGACTAATGCCCTTAAGATCTTGGAGAGAGTAGCCTAAGACTGATTGATGCTTTTCTAAGACAGTGAGGAGCTTAAAGGATTCTTCAGGAGAGAGTTTGTCGCTTATGATCACAGGCGCCTCATGATCATTGTTTAGGAAAGCATATTTTAAACCAGCTGGAAGGGGTTTAAGTTCTATAGAGGGTTTAGATGGGGGCTCAGATTTCTCCAGATCTATGGGTTCTTCTAGATCATCTTCTTACTGGATGAAATCTTCAGCGTCTTCTTCTAGATCGGGATGAGATGATTCTAGAAGAGATGCAACCATCACTTCCTCTATGGGGTCTGATTCTGGAAGTGATTCTGTCATGGTGTTTATGGAGTTTGTTAGCGGAATCGAGAGTTTGATGCTACTCCCAAGATGACCCTTAAGGCTTCCATCAAGAGATCCATCAAGAAATCTCATGAGTGGATGCCCAATTAACAAGTCGAATTCCTCTATATCAAATATGAAGAAATTTAAGAGGATATTGTCTTTGTTAATTAACGTAGGAATGGTCTGTGCGATCCCACAACTCTCAATCAATTGTCCTGAAGGAAGCTTCAAGAATTTATTGGTTGGAGTTAGAGCTATCTCACCTAGGAGAGCATTAGCTAAAGATTTATACATGATGCTTACTCCTACGGCAAGATCGTAAAGAGAGTCTAATTTTGCTCTATTGATTTGACAAGCAATGGTTGTGGAGGAAGAAAGAATTCGAATTGGTTCGAATGAAGATTCGGCCTCTTCTAACCACTCATTGCTCATGATGGAAGCTAGCTCTTGAACCGTCTCCTGGAGGTAGGCCTCCTCTATGCGACCAGGAATGTGAAGGTTAGGAGATCTGCGAGCAGAAGACTTATTTTACACAGATTGATTCAAGGCATTTCCAAAATCAGAAAATAAATCAGCCTCGATATCAAGGGGGCATTCCAAGGGTTGAATTTCTTCTTCCCTTGGTGGTTCAGGTTCGATAGCAGGATCTTGAGATGTAGACGGAAGAGTTTCGGCTATCAATGTTGTTTCTAGTCTGGGGTCTGGTTTTTGTTCTTCCGTGGGTCCTTCATCAAAAACGTTAGTATAGGGGGTGTTTTCAAGAATCTTCGTTAGAAGACTCTTCCCTGCACTAACGGGTAAACTTAGGAAGGCTCCCCCGGAAGAGATATCAAGAAGCTGTGAGGAATCTTTGCTAAGTCCGTCATAAAAATATTGTAACATTGTAGGCTCGGTTATATCAAGATCAGGGCCGGAAGCTGCTAGATCTACAAGACGGGCCCATGCCGCACCTAGAGATTCCTTTTCCTTTTGTTTAAAGGTTAGGACCTATACTCGAAGACGAATGACACAGGAGATAGGGAAGAAAGCTAAACATAATTTAGATTGCAACTTTTCACATTCTCCCTTTGCACTATCTACGTGGCGAGCGTACCATTGTTTTTCTATTCCTGTCAAAGAGAATGGAAATAGATTCCACTTAAGGGTACCTCGCCTCATCCCTTGGATGTGGACACATGAACAAAGCTGTTCAAAGTCACGTAGGTGAGTGTAAGGATTTTCATCTTCATCCCCAGAAAAAAGTTGTTCCTGAACCATCGCTATGAGACTTGGGCAAAGCTCATAACGAACGGCCAAGACGGCTTGAGATGAACTAGGTGGCTCCAACCTAGCGCTCGTTGGAGCACCATATTCGAAAAGTGGTGTTTGATCCATATGTGTATATGTGGAAGGAAATGATGAAATCAAACAAAGATAAAATAAGACCAAAGGATACTAGTTAAAACAGCTACCGTTCCTCGGTAACGGCGCCAGAAAGCTTGTTGACACCAAAGGTGGCAAACGGAAAAAAGACCACAAACATACGGTTGTCAAGTGTAGCTTTCATCGGGAATATTTTAGGTATCGTATTTTCCACAGGGAACGAGAAGTGAGTTAACTAGAAAGATGGGTATGTCCTATGATGGATCAAGGGAAACTATGATAACTGGGTTGAGAGGTTCGATATAGCAAAAATATCTAACAAGGTAAAGCTGCTTATACTGACTTTATCAGCCCTTCTCTTGCAGGAGGTGATGGGATAGATCAAAAAGAGGGCCAAACTCTAACCGGACCACGCCATCATGTTGTATTGAGGCCCTACCTTTTAAGAACTTATCTTACACACGAGGTGGAATACAAAGACTAGATAGGGCTGTCATTTCCTACTAGCATCCACTGACTATCTGTGCGATAAGCGGTTTACAAAGGCAAGATTGAGTTTAGACACCACGTCTACACTTATATTACTACTTAACCGTGGCCTAAGATTAAAGCACTTTACTCAAAGCAAAGCGATGAACAAGCGCAAGAAGTTGTATAACAGCTAAACCAGATTTAGAATACTAAATGCTATAAAGAACTCAGAAGAAGTCACTTACAAGTGCTGAACTTACAAGAGACTCGCATCCGCAGAGATGCAGCTCCGGAGAAGATTCCCGACAGGCTACGGGCTTTCTCCAAAATACTTCCCTCACTCTCCTCCAACTAGCATAGCACTACTGAAGAGATCCACTAAGAGACTAAGGAGTAGTGTTTCTCCAATGAGGCATGAATGATAAGAGAGCGCTAGGGGTCTATTTATAGCTAGAGGTGGAGTACGGGCTACTCCGGTGCCACATCAGCGATCCGCGTCACCTTCATCAACCACCATAGGATCAAACCGTGCTCTTAACTGCCTTTGGATGGATGGTATTGATTTCCAGCATGTGGGGAGTGAGTATGGCAGTTACTAGAGATTGAACCGCCTTAGGGAGGTCGGTCGACCCCCTACTGGTCTGTGGGCCCTCCCTTGCTCTTCTAGAAGGTGTCCCACAAGTCATGGACCAGATGGGGGTGGTGGCCACCATGGGGAGGTCAGCCGACCCGTCTGTGGCCCGCCACCTCTCTCTAGAGGATGGCCCCACTTGTCGTAGACTCCATCTGATACTTCTGTGACGTTTGTCACGTTAATCTCCTTGATGTGGGCCCATGGATCCATGTGATGTGAATCTGAACCGTTGGGGGAAGACACAAGTTGATCCAAGGGGTTAAAAGTGCTTTGGAAGGTGTTACTCTGATCATGGGGTCATGGGAGGCCTAGTGGTCCCACAGGGAGGTCGGCCGACCCCCTAAGTGGGCCCACTTGCTCCCAAATGTCCCCATTTGTCATACCTGCACTCAAATACTCAAGGGACATGTGGAACTAGTTATTGGATAAAATGTGCTTATGTTATGCTTATCTTTCTTTGATTATGAGGATGTTGACGGTATTTTGATGGTAACAAAAAGGGTCATTCTTACCGTCAACAGTGTGTCCGTGAAATCGACATAAGTCGTCTCCTTATTATTATGACCCCGGTTCCCATTACCGCTTTGCTGATTATGCTGAGCGATCTCGCGCAAGAGACGTGCATTGTCAGCAGAAACTGTGATCTACGCAGCTAAAGCTTGTGCCAAGATTGGTGGTGCAGGGGGTGGAACAGGAATTTCACCATCTTCTTCATCACGTGCCCCAGCATTGTTATGTTCCGGCATCTGTTTGCACAAACATATTTTTATTGAAAACTAGCATAAAAGTACCAAAGTGCACAAACTTATATTACATAACCCAACATAATATAAAGATGTTGATAACTAAAGAGTTCTGAAAGCGATAAAGGTAGATTATATTACACAAGATCCACTACTCGCATTCGAAACTAGATAGCTAGGCGAAACATGATCTAGTCGTCGTCACTAAGGACCACTAGCTCCACCTCCTCCGCGTCCTCGGCGACGACCATCGGCTCGGGCACAAACTCATCCTCGCCCACAGGTGCAGGCGCAGGAAACTGCTCGACCTGGACAAGGTCACCAAGGTCCTCTGCAAGAGCCTGCTGCTGGTACTCTGGGTTCATGAGATTGTTGAGGCGATGAACCTCCTCATGAAGCACATTGTTGTACACCTCGAGGTTGCCCGTATAGTGCCCCAAGTTGAGGTACATGTCAGACAGGAGGTACTCTCGGTCCCAGGCTTCATTCCTCTCTCCTAGAAACTGGTACATGAGACCCTCGGCGAAAGTCACCTCGGTCTCCTTCTCTGCCAGCTTCTCCTGACACTCCTTGAGCTCAGCCTCCAGCTCCTCAACCTTCTCCTCAAAGGTCTCAGACCTGTCGACAAACTCATCCCTGTTTTCCTTCATAATGCCCAGCTCTGTCCTCAGGTACTCGATCTTCGCCTTGCAACGAGCACTGCGACTAGCACCCTGATGGCTGCTCTCACCACCGTCTCCATGTGGTGCCAGCTGGTAGCGGGGTACTCCAAGAGGTCTGGTGTGCTTGCGAGCTGTCTGCTTAGTCCTGGCCATCCTATAGACAAGATTTTAAAGTAGGCAAGTAAGTAACATGATAAGTTTAAGTTTGATTAAGAGAACAAAATTTTAAACCCATCCCAAGTTGTATGATATGATGCATGATACGTTCCTACGAATACGATAATATTTACATAACATATATATAGGGCATATATATAAACCACTCATACCACTCTAAGCTTGATATTCCTAAAGACTACTCTTCTATTATTTGAACAAGATAAGAGATAAGTTAAAGAAATTTTTAGACTCAAATCAAAATTTTAATCTAAGATCCAAAAACATTTTTGAACACTTTACAACTGCAAGATCTACAATAAGAAGAGCTTTGATACCAACTGTGACAGTACCTCTTAAGAACAAGGCCCACTTGTCAGGATTAATGTCCATCCGACTTAATCCAAGACAAATGATCCAAGTCTTAATTAGCCCGTCAGGTGTCGCAGCGGGTCATCCACCTCTTTCCAAACAGGATCTCCTCATCGGCAGCGAGAGTATCAGTGACCCAGTGGGCGGCGAGGCGTTCCACGGAGGGGGCGGCATCCGAAATTCCGAACACCAACGAACTTTGGGGATGAAATGCAAAACTCTCATGAGTCGTGATGGAGACGCTTCTCCGACAAAAGCAAACAACATCCCACTCATTTTCAGGCACATATCTCAAAGCAAGAGGTCTTCTAGTTTAATACATACACGCAATATTTATATCTCCAAATAAATTTATTAAAAAAACTAGATTGAAATCTATATACCAATGATATTAATTACCACCCGGAATATTAATATTTTTTATATATATTTAGTCAAAGTTGTTTTTCAGAAATAAAAATAATAGATATTTAGAGATAGAGGAAGTATGCTATCATAACATCTCCAAGAGATTTTTTAAATCTATTATCTAACATTTAGATAGTCATTTGAGTAAAAAATCATTTTATGTATCTTTACGCTCTCTAACAACTTTTCTAATCTTATCCTCATTGTAGAAAGGCATCATCACTATCTATCTTTGGCTAGCGAAAAATGCGGAATAATGATATCTATTTTTGGATATCCAATTGAAGAAACTATTGCGAGATGTTTTTTCACCAAACTCTCCATTCATGTAACTTAGAAAACATATAAATAGTCTTTTGAAGATGCTCATCTATCTATATAGATAGAAAATGCAAAAGCTATTAAGCGACAACCGTGAACTCTCACGCGTCTCCTCTCCCTCCCGCGCTCACGTTGGATACGAAGAAGATGACACTAGCGGCTAGGGTTTCGGTGACTTTCATCTCCAATTCTGACGGACTTAGAAGGAGCTGGCCGAGGGGAGGCAAATTGGCCAGACGGTGGGGAACGAGGTCGGGTGATTCGGGGTCTTTGTGACAACGGAGACGCCCAGACCAGGAAGGAGCGAGGGTGTCTCGTTTTCGTCAATGAGCACAGTCATGGCATTTGTGGGTACCTCTTAAGAACAGGGCCCACTTGCCGGGATTAATTAATGTCCATCCGACTTAATCCAAGACAAATGATCCAAGTCTTACTTAGACCGTCAGGTGTCACCATTTTTCAGCGGGTCATCCACCTCTTTCCGAACAGGATCTCCTCATTCAGACATTGCAGAATTAATACAAAATTTAATTTAATTTACATCAAAGTAGCAAAATTTAAAGTCATATTACAAACCATAGGTTTTTGAAACATAACATAAGTGTCATACGATATTATTACATCAAGTTGGTGATAGAGATTAAAACAAACAACCAAGGTACTCTTGCCCAAGAGTCAAGCAAAGACATTTTATTCCTCATCTTCATCCACTGTAACCATGGTCATGCAGCACGAAGCCACACAGACCGGGTTAGGACTCTCATCTGCAACAGAGGTTAACAAACTCTGAGTACGGGAGTACTCAACAAGACTTATCCGACAAATAAAAATATTTGGGGGACAAAAGATATGCAATTCATAGGTATCAAGGTGGGGTTATACAAGAATCAAGTATTTTGCATAAATGAGTATTTATGAAAACAATTGAAATTGATTTAGTTCTTGTTGGGGATATTACCTCGGCATATCCCAGCGACCTTATGAGCCTGCCGACCAGGAGACGGCCCAGCCTACGAGGCCTTGCGGCACACGACCAGCCCGTCATACTCGCCAAGGACTCCGAAGAAGCCTTGCTCACCAAGAAGGATCCTAGTAGATAGACTCGGATCCCTTACCTAAAGGGACCGATCGTGATCTGTTAGGATATGGAAATTGTAACCCTGCTCCCCAGCTATATAAGGCGAGCAGGGACCCCCTCCAAAACATCTCTCATACGACCCCCTAGATCTCATCTACGGGTCTTGTAACCTAATACTCACATCAATCCAGCCACCAAAACACAGGACGTAGGGTATTACGGCGATTTGTCGGCCCGAACCTGTCTAAATCGTTGTGTCTACGCTCTCTGTGTTACGCTTGATCGTCGTCGCCTCACCTCCGCCTACAATCTACTACTATGGGGTACCCCCTAAGTAGACTGCGACGCATATTTCGTCGACAGTTGGCGCGCCAGGTAGGGGTTGTGTGCATCGACTTCATGGCTGGTCAAGCGGTTACGTTCCCGGATTCGATGGTCCTCCCGACGGCTGGCACCGTGCTCCAGATCGGATCCATGTCCTGGACCGTCGGATCTACTTCACGCTGGGCAGACACGCCGCCGCCCGCACGTTGTCCCGTCACGCCAATGTACCACCCGCGAGAGAAGATCAGCATCGACGACTTAGTCGACGCCATCGACCGCTCCAACGCGGGCATCACCAAGTGTATCAACCTCGTTGAGGCAGCGCGACGCCGACTCCCCAGCCATCACGGCCACCGACCATGCAATCGCCGAACCGCGACGAAGGCGACGACTGTGACCAGGGGCGCCCACCCTACTTCGACGATGCCTCACGGACTCAGCAATTAGGCGGCGGTCTTCCAACGCCGGATGCTCCGATTGGTCTTGGACCAGATCCCGGTACCCCCCAGGTTGGGTGTTGACTAGAGGCTAGCTAGGTCGATAATAGTACAGTAATGTACTGTAATAGTATCACAACACCATGTCACCGTCGTTTAAGGCCGTGCGCTTTGCTTGCAGCTGACAGTCCGCAGTGATATGTTATGATCTATCCGCTAGATTTCGTGGAGAAGGCTAGGCACGACCGCACGAACACCTAACATGAGTATAGTAGCTAGGAAAACAAGCGGGACGCCATGCCTATCTTTATCACTCGAGTTTTTAAAACTAAAGCCAATCATCTATTACGACCCAAAGGTCAGAACCGCGCGATCTAGTATAATGGATCAGCTGCTGAAAGTCTCCGCCGGATCGGATGCAATGGGCCGATGTCAAGTCGACATCATATCGTTGCGCGCACACACTGTACATCTCGGCGGAGAGCTGGCCGGCCGGCCAGACGCCGGCCCCAGCACGGCCCCGGCCGAATAAACCTCTCCGGAAGCCGACTGCCCTTTGACGCGCGGATACGCACTCCCCGGCCTCATTTGTTAATGTGGCTAGACTAGACAACGGCAAGACTAGACTAGACGTGTGGTTGCGTGCTTATCGCTCCGACCGCAAGCGGGCCTGCAGCTCCACCTCCTCCGATCCACTCCACGATCCACGTACGCCGCCATTTGCCTGCAGCCCTCCCTCCTCCGCTTATATTAATTTGCTGCTGGCCCTAGCTACTTATTAGCTAAAGTCCGGCCGGCCTCACGACACTACGTCGCAAAGGGTTGCCCGGCAGCCGATCGTGCTCTCTGCTTCTTTGCTTGAACCCTTCTTCCTCCTCGATCAATCTCTCTCTCTCCTGCTGATCCATCCATCTCCACGTACGAGCTAGCGAGGAGGAAGCGAAACAACCCTTCTTGCCCAGTGACTCGATCGATCGATCGACGTCCAGCGGCTTCTTCTGCACGCTGAGCCCAGAACATGCCTCCGGCCGTCCTCCAAGAGCCATGAGTAACACCAGCAACACCAAGAAGCACAGCATCCTCGCGCCAAAGGCCACCGTGGACATGTCTCGCCTGCACCAGGCCTACGACCGCGGCTAGTGTTCGTGTTGTGTGTGTGTGTCCTAGCTTTAATTGTTTTGTTGAACAGAAACCCTAGCCCTACTAGCAGCAGCGTCGATCTCTTGTGTGTTAGTTTGTTTCTTGCTCATCAGTAACGTTTGTTGTCTTAAGTTCGTGTTAATTCGTAACAACAACAATGAAGGAAGGAGGCGAGAAGAAGAACATCCTGTCCAAGACGCTCCAGAGGTGCCGGACCTCGCTGACCCAACGGAGGCGGCCGCCGGCGTCGGCGCCCACGCCCGAAAGGGCGTCGTCGTCCGCCGGCTACTTCACCGTCCTGGTGGGCCCGGAGAAGGAGCGGTTTGGGGTGCGCGCCCGCTGCGCCAACCACCCGCTCTTCCGAGCGCTGCTGGATGCGGCCGAGGCCGAGTACGGCTTCGCCGGCTGCGACGGCCCGCTCGAGCTGCCCTGCGCCGTCGACGACTTCATGGAGGTCATGTGGGAGATGGAGCAGGCCGACCCCACCGCGTCGCCTGGCTGTGGACGCTTCGCCGCCGCCGGCAGCACTACTAGAGCCCACCACCACCTGCACCAGACCGCCGGCTACCAGCTCATGGTCAGCCCGGCGAGGTTCCTCGTCGCTGGTGGCCGGTCGTAGTGATATTATATTATTATTATATATGTAGCTCTTTTCTTCTTCTTCGGCATCGATATGATCATAAACAGATCACTAGAGAGTAGAGATCCAGGCGCCACGGAAAGTGTTTGTTCAACTGCTTGCTGCTTATTTCTTTGCCGTCTGCTAACGTTTGTTTCAATCTCTCCTTGCTCTTTTTCATCGTACGATCGATGTGTACTCCATAGATTTGCATATGTTTTCAAGTCGTTTAACGATCGTGTACGTTTACTGTAACAAGTTATTAAATACATATAATGGTATATGTTCTGTATATAACTATATATCGTTCGATGCAAGTATTTAGGAGAAGTTACTTTTCTCATATATTCTAACTGTTCTGTATACATAGAAATGTGACGAACCCAATATTATTATAATGCTAGGATGAACTGTTCATATAAATAGTTTGGTTTTCACCTATATATGCTAGCTTCTCCGTCCTGACCCTAGAACTCTGCGTGTTTGAAGCTAAGTCATCTTGGATCCTCGGATCCTCTAAGATTAACTATATATGTATATATAGTGAATCAGGAGAAGCTACTTTTCTCATATTCTAACTTCCTAGCTAGTTCATTTTTGGAATCAGCCCATAGTTACTTCTCTATTAAATACTATTTGGTGGATCTCCTTATTTTGGATTCAATCTTGAAGCTGCTCTAGGAGCTTGCCAAACAGAACAGTAGACATTTCTCTCACGTGAGTCTTTACTCTTTACAATGTTTAAATGTAGCCGATTTATCCGAGAGTGTATTTTCAACAAATATAATAGGCTCTCTAATTTGCTTGGGAGCAAGTACAATATTTCAAGAAATGATGCAACATTTGATACTTATTTGTAAGTTATTTTCAAGGCAACCTAACGGTAATGGGAGTCTTTAGGCTTGCTAGAAAACTGAACCAGGTGTTGATGTAATGCCTTTTTAACTGAGATGCTACTCTCGAAACTGAATATTCATGATTTCCATTCGATCCTAATGCCTAATGCAAATGAAAAAAACCAACCTATCTTCTATATACACGTTGGAGTGCTATATCCTATAGAAAGAGAGATCAACATATATATCACTTGGGAACTGGACCTATCACATTGCTGCTGGAGACTATGTCATCGTCCTTTGAGAAGATTATTGTTTTAAGTAGTTGCTCATTCGTTTGGTTTCTATTATTGAGAGGTTTTCATTAAAATAAACAAACAGCTCGAGGCTGGAACCTTTATAAGGATCAGCTGTGTGTAAAACTATTTCCAAAAATAGCAAAATACAAAAAAAAATGACTATATAAACGATGCGCCAATAAACGGGGAGAGCATTTGTAGCCAAATATGCTGCTTAGTGGATGCAGCATGCACTGTGGATTTTCTGTATTTTGATCACCTAGTTTCGTATGTGTATATTTAAGCGCGCGCGCGTGACAATGGTAACTAACATATAATATAACCGTGTGCACCTTTGTTATAGTTGACGATGGATGTAGCGAAAACAGAAGTGACAGACTGAACTACTAGTACCCTCTCACGTTGACCCACTCATTTTCTCACTTGTATACGAAGACAGAAATCACTTTTAATACTACTCTGGAAACAAATAAAAGGTGGAAGTGGAAAAACCTTCCGCGCGCCGAAGGCAAAAGGCCGTTTGCCTCCACGAGCAAAAGTACGTACGTATACAGTGCAAAGTAACCCATGAGCAAAGTCAAAGTCGCAGCTACAGCCTACACAGCCTACAGCTAGCAAGTCTAGTCTAAGAGCAAGTTGATCCATATGCAACCCCTCAAGCGGTTGAGGACGGCAGGCACGGGTTTTTCTGACCTGGCACTTAGGACGTCTCTAATGATCTAACTTATTGATAGCTTATAAATTTTTTAATCATTAAATAATATAAGATACAAGAGATTAGCATTGACTCAAGGGATGGTCTTATAACACTCTTTTCTCACATCACGATGTTTCAGATAATCTCTCTCTATCATATGAGTTAGTTTAAAAGCTAATACTAGCTTATATTGTTGGAGATGCCCTTACCGGGCTGGCAGACTGCAGTGCAGATGCTCTGAACCAGCAAAACTATCATCACCTGCCGCGGAATCGTGCAACAGCAAATCGTTGTCAGGGCATTGGCGTTCTGTGCCGTCCCAAATCGTCGTCAGAGGTTAAAATATGATGATGAGGTAGGTCGCCTCTCGCTAACCAAAGGACAAGTTTGACAAGGTTTATAAAAATTAAAATCAAATGGTACTCCGGGGCTGAGGTCAGAAGGCACGCGGGCTTCATCCATCCCATCCAATGATCCAACGAAATGCGAATCCTGGCCCCTCACAGGTACAACGACCCTCCAAGTTGGCAGCACTCGGTCCGACGCGTGTATTTCTTTTAACGTCACGTCATCCCTACCATTCATGCAACCACATCATCATAACCTAGAATAATCTATACGGCTAGATCTGAAAAACGCTACCTTTAGATGTCTACATGCCCTCCAATACAAAGCTGAGTTTTGCATCAGCAATGTCACATACTAGAAGATTTTTTTATAGAATTCTCTTGTTTTTCGTCCCCGTAAGGCGAATTATCCAGATGTTTCGGTACCAAGGTTGCGATCGTTTCTTGTCATCGACCTCCGAATATCTACAATACAATAACAATCTTTTGCAAGCATGGTAGAGCTATACCACAAATCGTTAGTCTTCATCGCTGATAAACTTGTATCTTCTAAAGTCAGAACAGTTTTACTCTACGAAAAATCGAGTTCATTCGTGGGACCGTTATACATCCGTTTATATACACTCTTCTGAACTATAGCTATGCAAGTTGTAAAACCGAAGCGATCAGCTAAAGTGTGTTGAAGTAGCAGCCTGCATCATCTGACTTCAAGAATCCATTGCACGCAATCTTGCAGGAGCTGAAACTTTTGGCTGACCGCAACTTTCAGGAATACCCGCATTTTGCTCAGAAAATACGAGGACTCTTCCTTGCACCGGAAGGAGCCCCCACAGGAACACTGCTCCGACAAATGGGCTGCTTTCACTTGCCTGCAGCGCACGCACACCAGATCCTGCAAGTGGTACAGCCTCTCTCGCTGGCGGACCACCTGTAGAAGTGCGTTCTCCATCTGCTCAGGGTGGTATGGCTGCCCACACTGCGGCACCGCGCATCTCCACTCCTGACCTTGGAGTGTTGAGTCACGGCAGAGATCCAGGTCGCGCCAATCATTGCAATAGCTGCCAATGTACTTGTTTCGTAAGATTTTGGGAACATCAAGATTCAAGAGAAAACAATGAAAACAGCTGATGAATCCGTACACTATGGTTCTAACAAAAGATTGAAACAATTTCCAGCTAAAGATTACACTTTAATTATGACCCATAGATCGTACCAATTTTACAAATTGAGCAGTTTAGGTGAGAACTGGCAAGAGACTCCTGTTTCTTTTTTATGAAAATGTATTGCAGCTCTTTTTTTTCCAATGCAAGCAAAAAGATAAATAGCTAAAATACTATCACAAATGATCATGCAAGGATGCAACACTAAACTTTCCACAAATTTGGTGTATGAATACAATACCTGCAGATCACATTTGGCAGAGTGAATGAGGCACATGGGTCTTGGAATTGTGCTTCTGGAGCAAACTCCTTTACGCGAACCAACTTTAACAAGTTCTTCCTCATTCTCTGCCAGAAATATTTGTATGGTGAGAAGAATTATAGTACAATTACAAGTGTAACAATCTAGCCCAGTCATAAAAAACGAAAGGTTGGTTATTCTTCTACAGCATTTGAGAGAAAAGGAGTTTATTTTCTTGTCAGAATGTGGCACAAGACCATTTGGCACTGCTGTTAATTCAAAAACAGGCAAAACATGACAGTAGGAGTTTATTCTTCTACAATGTGATAGTAGGACATCTAGTTGAGAAGCTGCCGGTCAGGGTCAAAGAAATTTCTACCTTAATTGTTATGCCTCGGGGGAGGGTTTTCCCCCAGGGTCAAGCCTTTTTTAATTATTTTATTCATTTTCAAAGACAAAAGGACATGACTCGAATGTTTTTCAGTTTAGTTGACATGCACATGCATGTTGAGAAGACAGACATGTTGGTCTAACTGCAAGTCATTGGTATATTCGAAGTAATACAGAAACAGAACAGTGAGGACACCTAACTATTTGGTGAAGAAATAAAACTTAACAAATAATCTTCTGCTTTAAATTCTTCCAGTGAAAACAGCAAGTATCAGTTGAGTCGTCCAAACAGAAGATTTACCAAAATATCATGCTGAACATTCTGATCAAGAGCAAGAACTGCACAGATATGCTTAATGAACTCCAGTGCAGCATCGCCTTTATGCATGTGAGGACCAGATTCTCTATTTGCAGGTTCATCTGACTCATGCTTGCTTTTCCCTTTGAAATGGTGAAGTATATCACTTACAGTTCTTAGAAGCTTGTCTGCAAAGTAATTGCTAATCTGCATAACCATATATTAAAGTCAGATTATAAAGAACAGTGTTTCCAGAGCATATGGTGCTCCATTTATTATTTATTATAAATATTGTGCTCAAGAAACTCCATAACTTTATGGAACTCTGAATGACATGTAATTAGGAACCATCATTAGCTTTATGCACCACAATAGCAATATAATAATTGCAGTTAAAATGTCACTGGTAACTGTTTGGATGTCCACATTTCCATGTTATCTGGATGAAGAAGAAAATACATTACCTTGTCACGGAGGTGTTCTATCACCTGGCCCTCAAGATTCTCGGCAGCCATGACTGTTACAGATGGAGTGCATGAGGTATCATCCCTTATGGTAGCTTGAGTAGCTACTTGTTCCTTCATGAATTTCCATGGAATATATAGGAATTCTGATACAATTAAGACAAAGTGATCCTGTATTTTAACAAAAAAAATAATGAAATATAAGGTCAGAGCAATCATTTGAGTTTCAGACGCAGGAAAGTCGTTACTAATGTTAGGATGACTCAGAAATTATAACAATTAGACCTGTGTATCTTTGGGCAAATCTTCTGCCATGTTCCAGCTTGAGACAATGTCAATATCATTATCACCATCTGAAGAATCCGCGTTTTGTGTTTTAGCTTGAATTCCGCCATAGTTATACTAAACCATAAAACAACATAAGATAAAAAAACAAAACAAAAACAAAAAGTCTAAATCAACATATTGTGGTAACACAATGAAAAGTTCAAACCTGATCCATGAACAGTAAGGAATGCCAGAAGTGCAATGGTTCCAATTCTATCCACTCGAAAAGATCCCTAAAAAAGTAGACTATTAGTCTAAGTTTAGAGAATGAGTGGATTACCTTGTCTGCAAGGAATTTTGATAGATATATTAGGCAAGTGTGTAACAGGAAATCAATGTGATTAGCACCTGCCATGTAAAGCATGTACACGCATGGCAACCACCCAATCTGTGGGATTGGTACCTGCTATGTACAGCATATGACCCTGCCCTATTGGCTGCCATATTGGCTATATATGAAGGTCACCCCCCCCACGATTGGGAGTGTGGTGTCTCCTCTATCTCTCTGTCTCTCTACATGGTATCAGAGACCAGGTGATCAATCAGATCCCGGGCTTCTACTTCCGCTCCTCTCCCTCTCTCCCGGCGGCCACACCCCCCGGTCGCCATGTCTGTCCCCCCCGAGGGCTCCACTACCCCGGTACCACCTGCCCCAACACCACCGCAGGCTATGCTCGGCCATCCCTACACCGCTGTCAACGTCAAGACTCACGTTCCGGTGAATCTGGAGATGAAGACTCCCAATTTCACCAAGTGGGCTTCATTCTTCAAGTCTTTGTGTGGGAAATTCAGTCTCCTCCCACACATCAGCGAGTCTGCTGCCCCCACTGCTCATGATCCATCGTGGCAAATTGCCGAGTGCACTGTCCGCGGTTGGATCCTGAACACTGTCGACGACGCGGTTCTTGATCTGGCCATCACTGACGAGAACCAGACCGCCCGCGAGCTGTGGGTGGCCATTGAGGCCCTGTTCCGCTCCAACCGCGCACCTCGGGCCGTCTTCCTGCTTGAGGAGTTCCACTCCATAAAGCAGGGCGACCTGACGATCGACGAGTACTGCCAGAAGCTCAAGGTCACCGCTGCTGCCCTCCGGGACGTCGGTGACACGATCGATGACAAGAAGCTCGTCCTCAGTCTCCTACGCGGTCTCAATCCGCGCTTCAGTGCCACCGCCGACGACATCGCCAACGCCAACGTGCTGCCCTCCTTCTCCAGGGTGCGCGAGATGCTCTCCCTCAAGGAATTGCGCCTTGCCAACGATGAGAAGACCACGGCGGCCTCTGCCATGGTAGCCGCCTCCGGCTCTAGCTGCACATCTGCGGAGTGCCATTCCTCCACCTCTAGCGCTCCTTCTAGTGCCCCTTCCAAGGGTTCAGGGGGCAGCAAGAAGGGCAAGGGCGGCAAGAAGGATTCCTGGCGCGGCCAGGGCGGCTGGCAGCAGGGCGGCGGTGGCGGTCAACAGCACGGGGGCAACCGCCCCATGGTGCCCTGGCTCTGCTACTCCCCATGGGCCACCCAGGGTGGTCCTCCTCCCTCCACTGGCGGCTGGCAGCAGGGCCCTCGCCCTGGCGGCGGGTGGCAGCAGGCCAATACCCAGGGCGGGCGCCAACAGGGGCTTATGGGTGCCAACCCGCAGGCCCACTTCGCTGCTCCTCCCCCGCAACCGATGTGGGATCAAGCCGGCCTGATTGCCGCCTTGAATCAGATGGCGCTCCAGAACTCTGGCTGGGTCATGGACTCCGGCGCAACCTCCCACATGCACAACTCGGATGGTATACTTTCATCTCGTCATCCCTCCTCCTCTTCCATCACTGTTGGCAACAGGCATCAATTGCCTGTGTCCTGTTCTGGGCACTCCCATCTACCTGCACACCCATCTCGTTTCTCTCTACGCAATATTCTTGTTGTCCCCTCCCTAGTACGCAACTTACTTTCAATTCGCCAATTCACTCGTGACAACCATTGTACTATCGAATTTGACGCGTTTGGTTTTTCTGTCAAGGACCTGCAGACCAGGCGCGTGATTCTTCGCTCCAATAGCTCCGACGGTCTCTACACCGTACCCGCCATGCCACAGGCCAACCTCGCCACCTCCACCGACCTATGGCACCATCGTCTTGGTCATCTAGGCACTGCCACCATAGATTTTCTTAGACACAATAATTCCATTTCATGTAATAAATCAGCTCACACTCTATGTCACTCGTGTCAACTTGGCAAGCATGTGCGGCTGCCCTTTGGTACTTCTAGCTCAGTTTCATATTTCCCTTTTGAGCTTGTACACTGTGATGTTTGGACATCCCCTGTTGCTAGCATTTCTGGTGCGCAGTACTATCTTGTCATCCTAGATGATTTCACCCACTTCTGTTGGACGTTCCCACTCGTCCGCAAATCCAAGGTAGCCACTCACATCATTAACTTTTGCGCCTACGTCCACACACAGTTCAGCCTTCCTGTCAAGGCTGTACAGGCTGACAATGGCACTGAGTTCATAAATCATGCCCTCACCACCTTCTTTGCCTCCAGCGGCATTCACCTACGTTGCTCCTGCCCTTACACCTCCTCTCAAAACGGCAAAGCTGAACGCATCATCCGTTCTCTAAACGATATATGTCGCACACTCCTCATCCACGCTCACATGCCACCCAAATACTGGGCCGAGGAGCTCACCACAGCCACCTATCTCCTCAATAGGCGCCCCAATTCAGCCATCCACCATAAAGTCCCCTATGAGCAACTCCACCAGCAGCCCCCAGATTACGCCACCCTTCGTGTCTTCGGTTGTCTATGCTATCCCAACCTCACCGCTACCTCCAAACACAAGCTAGCCCCCCGCTCCACCGCTTGTGTCTTTCTTGGTTATCCCTCTTCCCATAAGGGCTACCGGTGTCTCGACCTCACAACTAAACGGATCATCATCTCCCGTCACGTTGTCTTCGACGAGACCACTTTTCCCTTTCGATCTGACTCCACCAGTGCGCTACCAAGCTCTCTGGACTTTCTTGCAGGTTCACCCGTGCCGGAGATACGCACTGCAGCGGTCTCTCCGTCGCAGCTCGACGTTGAGCAGCCGCGTCGTCGAGCTCATCTGGAGGAGCTTGCTGAGGACCCGGCCATTCTACAGCTTGGCCCAGTCCTTGCACCAGACGTGCCTCCGCCTGCGGCGGCTAGTCCCCCACCCCTCCGGGTTTACACCCGGCGGCATACGGCTCCAACTGCATCGACCCCTTCTCCGCCGGCACCAGAACAGCTTGTTGTTCCCGAACAGCAGGCCCCGGCCCCGGCTGTGGTGGCTGCTCCACCGCCGCCGGCCCCGAGCCGGCCTGTGACGCGCCTGCAGACAGGCTCCCTCCGGCCTATCGATCGGTACGGTTTCCCTCTGGCTGCTCACGTCGCCACCGACTCCATTGCCTCGCCCATCCCGCATGATTACAGGGGGGGCTTGCTGATTCCCAGTGGCGTGCGGCCATGGCTGAGGAGTACAAGGCCCTCGTCGACAACGACACATGGCGCCTCATTCCCTGTCCTCCCGGCGCCAACGTGGTCACCGAAAAGTGGATTTTCAGGCACAAATTCCACTCCGATGGCACCCTGGCTCGTCACAAGGCTTCACTCAGCGCCACGGCATCAACTACGACGAGACGTTCAGCCCCGTCGTCAAGCCTGCCACCATTCGGGTCGTCCTCAGCATCGCGGCATCTCGCCATTGGCCTATCCATCAGCTGGACGTGAAGAATGCATTTCTTCATGGTCACCCGGCACGACCCGACGCCGTCCGCCTCCTCCAGCGCTCCCTCTACGGCCTCAAGCAGGCCCCTCGGGCGTGGCACCAACGCTTCGCCACGTTTCTCCGACAGCTCGGCTTCGTCGCCTCTGCCACCGACGCCTCCCTCTTCATCTACACCGAGGGCAGCTCCTCCGCCTACTTGCTGTTGTACGTCGACGACATCGTCCTCACGGCTTCCTCGACCGCTCTACTGCGACGCATCATCGACCGCCTTCACTCTGAGTTCGCCATGACGGACCTAGGCGAACTACATCACTTCCTGGGTATATCTGTCACTCGCTCCTCCGATGGCCTCTTCCTCAGCCAGCGGCAGTACGCCGTGGATCTTCTTCAGAAGGCGGGCATGGCCGAGTGTCACTCAACATCAACACCAGTTGACTCTCATGCCAAGCTCTCTGCCTCGGCGGGCGCCCCTGTTGCTGATCCCGCCACGTACCTGAGTCTCGCCGGCTCTCTCCAGTACCTGACGCTCACTCGCCCCGACCTGGCATACGCTGTACAGCAAGTGTGCCTCTTCATGCATGACCCGCGCGAAGCTCACCTCGCGCTGATCAAGCGAATCCTTCGGTACGTGAAAGGCACCTTGTCGGCTGGCCTCCACATCAGCACTGGGCCTGTTGACAAGCTGATTGCATACTCCGATGCCGACTGGGCAGGGTGCCCAGACTCCCGCCGCTCCACATCAGGGTTCTGCGTTTTCCTCGGCGACGGTTTGGTGTCCTGGTCGGCCAAGCGGCAGACCACGGTGTCCCGGTCCAGTGCAGAGGCCGAGTACCGGGCTGTTGCTCACGTTGTTGCAGAATGCTGTTGGCTGCGCCAACTCCTTCAGGAACTTCATGTTCCCTTAAAGGTCGCCACAGTTGTCTACTGTGACAACGTCAGCGCTGTCTACATGACAGCCAACCTGGTCCACCACCGTCGCACCAAGCACATCGAGATTGACATCCACTTCGTCCGTGAGAAGGTGGCTCTCGACGAGGTTCGAGTTCTCCATGTGCCGTCACATTTTCAGTTCGCTGACATCATGACAAAGGGGTTGCCGGTTCAGCTGTTTGAAGATTTTCGGTCCAGTCTCTGCATCCGGATTCCTGACGCTTCGACTGCGGGAGGCTGATAGATATATTAGGCAAGTGTGTAACAGGAAATCAATGTGATTAGCATCTGCCATGTAAAGCATGTACACGCATGGCAACCACCCAATCTGTGGGATTGGTACCTGCTATGTACAGCATATGACCCTGCCATATTGGCTATATATGAAGGTCACCCCCCCCCCCCCCCCCCCCCCACGATTGGGAGTGTGGTGTCTCCTCTATCTCTCTGTCTCTCTACAAATTTGCAATAAGTGGTCAAACAGTACCTTGTCTGCAAGGTCTTTAATAAGCTATCACAATATGCCTGTGCCGATGACAAATCTACTTTTCCAGTATCTATGATTATCTTAGAAAAGTTTGCAAAGATGACATTAGCTCCCAGCTTTCGGAACTCAGCCAACAATAGAGCAAAGACTTTCTTCATCACCTGATAAAGTTCAATTATAAAGAAAAAGACATGGTAAGATAAATTGTAGCGTAGGTAATGTTGGACATTCGACAGCGTAAAAACTGACACTAGATTAGAAAACAACAGTGATTGTTTGCAAAATAAATTATTTTGCACATCTAGTAAAAAAAATAAGCAGTAAATACTGGAAACAATATCTGTATTACAAAAAGGATTGTTGACACAGTTGGGTAATTCAGCTTACATTATGAAGAAGACGATGGAGAGCTGGATCATGAAGTTTCGATCGTGGGCTGAAAAAGTATTCAAGAACATGCTAAGAGCACACTAAAATTCAAATGCAATTACTACAGTTCAAGCACAAACATGAGATATTACCTGCAAAGCCAGCGGTAGAGATGTTGCAATATTGCATCAGCAAATACATTTCCAGACGACACTGCATCTGAAATGCATCTTTGAATAAGTTGCTTTAGCACCTGGAAAGCAGGTATACATAAGCTAGCATCGTCAAAGTCAGTTTCAGTGCCATGTGGATCAGGAGGCACGTCGTTTCCAAAGCTACCGATTGATCCGCCTTCCATTTCGTCCACTTGACTACTCTTTAGAAGAGCATTAACCGCCAAATGGTGGATCTGCAGAAGAAATATATGTTACATATAAATTGACTATCAGCAGAGAAATGAGCTTGTAGTATTTTAATGTGTCCAAGCCAATAGGATCTGAGCCTACCTTAAGCTCAACAGAAACTCTTCTATATGCACCAGGATAAGTAAGTGCAGGCTGAATGACCTATAAAATGAGGTCATATTTAGCTAAATAATGAAAAAAAAGGTAAAACACCATGCATATGGGAAATAAAGCAATGCTTCTCACTTCATCAGCAAAACATGTCTCTCCTTCGTAAGTGCCTCCTAAATCAGGAATGCCATCATCAGATATCCATAGTACCTACATACACGGCAAGTCAGTAGGAAACATATGCAGTAAAAAAAGCTCCATCTTAAACCCTGATGGTTTTTTAAAAGTACAGGCCTGAACCCTGCTTCGAGCTCACTAATTAAATCAGGCTATAGTGCTGATTGTTGAGATCCCACAGATTATAAATCACAGTTCCAAGCCAAATGGACTCAATTTTAGGCAGAATAAAAACTACTATGTATAATTTCTTACATTTCTTCTCGTGTGATATGGATATGATTGGGGATTTGGGGTAGATGGGAATAGCAGTAAGAACCCGCTAGTCGCTCCCCTTCTAGAGGATCTGACTGGTTTCAGGGTTCTTGCTTCATCTCAACGGAAACAAGGTTGTCTCTTTCATAGACGATTTATTTGACCCCCTATCCCCTAAGCAAATATCCAGATTGAATTAAACATATAATTTTCCTAACAAACCAACTAGTCTTATTCTTTCAGCACTGTCCACACACTACAGCACCGCAATCCTTGCCTTCTTACCGTGCTGTTAGACCAAGACACAGAACCAGCCCCACTGCCATAACATATAATTTGAAGAAAAGGATAAATGCACGGGCTAATGAATTCTCGTGTTGTGTTGTTCAGTCGGGGTCATTTTCCCCGTAAATGGTTCACGCCACCATCAGATTCCATAAATAACATTTGGTTGTGCTTGGTTGTAATCGAGTCACAGCGCTATCTGATACAACACTGTTTTAAGTTGATCCTGCCCACTACTGAGGGTTATGCAATTCCATTAATGCTGAGGCCTGGTCCCCTTTACGTTTGCGTTAACTATCCTTGAACCAAACAGCACCTTAGTGTAAACAAGACAAAGGCCTAGGTCATTCCAGCTTTCTTCAGTAACTAGCTGTACAGCAAGTCATTGAGGTAGATTTTCATCAGGTAATATAACCATGTTAATTCCTGGGAGTTCAGAAGCAGAAGAGATTTTCTGCACAACTTAGAAAGAACTTGACAAGCCAATTCATTCCATAAGTCCCCCCAGTTTGGAGTTTTCCAATGTCAGAATCATTCAAATCCAAGAAAGGAAGAAGAAAAAAGTACAATCCAACACTCCATAGATAGATCCAACACTTAGTGACCTCCGTCTCCAACAGCCACCACCACCTCCAACTCAAGTGCGCCCACAAACTCCAACAGGCTCCAATAAGGGTTAGGGGGTTAGGGTTTCGGGTTTTTAAGTTGGGAACAGGATATGTGGCTTCCAGGTCGAGAGGGATACCTGGAAGAGGCGAACGGACTAGAGATGGCGGTGGAGTGCCACAAGTGCCGCCCACCAGCAGCCATCAGCGGTACCTCCAGTAGCGATGGTGGGTTTTTTTTTCCTCGAATACGCAAGAGAGCTGCGTATCATTGTATTAGTAGAAGAAGAAAGTCATACATAGACCCAAACATACCCACACTCCACACCTTCCCTGCTTTCTAGGACTTAAACACCTGGTAGTGGTGGTGGCGGTGCCACTGGAGCCAGGCAGGAGGTGCGGGCAGCAAGGGCTCTGACCGAGTCCAAAGAAGCGAGCAGGGCACGATGTGCATGGGGGAGGAAGAAGATAAGATGTTTGTAGGGCCCACACAGACATATCATCTATACAGAGACTGCTCTCTGTTTAGTCACCTGCTTCATGAGAGCATAGCTCAGTCACTCATACCCAGTTTTCCCTAAATCATCCAGCTGCAACCTGGAATACGGGACTCCATTGTTTGGAAGTGGTCACCAGATGGCATTTACTCAACCCGATCGGCATACCGCATACAATTTCAAGGATCATACCGCAGGTTCCGTCCAGATCTTATTTGGAAAGCACATACCGAAAACAAATGCAAAGTCTTCGCTTGGACTCTCATACAAATAAGATCTTAACAGCAGACAATTTACAGCTGAGAAACTGGCCACACCAAGACCATTGTGTGTTGTGCAACGGACCATTGGAAACGGCACTTCACTTGTGCCTGTTGTGCCCTCTAGCTATAGAAATTTGGCGCATTGTGCTGGGGTGGGAACACTTTGATGTGGACTTAATTTGGCCTCAGGTGCAGCCATCTAACATAAGGGAGTGGTGGGAAGAGGGGGCAGCGAAGGTCCCAAGGCAGAGACGAAGATACTTCAATGGGGTGATCATCTACACAATGTGGAACATATGGAAGGAAAGAAACCGAAGGATTTTCCAAAATTTGGTGATGGATGCCCAGCAGGTGGCCTCAAAACCAAAGAGGACATCGACCTACGCTCTAGGGTCTTTAACAACATGACTTAGACCTTGTAGATTATCCTCCAGAACGTGTGCGATGTGTGCTTTTCTTTAATCTACACGTCTAGGGTTCTTGTGCCAATGGCACTCTCTGTACATAAACTCTCTTTCCTTAATTGAGAGGCAGAGCTCCTGCCAAGTTCTTTCAAAAAAAAGTTTTCCCTAAATACATGTAAGGAAATATTTTTGCAGATAATTTCGAGGCTTTTTCTTCTCTATATGGGAAAAATATATATAATTCACATAATATGCTTTTCTCGAACATGCAGGACAAATAGTTTGTCATTATATTAAGAAAGAAAAAAACAAAAGAACCCTTACAAACAAAAACTCACCCACTCATGCCAGTGATTAACTAAATAAGTGTGCCCATGTACAAGAACAACACCGACACTATCGACATGCATAAACCAACCCAGTGCTGAGAGGTAAGAGATAACTCTCACCCCAGCCAATTTCCAAAAAAAAGGAAATGTACTTGGCTTCGATTTGATCATTGGTGAAAAGCAAGGCATAGTTTTAAGATGACTGATTTGCATGCATGTTCTCCTGGAAATCTGCATATCATTTACAAAGCTGAAAAGCTAATGGTGTGAAAAAGAGAGTATCAATCAGAAGCCCACCACAAGGAATATGACAGACAAGTGCATGGAATTCAAACAAAATAAGGACAACTTCCATGATCAAGATAGAACAAACCTGCTGTTGATCACGCAATGCCCTTGAAAAAAATACATCAGCAGTAAAAAGAAGCCAGTCTAGCTCAAAATTGCCCAATGGCACCTGTTTAAAAGCATTGGTGTTCAGTTTATTCCATACAAATTGAAATAACTGAAGTATTTGCTAGTAGAGAACCTTACATGTGCATATCTAGCGAGTGAAATCCGTTCATTGAACCATTGGGTTGATGCAGCACAACGCTGCATACTTGTTCGACCAGCTGTTGCTTGCCAACCGAGAGCCTGGACAAGCAAGGTAAGCAAAACAAGAAAAGAACAAAAGATATAGAATGCAATGGTCTTTGTCCATTTTATACCTGATAGTTGTTGTCCCGTGCATTGCTAGGAATGGTTACACATGGGAAATCATCAAGTGCTCGTACAGCTGCCTTTATAGCTTGAAGTTTAGGGCACTCTATGATGCCTATGACAGGACCAGGATGTTGTTGTCTACAAAAGATTTCCTTAAATTTTATGATAAGCAAAATTACTAAATACTATAATAGGAAGACACTAGATACTGTCTACACAACTTAAATGCATCGACCATCAGATCAAAACAGAAAGAAATTTGGCAATTGTGGTGTCGAATCATACATTTATGCAACACATTTGCACTTTATGTTTGAACCTACTAACTGTGTCTGTTTGTCAATCTTTAGGTAGTGCCCTTTCCAACAAAACTTAACCACAGACAACAAAGGATTATACTGATACTCTCTACTGAATTAGCTATAAACATACAACAGGAATTCTGATGTAACAGTTACCACATGGACAAATTTGAGTCATTGAACAATGTATGCAGAAGGGGTACCTGCCATTATTGTGCAAAAAAAACTATAATGCTTCAAAGGCCACTTTGCCTGATCTTAAATTAAATTAAGATTTTATCTTTTTACCCTAATTTGCTAGAACAAACTGGCTGGTGTTCAGCAACCAGTAAACATAAAAAGAGATCAAATATGATCACACGATACAAATTTTCCATATATGCATGTCCAGTACATCAGCAACTTTTTATTCCCCAGATTACAAAACCTAGCCCAATAAAGTGTTCATGGTTCACAGAAAAACAAGCCAAAAAAAAAAAAACAAGACTGTTTCTAAATAATCAGAAAACAGCATACCTGTACTCAAGTAACATTCTTTGCACATATTTGCTACCAGCATCAATTGATGTTTGGTAGTCCACCTAAAGATAGAATCAAAGAATCAGAATTAGGTATGCCAAAGAGCATGAGAATTTATATATTGCATCTCATGATTTCACTCATACATGGAAAGAGAGATTCTCAGGGACAGAACCAAGGGCTTGGCAAGCATCTCGAAATTGCTTTTCAAGAAATGCTGGAGATATTTCTTTGTTACGGAAAGGATTGACAACCACTGCATGTATTCGGAGGGTCGTAGGGAAGTAAAATACATATACAGCCCTTCCTTCATTCAAGCTGAAATTAAAGAATATGTACGTAAGTACCAGATTAATAAATGTATTACTGAAGAGTACAGATGGCTTTCATTCATTGATGCCAATCCTACAATACATTAAAAAGTAAAAATAAACATGTGTTTTATGATCTCAAGAAAATGTCCTAGAAACAATCATGGAGTCCTCAAGAGATCATACATACACTAAAACTAGCAGTTTACTCTATAGTACAAGGGCTTGAATTAGTTAACTACAATTACTCTATACTTTTCATAGAGATGGAAAATGGGCATAATAACCGCTTTGTAGGCAAAATATAAAGTGTCAAGTAGTGCTACATAGATTACCATTATAGGTCTTATATGCTTATAATAACTATATTATTACGGGTACCTGTGGTATAAATAGAAAAATGAAACTGTTTGTTCCAGATATGAGCACTCGGCGGTTGTTTTCATGTGCAACTCAGCGAGATCCCATCCATCTTGTATACTTCGTTTTTTTGCAGACTTGTCCACTTTGCATACACAGCCAATTTGGAGAACAGCATTGAGATCTGGTGGAATTTTTGTCTCGTATATTCCCTAGATGTAATTCAAGGTTATAAAAGAAATGATAGAAAAAATAATGCAAAACCATCTCCCATAAAACACATCAACAAATGCTCACCTCAACATCTGGCTCTGCTAGATGAGCTGCAAGTTTCTTGCCTTCAGCCCTGAACTGTTCTTCAGTTGTTACAACCTAAATGACATAGTCATAGCATGTTCTCTTAGACAAAGAAATTGTATCCCTAGTTACTTTGCAGCTATTGTTCACAATGTTCACCTCAATGAGGTTGAAACAAGGTCTTCCATGTGGGAGAACCTTTTTGACACGCCTTCCTGGAAACTCTTCTGTGACAGGAGCCTTTGAGTTTAGGTAAAAAGTTCTAGGCACATTGATAGGAATCTTGAACATAATCCCTTCAGCAACAACCCACGCAAAAAAGTGACCAGGCACTGTACTAGAAGCGAGCTGGATTATCTGGTATGGACAATATATGGAATTAAAAAACATTAACATAAGCAAGGGCATAATGTCTTCAAAGAAAGATGGTAAAACAAATGCTACAGAGCATAATAGATAACAGAAGATACATGCCTGCCAATGTGATCTAAAGAGAGCCAATTCTTGTTTCTGGAAAAATGTAGATCTATTCCGACTATTTCCAGGTAACTGATTAGCATGTCTTGCCGAGAGCAAAGCATTAGGACTGTCAAAAGTGGCAGCAGCGCCCAACCTGGCAGAAGCAGAACAGAGACATAAGCTTTGGCTTCTACATAACTATTGCGGCTAATTTATTTAGTCCCCCATCACTTTAATAAGTCTAGACTAAAAGAACTTACAATACTAAAGTAGCTTATAATAGACAAAGAACATAAGGTGTCCATAAACAGATAAGGTTCCACTGGGTTAAACCAATACAAGGCATTGACTTCTACAACATCGGAAACCTAGTGTCCTTATCATAGAATCTATTAAGGGCAAGCATGTACTACTCTATTCTGATCTCATATATAGAATTAAGATAAATTATCTGTGTGGGACACCTACAGGCTGCAAGCAGGATTTAGGCACAAAATACACCTTATTGTTCAGCTTATTCAATACTATGAAGTGCATCTTCCAATAAAAGCATGTTACTCACCTAGGGGAACAGCTTTGGGCCTCATTAAAAACAATTTATGATAACTTAATTGGGTAAAAGCCAACAGAAATTTAACATATAAAGTAGTATACGCTGCAAAGCGAACAAATAGCAGTAAGATGACCTGCTGAAAGTTCAGACTTGATTTCTTTTAAGTTATCTGATTTTAGAGTCCCATAAAATGGCCAGCACCTAACATCAAACTAAAGTGCATGGATCTAAAAGAGCACTGGTTATAAGAGTATATTAACTTCTAAAGGTGTTTAAAGATGTGTGTATTTTAATAGTTACGTACCTTCGACGTTTTTTTTGTTCACGGACATATTTCCATTTTCTTTTCTTAGCATCAAGCCATCCTTGATAGTCAGTACCCTTATCAACTGTTTCATCAGCAGAATCATTATTTTGGATTTGTGAAGCACGGGGAACATTTAACCCAGTGATACAATTTTGTTGTTTTTTACTATTATTCGAATCAGTTCCCACTGATGCTCCAATTGGATTATTTTCTTTGTCAATGTCCAAACCATGAGAAGGATTTTTTCTCAAATCCTTTTTTGAAATTAATAAATCTTCCATATCTCCAGTCCTATTCAAGTTCTGCAGCCCCTCTTCTTTAGCCAAGGGACTGAAGATATCACGCAGTTTACGCTGCCGAAATCGATCATCTTTCTCCCTGATCTTTTTGTGTAACCAATCTGGATGAAGAACTCGAGGAACAGGATTTGAGATCTGTAAGAAATAAGGATTCATCAATAATATTAATTAAAGAGAACAAGAAATAATTACTACCTCCAATTCCAGATCTAGGTCATACTCCCGCCGTTCCAAATTATAAGACATTTTGGCGTTTTTAGATATACTGATTTTACTATGCATCTAGACATAGTGTATATCTAAGTGCATAGCGAAAAGCTATGAATCTCAAAAGGCTAAAACGTCTTACAATTTGGAACGGAGGGAGTACTAGGATTGGATTTTATCCTGTCAAAATTTATTAACTTGGGGAATCAATATGTGAAAAGTTACATAGATTCACCAGTTCACCACACATGTTGATGTTATCATATTCATCATGGAATATACTTTTGCAGTATATATTTTTTCACTATTTAAAATGGTACATTGGAGCCGCCCATTTCCTAAACAACTACATTTTGATCAAAGGGAGTATATTACCTTTTGCATTGCTGCAGGAATTGTTATGATTTTCTGAATAGCAGAACTTAGGCGTTGCTTGTAATAAGACCAATCAACAATAAATCGAATGTTTGAATCAGAGGAGATTCTACACCATTTCCTTAAATAATGCTTTGCAATCTCTGAAAGGTATATGGATAGCATGGGTAAGTAAATTGAACAGTTTGACTGATGCAGAAGGAACAGTTTTCATGTAAAATGGTACCAGGATCTGTCTCGAATATAGCTACCGGAACAGCACGCTCGCTCACTGGAGTGCCCTAAATATTTTAAGAAAGTCAACCATAGGAAAGATAAATACAAATAATTCAACTCGCCCAATATTACATGGGAAAACTAATGCCGCGAAATCTTCGCCAACAACAAAAAAGAACTAATTCCACCAAAAAGAATCAAGGGATGTTCCTCTAGTTCCTTGATAGGATCACATGAAGGATACCAAAATAGGACATGTGAAAGGCTATGAAAACATAACATTGACAACTATCCTAATTTGAAGTTATGTATAGCCAAATGGTTTTAATCACTGAAATACTTCAAAGCTTACTTGTGGCTCCCGAGCAACAATATATTGGCAATGTAGTCCTTTGTCTTTAACCATCGAATCTCCAAGGAATTCGGCAAGTCTTTTTGCTGTAGTTACAGCACATGACTTCTGCACTCCGTAGTCAACTAAAGATTTACTCATTGTGCTTGACTCCGATATAAAATCAAGCAATTCACTGTCAGCAATATCAATTCCTTGATTCTGTAACAGAAAAATAATTTTATATGTATTGACTGATAACATAAGCTTTTGGCCTGTTGAGGTTTTAGAGAATAAAAATATAATTCATTATACAGATCACTTACATCAAGGAGGTCCAACCACCGGTTAGCAACAGAGGCAACAGCAGAATAGCATTCCTCCAAAGTTGAACCATGAAGAAATTTGTCAAATACCTCCGCCTGCAAGCACAATATTTATGTTAAGTCTAAGAAATTAAACCGGCCAACTAACAGAGAACTTGTCCGCAAAGATCTACAATGCAAAAGGAAATTTTCAGCAGCACTTCTTTATGGAGATTTTCAACATTGCTTTTTTTTCTCAAACACACAGGAGAACTGTGTATCATTATATATTAAGAAGAATAAAAAGGGGTGCGAAAACCCCCAAAAAAACACAACAAAACAACAAAGACACCACCATACACACCACACCTCACTCCTCACTCAGATAGTCAGAAAACAACTGCTCGCCTATTACACCAAAAAGACTTGACCTCAACCAAGAGAGAGAGAATCCTAGATTACACTTGGCACTAGAGCAAGGAGATGTGAAATTCCTCTAGCCCCAGCCAGACTCCAAAGAAGTATCTCCTCTCTAATGAGCAGCAGAACACCATTTAGATTGTGAGTAATCCCATCAAACACGCAGCGATTGCGATGATTCCAGATTAACCAAGCCACCAAAATTATGATAGAATTGAGAGCTTTTTTAATTTGACCATCCACTCTAGAAACTGAACTTTCCCATCAGTCATTAAAGGAGGTGTCATCAGGCTGAGGGGTTAGGGGATGCAGACCAAAAAACTGCAGGATGATAAACCACACTTCCCGAGTGAAAACACAAGAGACAAGCAAGTGGTCGATTGTCTCCTCAGCTTGGTCACAGAGTGGAAAACATTGCTTCATTGGAGATTTTGGAAAGTATGGAATGGAAAATATGTTTAACTTCTGTCCTTTTTCTTCTTTTTATCTGTTTGCACATAACTAAACCATTTCTATAACAAAAAGCACTGCGGCAAACTGCCCACAGTTTTTTGTCCAAAATGGATTTATTATTCCCCTTTAGAGCACAAACAGTACTCAGTTCTTTTTCTGATGTTTTTGGAGCAAAAAAGTGTTCCCTTGCATATGATATCTGAGGAATTCAAGAGGCATGGCTATATGTTTACCAAGTATCCCTACCTCGATTAGTTTATGCCTCCTTATATAAGACTCGGCGCCTTCTCTAAACAAAAAGGACTCACTTGTCTTTGTTCATTGATCACCAAGATCAAACAAGGATGATTTAGGAGAGAAATACATTTAATGGTAAGACATAATTTTTGCAGGAGCGTGTAGTCTTCTTTTTCTATTTGTGAAAACAAATTCAAAACGTTAATAAAGAGAATTTTGAAGTAACTGGAGCTGAAAGGAAGCATATACCTGAAAAACTTTTATGAGCTTCAGCTCACCTCTACGCTTGATTTCAAAACCTTTCAGTTCTGCCAAGGTGCCATCTTCATTGAAGACAGCATACCTCTTCTTTATCAGAATCCCTTCCTCTTTAGAGGCAGGTAAGATCATGGCCTATTATGTTGAGATGTGTTGCAAGGTTGACAAAGTAAGTTTGATCATTATTTTATAACAAAAAATTAGACCAAGGAACAGAATTACTACAAAAAAAGACTAAACTAAACAGTAATAACATTTAAGTACTCACCTTGTAAGGTCCATCAACCTCAAACTCAATAGAACACTCACTGTGTGTTGTATATGTCTTATTTACTGGGTCTTTCAATGTCTAGTAGAACAAAGAAACCAAGTACTTAATAACATTAGGATCAACCATGAGTCCATGACATAGAACTTGAATAATGATTTGAAGTATAACTTTCAGAAGAACAAGACATGTACTCTTACTTGATATTGATCATTAGTGTTGTTCCTTGCAACGTCAACATTAAGCATGACACAGGGATAAGATATTGTTAGCTTCTTCCCAGCTCTGAAATATCACCAGGAAGTGTCAGATTGAAAAATTGAGTATAAAGGCTTGTGTTGAGAATTTTCATCTTAAAAAAACTGCAAATGAATAACATGAGAATAGATAGTTTCAGTAGTTATTTTGTGCAATCTCTAGTCCAAAACAAGCACTATGATATGAATGTAGGCAACACTCGTCACTTTTTGGCCACTACTAAATACTTAGATTTACGACATAAAAGTAGCGGAAGTACAAAAAACTTCTTTCATGGCATCACTCTTCTGTCACCTTGTTGATTTTTCTTAACTATTGTGATAAGAATTAGTAGTCAAAATTCTGCCTTCAGAATCTTCAATGTACAGTAAAAAATGGCAACTCCTTCTAGAATTAACGAATTATGCTAGCTTCCCAGTAACTTCAATGCTCAAACTCCTTGATCAAATCACAAGTAGTAGCACATACTGAAAAGCTAGAAACCACATGGATTAAAACCAATCCAGCAAATACTACACTCAAGACCCAACTCAGGCAATCATTTCGACAGAAATCTCTAGGATAGATGATTCAGCCTTGAATTAGTGCCAGCAGCTATATGAGAGTCATAATAATAATACAAAACAACTTAATTGAAAATTACTTTTAATTGCTGTAGTTTACTCACTTTGTCTTGAAAGTAAAGTTCTCTGGAAATGAGCCAGGCAAAACACACCAAATGCCGTCTGTATCTAGTTCCAGTGGCCTTCCAATTTTTTCCACAAGTAATCGAGCATTTTGAATAATCTTTGCACCAGTATATGTTACGACACCAGCCATTTCCATAGAGTACCATCTTGCTCCCCTAAATCAAAAAAGGTATGACACTATTACATTGCGAATAATACTGGATTGATACAAATGAAAACCATGTTGTCTTTAAATTTCACATACTTGCGCATAACATATCCATAAAAAGAATTCAATATGCACTTGTGAGCAAGTTGCAAAGAATCAAATAGGACAACCATGTCCTGCAAAAGACAAGTTAGAGAAGGAAAATAATTCAGATGCCTGAAACAAGGCCATATTTGTATAGCGGACAATCGAACCTGCGCTTCCTGAATTTTCATAGAATTTCCACTGGCTTTCGCTTCTGCCAATTTCCCTTTCCATGTTTTGTTAAGACCTTTGTATTCATATCTTCTATCACGAAAGCTGGAATTATCAAATGAAGGTAATAATTTAGAGCATGCCCATCTAAATCATTAGTATAAACAACTGCAGTTTGCTCCATGAAAAATTACCATGGGACAGATTGACAACCAATGCCATATGTCTATGCTATCAAAAATAAAGAGGAATATGAATATAGTAAGCATTGAACTGACCTTCGTACTGTGTCTACATAGAAAGAATTTTCACGCATGCATATTCCAGCTTCTCTGACTTCAGTAATTGGTTTATCAACAACTCTTTTGTGCGCCTGTGTTGTGACATAAGAACGTCCACCAATCCACGTAAGGCTCACCAAAAGAGAATTTACCCATGAATTTTGGAAATTGGAATAGTACCTTTTGGCAATATTTCTTCAAACGATCCTTCAATTTAAGTAAATGTTCCGGTTTTGAGAGGTCAAGAAAAGGCTTTGACGATGCGATGCCACCAGATTGAATCAGCTCTGACTCAATTTGCCTCTTTATGTGATAATAGTCACTACAAACACAACCACATTAGATAAAATATTGATAAAAAATCACAGCACATAAATTGGTAATGCATACTTTTTTTTTGCCGTGTAGGTCTCTCCTCGCCAGACCCATTCAAGCTTTCTGAGGCAATTTTTTCCAGGACGATTAAAATCACATGCTGTGCAGTCCACATCTGTAACTATGGATGGTGGCTGCAATCAAAGAGGAAAAGGTTCATTTTAGTTATATAATCATGTAGGGGCCTAATATGGTAGCACGACTTAGAAGAAAGTGGATGGTTTTTGAATAAACAGAATAGTTCATGGAACAGAGTGATTGATTCAAATACAACTTAGTTGTTTCCATAGTTGTCATCATTCTTTAGGGAATTAGGGTAAATTGATTTGTGCACAAATCTCAGTACAATTATTGGAGCTGGAGGTATCAAGTAAAGGCTCACAAAAGTTTCATTTTATCTAATTTTAATAATTATTGGCACAAGGTTGACTAGGCAAAGGCCTGCATTGCTAGCTCTGGGCTCTGGCACCCCTTGCGCTGAAGTACCCTTGACACTGGCTTGCACTCTGGCACCACCAACCCACACACTGTAATACCAGATTGAGACTATGCTAGGAGTCCTGAAATATGAGTGCTTTGCCTATGGGCCTAACAACTAAAGATTTTCAGAGAACTGGTCACTGGTCAGTGCACGAAAACCAATAGCGCCTTAATGAATTTTTGGCAATGCAACAGTCTAAACATTCTCTCTGCTTCTTTGTGTTGTCTATACAACCCAGAATGATGCTTCAGTGAGATAGTGCCCAATGAGATTGCGGGCATCAACCATATAATCCTTTCAACTAGCCATATGGTTAGAAACGGTAGCCAAGGAAGCTAAGCCATGTATGTAAAGCTAATTGTTTTTTGTGAAGTGTTTCTTAGGGTGGTTACAGGCCCTTGAACCCTGTAACAACTTGTATTTGGGGTTCTACCCCTTTTTTTTCTCTTCTTCTTAATATATTGATGCGCAGTTCTCCTGCGCGTTCGAGAAAAAAAATGTACCTCACCAAATCATGATCTTTCAAAACTTCTTATATGACTACATCTCACATAGATAACTCCCTAAGGATATCATCAGGGAACTCACCCCCAATAGGAAATAGATCAATTTAGATTGATGTATTTGGTAAAACAATTAAACTCAACTGTTCAGTAGCCATTTTGATAATAATACCAGTGAATTTTAGTCAATCTCTAACTGAGTATTATAGGGCATCTCTGATTTGTCTAATCTTTCCTTTGTAAATGTTCTTGGCATCCTCAAGGCCTACTAATTCTACAAGCTAGGTTCAACTTACATTAGAGCACAAAGTAATACGATATTAGATATAATAATAGATTAATGTACAAGGAAATACCTGGAGTCTATTAGTTAAAATAATATTCGGATACATAGCAGCAACATCCAGATGATAGATAAGAGGTCGTTCTTCACAAATTGGGTGATCTCGCAATGCAACAAGCTGAGAATTCAACATAACAACGAAAGTCACACAAACTTGGTTTCAAAATATGTAATTCATGATTAATGCAAATTATGACAAGGTTCCTATATAAACATTAGAGAACGGCTATCTTTGGTACTTACATTAGCCAATTACTCAAGTTATAATCCTGGAGTGCAGTGAAATATATGTTTCAAAAATCAAAGGATAAGTAACAATCTTCGAAATGAAAACACTGAGTTACAGATGGAATATATTGTTCACAATTTTAAATTATTTTCATTTTCCTGCTCCAATTATTGTAATATATTTCCATTTGTTAATTTCCTATTTGATAGCCTGGACTCACTGTGTTTTCCATTTTGGAATAGATCAAAGTATCTTGCTAGACAATATCTAATACCTTTTGCTCTATGGCATCCTTGACTTCATCATAATTTGTGACAGAATCAATATCCAACTTTCCTTCTACAGCAATGGCATATTGCAGATCACGAGCAAGATTTCCAATGAGTTGCTGCAACAAGAATGTGGATTGTCAATATAGAAATTGCAAATAATCTGTTGAACAACATCAGTGTAAAATAGATTGCGTTAACAAATGCCAACAACCAGCTCTGGAAAAGGGATAAAAAATTACCTCATATGCTAATGGTTCAAGTTGGAACTTTGTGGGTAGATCAGATCTAAACACACCAGTTTCAAGACACTCAACATGACCACCAATGTAGGTTTCACTTTCCAATAAACGGTTATTGTAGAACTTCTCTAGATCAGCTTGGTGCTTGTTAGGACAAATGACACTAGCCTTGAATGCCTATAAATTAAAAGAAACTAAATTGAGCAAGCATGGGTATCACAGGTAGATTGGAAAAGATGCACTGTTCATAGTTATGAAAATTGGGAGTTCAAGCACTTTCCATGGGCTCAAATCCAAGAACAAGCAATGAAGCAAAAGTGGGAAAAACACAAGATTTTTTTTGTTTTGAAAATATGTATTCACAACTTTACATTCTCTTAAGGAGCAAACAAGCTTTATGTAACACAAACTGTCTGTGGCGCAACTTAAAGTAAAAGATAACTGTTGGCCACACATGGATCAGTGGAAAGCCAGAGGGCAGGTTGCCCGGTTGGCTGCTTTGGATTTGAAAGTAGAATTCAGGATACAACCTAGGGGTTGGTCTGCTCCTGCTTATATAGGCAAAGAGGCAGCCACCTACTAAAGCAAATGCTTACAAGGCTGCTAAGGCAAGCCGGCAAATGCTAGACAGCAAATAGTAAAGCAGTAAAGCATAAAGTAAGATACAAGTGGTAGGCTTAACCATCAATCTCCCCCTAAGCCTAGCACTAGGTGATCTGCTTCAGGCCAATCCTTCCCCTCATCTCCTGGAACTTTGACTTGCCCAGCGACTTGGTGAGAATGTCTACAAGCTGATCAGTGGTAGCAATGTGGTCAGCCTTGATGCTCCCATCTTCCAGACAGTCTCTGATGAAGTGGTACTTAATCCTTATGTGCTTGCTTCTCTCGTGGAAGACTCGGTTCTTGGCTAGGGCCAAAGCAGACTTGCTGTCCACCTTCAGCTCCACCACATCCACCTCCCTGCCCAGCAACTCAGCGAGCAGCCTGGACAGCCAGAGGGCTTGTGTTGCTGCAGTTGTAGTGGCGATGTACTCTGCCTCGCAGCTTGACAAAGCCACCACCTTCTGCTTGATGGACTGCCAGTTGACCAAGCATCCACCCAGGAAGAACATAGTTCCACTGGTGCTCTTGCTTGTGTCGATGTCCTCGGCGAGGTCGCTGTCGCTGTAGCCGAGCAGACGCGCCGTGCCTGGGGCCTTCTTGAACTGGAGCCCGTAGTCCAGTGTCCCCGCCACATAACGGAGGACACGCTTCACTGCCTGCTGATGCTCCACCGTGGGCCGTTCCATGAACCGGCTCACGTACCCAACGGCGAACGCCAAGTCCGGCCGGGTGTGCACGAGGTACCGGAGGCTGCCGACAAGCCGCCGGTAGTGCGTGGAGTCGACCTCCTCCGCCTTGCTCTCTCGGCTGAGGCGGAGCTTCTCCTCCATCGGCGTGTGGGCTGGGTTGCAGCCCACCATCTCTCCCAGCTCGAGGATCCGCTTGGCGTAGTGCGTTTGGCGCAGACTGATGCCCTCGGCACTTTGGCGCACTTCGACGCCGAGGTAGAAGCAGAGTAGTCCGAGGTCGCTCATGTCGAACTTCGCCATCATCTACGCCTTGAACTTCTTCACCTCTTCTTCCTGGGCGCCAGTGATGATGAGGTCATCCACGTAGACGCCGACGAGCAGAGCTGACGGCCCCGTGCCCCGCCGGTAGACCGCCGCTTCATGCGCGCTCTGCTGGAAGCCCATCTCCTTGAGTGTGGCGTCCAGCTTCGCGTTCCAGGCGCGCGGCACTTGTGGCAGCCCGTAGAGGGCCTTACGCAGGCGGAAGACCTTGTTTTCTTGGCCGGCGGCTGACGGACGTACACCTCCTCCTTGAGGTCGCCGTTGAGGAACGCGGATTTCACGTCCATGTGGTGGACCTTCCACCCCTCTTGCGCCGCCAGCGCAAGGAGAAGGCGGACCGACTCCATGCGCGCCACTGGCGCGAACGCGTCGTCGTAGTCCACGCCCTCCTGTTGGACGAATCCTCTCGCCACTAGCCTCGCCTTGTGCTTGATCACCGCTCCCTTCTCATCCTTCTTCAGTTTGAACACCCATTTCAGGGTGATGGGGCGGTGTCCGGCTGGGAGCGCCGTGAGCTCCCATGTCTTGTTCTTCTCCACCGATCGGAGCTCTTGCTCCATCGCTGCCTGCCACGCCGGGTCGCCTTGCGCCTCGGCATAGCTGGTCGGCTCGCCCGCATGCGAGAGATGCAGTTGTGCGAACAGTCTCGGCGCCAGTCCTGGAGGAGACAGATTCCCGATGATGCCGGTTACCTTCCGGTACCGTAGAGGCTCGTCGTCGTAGTAGGCGTCCAGACGATCCTCATCATCCTCCAGTGGCGTGCATAGCTCGACGTGGGGTTGCTCGGTTGGTGGAGGCGTCCTGGTAGTGGAGGTAGTCGCGGTCATGGGCGATGTCGCGCCCGCAGTGGTCGGTGAAGGCGTTGTTGCAGCTGCTCCTGCGTTCTCCAACTCCCCCGGAGCCGGTGAAGGCGTTCTCGGAGCAGTCGAGCCGGCCGGCGATGGCGTGCCTTGCGCGTCCTCAGCCTCGCCGCTCCAGATGTGCTCAACAACGAACTCCTCCAGCATTGGTGCAGCCTCTCCTTGCTCCTCCGCCCAGTCCCAGCCACGGCTCTCGTCGAAGACGACGTCGCGCGACACACGCACGCGCTGGGTCGCTGGGTCGAACACGCGGTACGCCTTGGCGCCGTCAGCATACCCGACGAACACGCCCGGCCGACTGCGATCGTCCAGCTTCTTCAGCTGGGTGAGCTCCTTGGTGAATACCAAGCACCCGAAGGTGCGTAGATGACCCATAGCCGGCACTCTGCCATGCCAGGCCTCATTGGGTGTCATGCCCTGTAGGCTCCTTGTGGGCGCTCGGTTCAGGAGGTGGACTGCAGTCACCACTGCCTCCCCTCAGAACTGTGCTGGCATCCCCCTCTGCTTCAGCAGTGCTCTTGCCATGGCTACCACCGTCTGATTGCGCCGCTCGACCACTCCGTTCTGCTGCGGCGTGTAGGGCGCAGAGTAGTGGCGCAGGATGCCTTCATCCGCGCAGTAGACCGCGAATTCTGCGGCTGTGAACTCCTTCCCATTGTCGGTGCGGAGCACGCCCAACTTCCGTCCACTTCCTTTCTCCGCCAGCGCTTGGATGTGCTTGATGGCGTCTGCCGCTGCATCCTTGGAGGTCAGCAGCGACACCCACATGTACCGAGTCGCGTCGTCGACCAACAGCAGGAAGTAGCGCCTGCCACCAGGGGTCGCCGGTGTCACTGGACCGCACAGGTCGCCGTGCACCAGCTCCAGCTTCTACTTCGCGCGGTACTAGGCCGCTGCTGGGAACGGCAGCCGGCGGTGCTTGGTAATGACACAGGTGTCGCAGAGCTGGCCAGCGTGATCAATCACGGGCAGCCCGCGTGCCATGCCTTCCTTGGACAGCTTCCGGAGCGCGACGAAATGGAGGTGGCCATAGCGCTCGTGCCAGCGCCACGCCTCATCGTCCTTGCGCGCGGCGAGGCAGAGCGGCTTGGCCGTGTTGAGATGAAGGATGTAGAGGCGATTAGCACCGCGCCGCACCTTGACGAGCAGCCGCTAATGCTTGTCCCAAATCCTCAGCACACCGTCCTCAATCTCCACCTTCGAGCCTCCCTCATCCAACTGGCCGAGACTCATGATCGAGTTGCGCAGAGCCGGGATGTAATACACGCCGTGAAGCGCTATGTGCTCGCCATTCTTGGCCTCGAACATGATCGAGCCGACTCCCTTGATCTCCACCGTCAACTCATCGCCGAATCTCACAACGCCCTTGGCGAAGGTGTCCAGCTCGGCGAACAGCTCACGCCGCCCGGTCATGTGGTGAGTCGCGTCGCTGTCCAAATACCAGCCATCCAACTTCCCGCCGCCCGCAGCGCCGGTGTCGAGGAACGCTCGGGCTCGTGGTTCATTGATGTCGAGGCCGACTGACTCGGTGCAAAAGGTCGAAGCTTGAGCCTTTCCGCACCGGTCTTCATCCAACTGGATGTAGTCGTGCACCAGGGACGCTGCCACATCTCGCTCCTCTGCTTCGGCGACGTTTGCCTGACCGCCGCGATCCCGCTGGCGACGAGGTTGAGGGCAGTCCCGCGCCCAGTGTCCGACACAGTCGCAGTTGAGGCAGGTGTTGTCGCGATTTGGCTTCCGCTCACTGCCACCAGCCCCTGCCTTGTCCGCTCCTGCTCCCTCGCCGTCGCGATCAGCGCGCGGCTTGTTCTTCCGACCACCGCGAGGACGGCGACGTCGATCCTTTGATGACCCGGCAGCGTCCTGCTTCTTCTTGTCGTAGGCGCGCCACTGCTCTGCAGTGTGCAGCAGCCTCCCACCGAGATCAGGGTCCGATGCCTGCTCGCGGTCCTGCACCGCCTTGAGCCGCCCGGCGACGTCCTCGATGGTGAGCTGGTCGATGTCGAGTAGCGTCTCGATCGAGTTGACGATCATCGCATACTTATTCGGCACACACCGGAGCAGCTTCTCCACTGCTCGCTCCTCCGTCAGGTCGGTGTCGCCGAACCGCGCCATCTGCTCCATCAGGTTGTTCAGCCGCACGGCAAAGTCCTCGACTTGCTCGCCGGGCTGAAAGCCGAGAGCTTCCCACTCTCCGCGGAGTAGCTGGAGCGTGGCGCGGCGCACCCGATCGCCTCCGGTGTAGCGCAGCGCGATGGCGTCCCACGCCAGCTTCGTCGTGGCCTTGTTAGCGATGGAGGCCGCGACGTCGACGGAGACCGAAGCACACAGCGCCTCCAAAGCCCGCCAATCGTCGTTGAAACCAACCCCACCGATGTGCACTGCCTGCCATAGATGACGAGCTTGGAGCTTTACCTTCATCAGCAGGCTCCACTCATGGTAGTTGCCCTTGGTGAGCATCGGCCAAGGCGTGCCGGCCCCGGAGTCGCGGTAGATGGTGTGCTGCACCGGCGAGCGCCCGCGACGGCCCGCGACGTCGTTCGGGAGACCGCGATTGGCGGCGCTCGGGGCTGTGCGATCCTGCGGAGTCCATGTCCTCCCGCTCCATCTCCAGGCGTAGAGTTGCGGCGGCGGCTACGCGGCTTGGGCCGCGGCTGCTGCCTGCTGCGCTGAGGCCGCCGCAGCGGCGGCCGTTGCCTCAGCGGCAGCTAGGCGCGTCGCGCGGTCGTCGGCCTTCGCACCGGATGGCCCCCCATCCTGCACAACCGCAGAGGCGGTGGCGGCGCAGGCTTTGGAGCTCTCGGTGAACATCCTCTCCTCTCTCTCTCAAAACCCTAGGCTCTAGATACCAATTGTTGGCCACACATGGATCAGTGGAAAGCCAGAGGGCAGGTTGCCCGGTTGGCTGCTTTGGATTTGAAAGTAGAATTCAGGATACAACCTAGGGGTTGGTCTGCTCCTGCTTATATAGGCAAAGAGGCAGCCACCTACTAAAGCAAATGCTTACAAGGCTGCTAAGGCAAGCCGGCAAATGCTAGACAGCAAATAGTAAAGCAGTAAAGCATAAAGTAAGATACAAGTGGTAGGCTTAACCATCAATAACCAAAAAAACTCACATGATATACATAGAACTTGAATGGGAAGGAAAAGCATAGCATCAAAATAAAACCATCACCAATTTCACATCAAGAAAACAGAAAAACAAAAGCAGAAAGGTCTATTTCAGCACAATTTGACAGCTCAAGTACTTGAGAGTTCCATAAGAAACACCTGGATCTAGATGAAGGTATTGCTTCAAGATGCATATGTTATGGAAACATGGCAGAAAATATCCATCAAACAGACCTGAACAATTAGCAGCATTTCACAAAGTGTCCCACTTCCTTTCCGCAGTACCTCATCAGGTGACATAGGTATTATAGTTGCAAGAGAAAAGATGAAAGGATGGACATAAGTCATGTATAGATAGTACGTCGCAACAGCATCTGATACAGAATATGAAGCCATTGTCTGAAAAAGAAACGATGGGGTGAAAATGAACTCAGGCAAATATTTTAAATTAAGACAAGTACAATCCATAAAACTAAATAAAAAAATCACAGCCAAGCAGCAATATTTAGTGTTGTGACACATAACGTATTTAAAACAACTCCATTGGAGATAATGTTACTTCATCAGAATAAAAAAGGGAAAACTTAAGGTACCTGTGGCTGCTCCATTGCAAAGCGAACCATATCTTCTGGATTAACCTCCAGAGGATCGTAACCAAGCTTGGCTTTTGTAACAGCCTGCAAGCGTGACAATATAATAAGAGAAATGAGAAATAGTTAAATAAGAAGAAAAAATATTAATAGTAAGCAAAAGAATATGCAGATAATGTAAAAATTGTTACACTAACAAAAATAAAAGATTTGGGCTGCCTCATAATCAGCAAAAGGTAAATGGCAGACCATTTTAGTGCTAGTGGAATAAAAATGCTAACATTATGCATATTGATTGTCTATTCAACCAAGATCGTTTTTTATAGTTTAAAACCTAAGGAGTGGGTGGTGTGGTGTGAGTTTTTTGTATTGGCTTTTTGAGCCTTCTTTCTCTTATCTTAATACAATGATACGCAGCCCTCCTGCGTATTCCATAAAAACTATTACCAAGATGTAACTTTATTAACACATTTAGAACTGAAACTAAGCACATCCATAAAAACTGATATTATCAAACCGTCTAGTTAGTTTAAAGGTATTTTTGTTCAGTAAGCAATGCATCACCTTTAGACCTTGGCTTCCTTGTGGAAGGTAACTGTCTCGCTTCACCCAAGCAAAAACAGTCAAGATGGCAAGAAAATTTAGCCCGACACTCGCCCTGATTATTGTCACATTGGAAACCGATCTCCTGCAACAATAAAAAAAATACAAATGAACTCGATATGAAATATTCATCAACTTGGCATTTCTATGTCTTATCCAATCTGCTCTACGTCAGAAATAAATGAAGAGCAAAAACATTGTGTATAATATCACAAAGAACACTACTAAAGAATAACACGCCCTTGTTTATTTTCCCTGCAGACGCAGATAGTTTTTTCTTAGATCACTGTGTTTTCTATTAAGTGGTATTGATGCCCCCCACCCCCCCCAAAAAAAAAAAACTCTTTTTTTCTTCAGACACTTTGATACCAGTTTTGAGAATGGTTATGCCACCAGAGCAGCGACAGAACCTGATTTGACAGATTCTGAATAAGTTGTACTGCACAACATTTATTTTTAAACATGCTTTAGAAAAGTAGTAAAACATAGTGCTGCAGCTTAGCTTAAAAGAGACACCAGATTTTTCTAAAAGCATTTCCGCAAAACAAGATTATAATAACCGAATTAACCAACTCTGCCAAATAAAACCTAAAGTAGATGAAATCAACAGTGCACCTCATTCATTTTTATTCCATGGTGTGCAGCCCTCTTCTCTAAAAATGGCCAGTCAAAAAAGTCGCCATTGTATGTAACATAAATGCCAGGCTTAACCTCTTGCATATGAGAAAACCATGCTTTAAGTAGATCCATCTATACACAATAGAAATAAAGGGGGTTACAGCAATATAGTATGATGCATACAATTCATATTATGCTGAACAAAAAAATGATAGTTGCTAATACCTCAGTTTGGACATTCTTAACTCTAAAATACCCCTCAAATTCCGGTTTAGGTGTGTACTCCAAATCTTCAATGTCTTCTCCAACGCACTACAAAGAACAAATAAAAATACTGCATTGTATAAATTTAATTGAGAAACATCTGCATCTTGCAAAAGCAATAGACTAAAGTGAGTAATCCAAGATAATGATTTTGTTAGATATACATTACAATGGTTTTCTTAGACGGTCTGTATCTTTCCGACTCCCTCCGTTCCAAATTATAAGTCGCTTTAACTTATTTATTACATCGAATTTGCTATGTATCTAGATATAACATATGTCTAGATACATAGCAAATTCGATGTACCAAATAAGTCAAAGTGACTTAGAATTTGGAACGGAGGGAGTACCATATAAGGTGTTTCCTGCACATGTCCATGATGAGTACAACTATTTGTAACAGATTTGGCTGTTGATATTTTTTTTTATAAATTCTGATCTTGAAGTATGTATACAGTAAACAACAGACAAGCCAACTGTTTTTTACCATTTTCTAACAAAAAATCATTTCTGATACGGGGGGCTTACATAAGAAACATAACGGAATGTTATTCTTCAAGAAGTGAGATAAAGAAAGAACATCATGAAGGAATTATCAGGTGATTGGTGCTGCCAAGGCTATGCGATACGCCCCAGAAATAGAGCAAAGGATGTTTCAAGCCATAAATGAACATAAACAGAAAGTGATAAACAAGCATTGGGCAAAAAAAAAAGCAAGTCAAAACCTCTCTGTTGATTATCAGGTACCCTTGTCCATCAATCATGTATGAAATCATCATTATCATGTCGTATTCAGCATCTGGAAACTTCAGGGGCAGCTTTGTGGTTTCAATATCAAATGCACATACATGAACTTCTGCACGCTGAAGCAGGTCTTCCCTTCTCTGAAGCAAAACATCAGAACCAGATACACTAACATTGTACCACTGTCCACTTCTGACATCTACGAAATGATTTGATTTAGTAACAAAGAGTCAGTGGCAAATCAGTGTCAATAAGGATTAGCAGGTATAGGGCTCACCATTATCTATAGCAAAACGCACATGATATGGAACATCATATTCACGCAAATCAGTGATGTAATTTATGTAATCTTGTGGCCTTTCTACCCTGCCATAGTGCACATGATCAACAGACTATAGTTCACAAATAAGAAAATGGATAACGCGGTAAACATTAATCCAAATAAAACTAAGGAAAGAGCTATATAAAGTTATTTTGCATAGAAAACATAAAGATGTCTTAGATCACAATAATTAAGCTGGATGCTGCAAAGTGCATAGGCACCTTTTTACACCATGAATTGATTCAAATGCCTCCACGGCATCTAATTTTTCTTCATTCTTTTCAACAACATGTAATAGGTCATTCCTTACACGCATTAATTGATGTACAGTATCAAACTGAAGCTTCAGGTATTTTCTCTTCAAGCCAGAAAGATGATTTTTCTGCAACAAGAGTGGAAGTGTTAAAAATATATTCTACACCTGGCCCAGACACATCAAAATGGTAGAAAAAGACACAATCAAGAGCACATTGGAATCTCCCCTACTCATATTTAAACAATAATTTGTCAGTTTAGCATATTATAACTAGCATGTATATTCAAAATTTCAAACTGAACATTTAAAGCATTCAGCTTCAGCTAAACTCCAGGGACATATGAATCTCACTATGTCTATAACACAAGGATGGCCATCAATGGAGAATCAAGTCATCAAGTATAATGATACAAACCTAAGGAGATCAAAATTCCTGCAGAAAACATCTTAGACCTCAACATAGAGCCAAACTTATCACCATGACAGGATTTTATGATGGATGTCAATCAGAATATTAGATTCGACATCCAGAGCAAGTGACAAACCAGATCTAAATCCTCTTTCTCAATTATTTCTATGTCAGAAATTTCTCCTTCATAACGTCGCCTAATATATGCCTCAACTTCCAACTCCATCTTCTCCTGCAAAATTTAAAATTTACCAAAATAGAACACCAGCAAACAAAAACTGCATCAGAAAAGATTCAAGTTTCTCCGTGATTGAATTTTATAGTGGGAGTATTAGAATAAAACATCATGCTCTAGCTCACCTTAGTTGCGGCATAAAAGTAAGGCCAAAACTTGTATTTCACTTTAAATGTAGACCCATCCTGCAAGAAAATATACAAAGTTAGACATATGGAAGTTCAGTCAGGCCTCATTTTGTAATTGCAAAATTTACCTGTGACACAAAGTATAAGTCAACACAGCTGTAGATTTTTCCGGTGTCCTCGTCTTCCCATGATGACTGCAGGTGTTATAGGGGTTAAATTGTAATCTTGCTTTATTTTCCTTCATACAAAAGCTGAGTCTTGATTTCATTTTACAATTAAGAAACTTTAACGTGTTGCCAGTAGATCTGATGACATGTATTCTTCTTTTTCCTCTTTTTAAGTACATGATTTCTTTTAAAACTTTTTAAATTAAATATTTACAATAAGGGTCAAACCCTGCTGTTTCACTAAGATAAAGATTCAAGTCACTCCTTAAAATTTATTGAACCGTCTACATTGACACACTTTATTTACATTCAGTGAAGTTTCAATAATTTCTGTAGTTCTATATATGAAACTAGAAGCAGTGTTCGACAAGATGCTAATCAGCAGCCGCTTAGGAACGAGTAGGCGCTGCGCGGAGGGCTACTGCAGCGATTTGGGGGCCATGTGCGCCTCTAGGTGGTGGCCACGCCTCCGCGGCGTTAGGCGGCGCTTCTGCAGCGCCTGTGCGGCGAGAAGGCGGACAAGGTGAAGCGGGAGTGCACGCACAGGGCTCTTTTTTGGCGGGCCAGAGAGTGCGCACGGCTGCGGGCGGGAACGAGCAAAAAGCAAACGGCCGTGCGGGAAGGATAAGGAGGCCATGTACCGGTGCCTAGAGAGGGTTATAGAGAGAGAGGAGTTCCTCGCTGCTGTCACCAGACAGAGTCACCGGGCTCCACCAGCCGCTCGTTGCCCGTGACACCAGCGAGTCCCGCTCTCAATCCAACCGCCCACCATCCATGAAGCTGCTTCCTCCTCGCCGAGCAGCTTCTTCCCTGCCGCCCGTGCCTCCAGAACTGCTTCCTTGCCGCCAACCATCATGAACCCAAGACCCAAAGTAAGGTACACTCTCCCCTACTCCTCTCTCCTCTGATCCATGCCTTCTTCCTCCTCTACTCCTCCTTCCACTACTCCAACGCATAGTTATTCAGCTACACACGTTGTGTGCAAATTTAACAAAATGCCTAGGCTCGCCTAGGCTCTAGGCGATGGATCATCACCTAGAGACCGCGTAGCTCCTTTTCTAACCTTGACTAGAAGAACTGGTTTTGTAACTAGTATGCACACAAGTTTTCACTAAGCTACATCAAAATTCACTGAGCGCACGTGCCTACCAGGATATGGTGGTAGTCTCTCCAATGGCTAGAGGTACATAAAAAATTCACTGCCCAGCTACCCAATTACCTGCCGACGCACTAACCAAAACAAAAAGTAAAATCTTTTTTGCTGCTGCATATTTCTACTTGACTTTCGACCCCATTTCTACTGAGCATATTCCAGTTCAATCCCAACGCGGACCACGGCATCACGCAGGTTCGCCCTTAATTTCCCGGGAGATCCACAGTTGGGGCTCAACCCAAAACAACTGCAGCGAAGAGACCAGAGAGGGGCGAGATCGAACTCACCGACGAGAAGGTGAGAAGCCACCCGAGGCGCCGCTCCCCGTCAGTGTATGGCGCGAATCCTAACCGGCTCTCGAGGAGCTCCTCCGCGCCCAGGCGCAGCCGCTGCTCCTTCGCCTTCGCCGACCCGCTCCGCCGCCAGTTCCCGCCGCCTCCTGCTCCGCCTCCTCTAGCAGCTTGACCCCGCCGCCCGCTCATGCTGGCAAGTGCACTCCGCTGAGCAGGAAGGGAAGACTCGTTGGCCCAGTGGCCGCTTGCTTACATTTGATTGCCGTTGCACGCCGGGAAAGGGGATGACTGAACCCTAGATTTGGGTTTTGCGGAGGGGAGAATGAGCGCCAAAAGTTGAAGGCGGTGGGGTGTTTTCCCGCGCGCTCTCAGTTCCGCTGTGGCCTGCTAGACGGGCCCGCCAGTGAGGGTAGTTGAGTCCATCGATCCAACAGCAACAGAGTAATACGTATGCACTACCAGGGACCAAGCCAGGAACAAATTTACGACTGTTTTAGGGTTTAGGGTATCAAGAAATTCTGGAGTTCTTTTAGCACGGTTGACAAACTGACTAAGATGATTTGGCAAAACAACAAGGTCACCAATATTAAAATCTTCGACATAAATTTCAGTAAGCTTCACAAGTTTGTTCACATCAAAATTAGAGAAGGAATTCCTTGGATTAAAAGCAGCCATACATACTAATAACTCTGAACTAATTTCACTAAACCGGTGATTCATCTCAGTCAAGATGACATCAATGGCGGCCAGAAAAAGCTCAACATGATAGTAATGTTTGTTTGTTACCTTCTGCTTTCTTCTTCTAGATGTCCCTCTAACATTGATTTCTCATCCATATCTGGCACTTCAATCTTATTCTTCTCATAAAATATTATCATTTTTTTGAGTAATGGCTCCCATCTATTTTCCCTCATATCCTGCAAGCTATCTTTCACATCTGAGATCAAATGCATTGCTTCAACTATGTCTTGATCCTTTCTTTGCAAAGCTTGTGACAAAATATCCGTCATGCTCAACAATTGTATCATCAAATGCAGGATGAACACAAAATCAAAGCTCTCCATTTTTCCAATTAAACCTAAAGCTCCACCGTTATTTGTTGGTTTAATAGAATCTTTTTTGCCTATCTCAAGCACATCTATGATAGCCTCCCACATCACTAAAATACGAAGCAAAGTTTTAAGATGTGAACCCCATCTATTATCTCCTGGCCTAGCTAGGCTACTTTCTTGATTTAAACCTCTTCCAGTCATAATCTCACCCTTCTCAATCTTTTCTAGCAACACATCATGATGCTTTGCAAGTAAGACATCTTTTCTTATACAAGATGCACCCACATTGTTGATTATTAAAGGAACATAGTTAAAGAAATCTGCAATGTCTGTACTAGAAGTCGAAACAGCAACAACCACTAGTTGTAATTGATGGGCAAAATAGTGCACATAGAAAGCATAAGGATTTTCATCACGAATCAATTTCTGCACCCCATTAAATTCACCTCTCACATTGGAATCTCCATCATACCCTTGCCCGCAAAGCATACAGATAGGCAAATTGTGACTTGAAAGCATACCGACCAAAGCTTCTTTCAATGCAATAGATGTACAACTCTGAACATGTTGAAGTCCGAGAAATCTCTCCACCACTTGCCCTTTATCATTCACAAACATGCACAATACATTTTGTTTATGTGTTAGTATAATTACAGAAATAATTGTAATAAAATGTATGCACAAAATTCCAATTGTGGAGCACTAACCTTAGAATCATTGTCATTTGCTCTTTTATTGATACATCCCGGGACTCATCAATAAGCACTGAGAATTTTATACCTTGAATCTCATCCATAGTGACAGTTGTGACTTCCTCTACACAAGCTTTTGCAAGATCCTTTTGTATATCAGGAGATATCATCTAACAATTTTTATAACCTTTGTCATATGCATTCTTCACTATATCTACCTTATCTTTATACCAATCAACCATCTCTCTGAATGTACCCTTATTGAGGGAAGTAGAACTTTCATCATCTCCATGAAAAGGTTGCCCTTGCATTATGAGAAATCTTGCAACATCTAAAAAGGATGTCAAACGAATCTCATATCGTTTTTCTTCCTCCGTACTTACCTCAACTATTCTTCGACCCACACTTGTCCTTTGGTTCACAAAGTCGTCACACTTCAGTCTAGCCTCTGTATGAGTCTTGGAAGCACTGTGCTTATGATAAGTATCCTTAGCGTTCTTCCAATTCATATAACCTTGATGTGCAAAGACAGAACTCCCAAAATTTTCACCCTTTGCCGAATTAAAGAAAAGATAACAATATAAGCAATAAGTAGCATCCTTGGACTCACTATACTCTAGTCAATCAAATTCATCAAACCAAGTCTTTTGAAATGATCTCCATTCACCAACCATACATTTACGAGGAAATGGAAATTCATAATGCTCTCTTTAATTGATCTCTTATTGCTGGTTCATAAGAATCAATTGGTTTGCGCTGTTCATGGTCAGCAATTAGGTTTGAACGACTAAACTCTTCCCTTGGTTTATTTGGTTGATTTGTACTCTGATTACTATGTGGAGTTGAGCTGCTGCCACTTGTACTTGAAAAATAGTTGTTCAAAGTTCTTTTCGACATACTGAAGATCTAAAAAATTAAAATTGTTTCATAAACGCATTTATGGACTGTCATATTCAATTTAATATTATAGATTTACAGTAAAAAAAAGAAATTACCTGCTGAGAGATCTCTAGTGTTTTGGATAATTGATGAAACCTAAAGTACTAACCTAACTCTAAGTGTTTGAGTAGGCTTAGTACATAGATAGAAGATGATGACAAGTGGTGGAGCAAGCAAAGGTGGTGGAGACCTAGAACTCACACTTGGAGAAGAAGGATAATGGAAAGACCCTAAGCTAAACAAGGCAAAGGTATTTGTTAGGGATTTTGTTTTGGTGATCAAGACACCAAGTGGGTGTGATCACATTTAGGTTAGACAATCGTACTATTAAGAGGGGAAATGCAAAAGTGATTACGGTTTGTCAAGTGCCACTAGGTGTTATCTATAGTGCATGAGCATTTAGGACCTAGTGACATACTCCATGCTTAAGTGACAAAGTGAAACATGCCAAGACAAGCTTATCAAAGTGGATACTTAGTGCTTGATAACTTAGAGCAAAGGTGAAAGAAGCAGAGACGCACAGAGGGTGTCGGATCCGACGCAACGGACGATGGGCCTGTGAACTCCAAGCGTCCGTCGGCCACAGAGAAGCTCTAGAAGAAAACTCAAAGTGCGTCGGACGCTGAGGTGTAGCGTCCGTCGGATCGACGGAGCGTCCAAAAATATTTTCTCGGAATATTTTCAGAAACCCGAGAGCGAGGAGTTCGCGCCGGACGCTGAGGCGCAGCGTCCGTTGCGAAACAACGGAGCGTCCGTCGAGCTTCCAGAGGACTCTGCAAACAGGCGGTTTGGAGAAAGGCGCCGGACGCTAGAGGTCAAGCGTCGGACGCTGGCGACAGAGCGTCCGTCACCCGTGAAGCAGCCCAACGGCTAGTTCTGACAGAGCGTCGGACGCTGGCGACGGAGCGTCCGTCGCCCCCGTGAAGAGCGTCAGTCGCCAACTTAACAGGACAACGGTTTGAAGACTTTGAGGGAGTCTATAAATATTTGGTGGCCGGCTTTAGGGTTTCTCTCTCAAACATTTGAACATCTTGAGACTACTTTGAGCTGAGCAAATTCCCTCCCACTCATCTCCATGATTGGTTAGTGAAATTCCAAAAGAGATTGAGTGATACAAGTGCATTTCACATATAGCTTGCATCTAGTGGCACTTGGGAGGCGTTCTCGCTGCAGATTTCTTGTTACTCTTGGTGATTGCCATCACCTAGACGGTTTGGAGCAGCTGAGATAGATTGAGAAGCTTGATGATTGTGCTTCGTCGACTACAAGGTGATTGTGAGGGGTTCTTATGCCTTCCCCGCGGGAGATCGCAATTGGCAACTCTAATGGATTGCTCGTGGCGTTTCAATAGCCTCATCTTGTGTTGGTTGTGCGGCACCCGGTGACGGGTTTGGCGTGTGATGTCAATTAGCGCGTGAACCTCCAAGTGAGTGTCTTGCCACAACGGGGACTAGCTAGTTGGCAAACTAGTGAACCTCGGAAGAAAATCAAGTGTCAATCTTGTTGTCTCCATTGTGATTGATTGGTTTTCTTGGTGATCACTTGATTGGTTCATCCACTCCTCTCCACGGCGATATAATCACCTTTTTCATCTTTGCACTACCTTTTTTCATACTTGTCTTAGTATATTAGGTTGTGCCTAGAGGGCTACTAGAATTGAATAGGCATTGAGTGATCCTAGAGCTTATTAGGATAGAAATTTTGGTTAGGTGACCTTGCATCCCCTAGTAGGCTAGTGCAAGTCTAGCTTCGCTTCTTAGTTATCTAACTTGTTGTTGAGTTTGTTTTTTAGTTTTCAAATTAGGCTATTCACCCCCCCCTCTAGCCATCACTTAGGACTTTTCACTGCTCCGCTGCTCGGCTGGGCACCGTGTGCTGCGCTGCTTGCTTGCTGGGCGGGGTTGGGCACTTGGGCTCGCCGCTCGCCGAGCTGCCGGGATGTGCGGCCGCCAGCTTCGTCGTTGTTCACTACTCCCTCCATCCCAAAATTACAGACGTTTTAGGATCTGGGAGGAGTACCAAGGCAACAAACAAGTTACTGCTTAGAGCAAGTATTATGGTGGGCTGCAAGAGGGCTGAATGATGAGGTGGAGGAGAGAGAGGAGAGGAGAGAGAAGAGAGGTGGGTTGTAAGCTTACAACCAGCTTGGACACAAGAACCAAGGAAAATTATGAGAGACATGTGGGTCATGTATTAATTATGAAGAAGCAACTACTATATGAATGGGTTGTAAGGGCGTCCGCAATGGTAATAGCTAGTACTAGCTACATAGTCAGTTGATGTGAAGGTAAGAGACAATAAAAGAGACTAATATATAGTATTGGACCTACATGTTTCTCTCATATAGTCTTGGACTACGTGAAATAGATAGACTATTTGCTTGTAGCTAGTGACTACTCTCTCTTCTACTTTTTTCATACCATGTCACATCTAGCTAGCCAAATAGCTAGCCATTGCGGACGCCCTAAGAAGACTAGAAGAACTCTTACATTCAGCAGCGGGTTGTATCTATTAAACTTGTTCTTACCCCTATAGTTGCAATAATTACAGTACAGAGAGCAATGGGTGCATTAAATGTTTGTCCAACTTCTGCTAGCCGTATCCTTCTCCTGGCCGCGACGGACCAATCGTGTGTGGGCAAGGGTGGTTGGGTGCCAGATTTTTTTTTAAAAGGTCGGACGGATAGGTGAGGGGACTCCTGCATCTGACTTGCTGAGTATTATAGGTACGATAATAGATGTGGGACTCATGCACTTCGTAGGGGGCGACACTTTCAACGAGAAAAGTTTCTTAGTCCAAAACGACCGTATTTCTGGGACGAGTATATATTTTTTTTCTGTTATTTCAGTTTTTTTTTAAAAACTATAAATTGATGATGTTACAGGAAGAGATGCTATAATAGCTTATACTACCTTCATCCTCAAATAATGTCATTCTAAGCTTAGACTAAGTCAAAATTTTAAGCTTGATAAGTTTGTAAAAAATATTATAATCATTTATATCCTCAGTTTATTTATTATAACAATATATTTTATGATTAATCAAACTACACTTATTAGGTATCATAAATATCAGGAACTTCTTATATCTATAGAGATCTTTAAACCCGGTGAAGACTCCTATTTTTTGTAGAGTAAACAGTACAACGTAAACACTCAACACGCACGTACACTCGTCCCTATGAACACACGCACGCAAACCCTACCCCTATGAGCACCTTCGAAGGACTGAGCCGGCAAATCTTAAAGTTCACAAAGTCACTACAGACGCCTCACTGTCGACGGGAACGTCGCCTACCACTTAATGCGTAGCGCCGGAAAATCCTGGAATAAATCCAGAATAAAATGTCGCACCCAGAATTTGAACCTGGGTGGGAGCCCCCAAACCAATGACCTTTGTCATTGCGCCGTGAACCCCTTGACGGTGAAGACTCCTATTGATAAACAGTGTTATGTCGAATCCTAGACTCAGTTCACTGTTCAATCCATAGTACCCTTCCTATTGCCAGCAGCACTGCGGTGACTGTGTGCCCCCGCTCCCACGTGGCCCCCCTAGAACCTTCAGTCTTCAAGCATCGCCCACTAGGCCTATTGAAAACAAAAAAGGGCAAGGGAACCGCTGCCCCCAGACCGCCCCGTCGCACTGCGCCCGCGCCGGCGCCGCCGATCTCGCAGGACACGCAGCCCCACTAGCCCAACTCGCCAATGCGCCGCGGCCGCCTGCCTCCTCCGCCGTCTCGGCTGCAGTACCTTGCCCCCTTCGGACCGGCGCCATCCGTTGCGCGCTTCTTCTCCTCACCCTTATCCTCATCCACCGACACCCCGCGCGGGAAGGACCTCGCGGCACGGCCCGGCGGCCGCCGTGGGCCCCTCGTGCCGACGCGGCGCGGGTGGCCGCAACCTGTAACAGCAACCCCCAGCCCCTGCATTATCAGCGCCACCCCGCCGCCGCGGCTGACGCAGCCTTGGCTGCTTCCTCTTCGGCCATCGGGCCCTCCTTTCTCCTGCTTCATTGCGCTGTGTGTGCTGCTTGGGGGTTGACCATGCTCGCTGCGTGTGACCTCTTCCTCTCCAACGGCACCAACGGCTCAGCTTGGCCACCGGGTCACTATGCAGGTGATGGCTTCCTTTTCCTCTCTCCCTCTGTCTCCTCTTTGCGTACCTGATTGGGTGCTGCCGCAGTCTAAGCTACCTCCCCTTTGTACGAGCGACCCTTTCCACTACCACCTCCCGATGCCTGCTCTGTATGTCCCTCACTCTCTTACCTTCAGGTTCTGTCCATCTGTCTCCTTTTTAAAATGATTTTCCTGCTTGGTCTACTCAAGTAACATCGCAGGGACATGCTGATTCAGGACAATCATCCATACTGCTATTTGATGCACGTATTTATCATGAGTATTATTCATGTCTAATATTCTTTGCTGATTGAGGCCGCATACCAATGAACAGCTGTTGTTTCTCCCCCATGAAGGAAACCAAAGGGAGATGATGTGTGTGTACAGGCTGCTACCACGGTCCTCCTCGATCGAGAAAAAAAAATGATAGGTGGACCTTCTCGGTTTTGCTTACTTTATCTATTCCATAATATTTGTTTCCACTTTGCTAGATCTATTCTATAATATTTGCTTCCACTTTGCTACATCGAAAACATGTTTTGATGAGTATGTTACTTTTAAGGTTAAAAGATGCACATATATCACAGTAAAATTAGTTCCCTTCATTCGTTATTGGAATACATGTCCTCTAACGAGGACCACAAAATTCACCTTTATACGTTCTTAGACAAATTAAATTTATCATAGTGCTTACGGTTTTACCTCTTTTTCAGGTGTACTTATTCAGGGTTTCATATCCAATTTTACTAAAGTGTGATCATCCAGGTTATCTATGTGCATTACGGATTCAATTTGCTGCCACGATTTCACTCACACGTCCTAATTTGCACATTTAATTTTACCTACATTGATTATACAAATTATATGTGTTTATGATTCTTTTGTTGATTGTGTTCGCTTGCTTAAATTAGATTCTATCCCGGCTTACTTCCGACCGCTATAATATGTTATGGTGGGCCAAACATATCAGAGGAGGAACAACAATCGTGGCTGAAGAACGCAGCGCACGGGCGCGAACGCACTAAGCGCGGTCACCAGAGTTATCGGAGCATTTCAGTTAGTGAGAGTTATCAGGTTTGGGTTAGTTCGCAGGGTTGTTTAGATCCCATAAAGTAGCATGCAGTTTGTTAGTGAGAGTCTATATGTACTGAACTATTCATTTGAGTAAAGGTTAGCCAGAGATTAATCTAATCTCTCAGCTCTCTCGTCTCTCCCAACTCCCTCCATTCGTAAGCCGTGACGGTGCCGAGCACGGCGCCGCCACCTCACTGTCGGGCGTTCAAGCCTCGCCCGACCCCCACACACTCCTACTCGCTACGCAGCAAGTCGGGCCACAACAATCTAGTATCAGCCATGTGTGGGACCACATCGGGCTCGTCCGCCGCCGTCTATGTGCCAGCAACGAGTTGGTCCTCCACTTGGCACTAACCATCTGTCCGAGCTCGCACGGATTCCGTTCCGGGGCTCTGCCAATGAGTACACAGAAGCTTTTCTCAGCCGATTGGCCCATGCGGGCGCCCTCGCGCCGCTGCAGTAGATGCAACTCTACACAGGCGAGCTTCCAGATCCAATCCGCACAGATGTGGAACTACAAGTCCCAATTGATCTGCAACGCGCCATGATGTTGGCCCGGGCATATGGACGCTGTAACCTGGCTCTGGTGGCCCCAACAGCGGTACGTCCACCCCGGCCACCAGCGTCCCTACGTCGCGCCGCCGGCCGCTGCGGCACCTGCGGCGATTCTGCCGGTAGCCGCCCCATTGGCCCTTCCAACGCCACCGTTGCTGTTTTGCAAGCTCACACCGGCGGAGATGATGGAACGCCGCCGCCTGGGGTTATGCTATAATTGCGATGAGCAATATGCCCGCGGACACCGGTGCAAACGGCTATTCGTTCTGGAGGTCACAGATGACATTGACGAGGAGGCGGTGCCAACTGTCGAGCTGCCCGCAATAGATGATGAGCCCCCCTGATCTCTCTGCACGCCATCAGCGGCATACGCACTGAGGACACAATGCAGATCAAGGTCACCATCGGCAACCACGACTTCACCGCCTTACTGGATTCAGGGTCTACCCACAACTTCATCAGTGGGGTTGCTGCACAGAGGGCGGGTGTGGTGTTGTAGAATAGCAACGTCACGCATGTCACTGTGGCGAATGGCGATCGCGTCGCCTGCCGCGGCGTCGCACGCGATGTCGCAGTGCGAGTCACACAGCAGGGGGCCAGGACTGAAGAGTTCACCGTGGATTGCTATACAATTCCGCTCGACTGCCACGACATGGTTATTGGTACGACGTTCCTCCGCACCTTAGGCCCTATTCTTTGGGATTTCGACGATCTATGCATGGCTTTCTGGCGGCATGGGCATCGCATGTTCTAGAAGGGAGTCGGCTCTACACGGACGAACATTGCACCGACGGGCCGTTCCACACCATTCGCCGGGAAGAACCAACTCTGGTCGGCCGGCTACTAGACTCCTTCCGTGACGTGTTTGCAGCTCCCGTTGGGCTCCCACCGGTACGACCGTGCGACCATTGGATCCACCTCAAGCCCAACACCGAGCCCATGGTTGTCCGACCATATCGATACCCGCAGTTGCAGAAAGACGAACTGGAGGCGCAATGCGCTGCAATGTTGGAGCAGGGCACCATCAGGACCAGCACATCCCCGTTCTCGGCCCCAGTTCTCTTGGTGAAGAAACAGGACGCCACCTGGCGCTTCTGCGTGGACTATAGAGCACTGAACACCGCCACAGTCAGACAAATTCCCCATCCCGGTTGTAGAAGAGATATTTGATGAGTTGCATGGCGCCCAGTTCTTCACGAAGCTGGACCTCAGATTGGGATATCATCAGGTGCGCGTACACCCCGACGACGTTCACAAGACCACTTTCCGGACTCATCACCGGCATTTCGAATTCCTCATCATGCCATTCGGTCTCTCCAACGCGCCATCCACGTTCCAGGCACTGATGAACATGGTGTTGCGTCCGTTCCTACGTCGGGGCGTGCTAGTGTTCTTTGATGACATCATGGCATGGTCTGAACACTTGCGGATCCTACGGGCAGTCTTCACAACCCTCCGTGAACACCATCTCCACGTCAAACAATCCAAATGCACGTTCGGCATGACATCGGTGGCCTATTTGGGGCACATTATCTCAGCGCAGGTAGTCGCCGTGAATCAGGATAAGATCACGGCTATACAGTCATGGCCTCAGTCGCGGTCAGTACGAGGCCTTCGCGGTTTTCTTGGCCTCGCTGGGTACTATCGTCGTTTCATCCCCAGGTTTGGCTCCATCGCTGCCCCCTTAACCTATCTGCTCAAGAAAGACAGTTTTAGCTGGATAGAGGAGTCCTCAACAGCGTTTGCAGACCTCAAGCAAGCACTGTCGACGGCCCCAATTCTCCATTTTCCGGATTTTGCATAGGACTTCATCGTTGAGTGTGACGCGTTCGGGTCAGGGTTTGGAGCAGTCCTCCATCAGGGGGCAGGGCCGCTGGCGTTCTTCAGCAAGACATTCGCTCCACGCCATCTAAAAATCGCCGCGTATGAGCGGGAGCTGATTGGACTGGTACAAGCAGTGCGCCATTGACGCCCATATCTGTGGGGGCGTATGCTCATAGTTCGGACTGATCACTATGCCCTCAAATTCATGCTCGATCAGAGGCTGTCCACCATACCTCAGCACCAGTGGATTAGTAAGTTGTTCGGGTTCGATTTCACAGTGGAATTCCGCCCTGGGAAACTCAACATTGTGGCAGATGCGCTATCGCGCCGTGAGGCAGAGGAGCTGCACCTATCGGCGATCACGACGCCGTCGTTTGCGTTCTATGACGACCTCCGCCGAGACATCGCCAACACGCTGGCCATGGTTCAGCTCCAGCGCGACATCAGCTTGGGGGACCGTGGGGCGCCATGGGCATTGACGGACTGTCTGATCACCAATCGGGGGCGCATGGTGATACCGGAGACGTCCCCGCTCCTCACTGAAGCTCTGCGCCTCACCCACACCATGGGCCACGAGGGCATCCAGAAGACCCTGCAACGGCTGCGTGTCTCCTTCTACGTCGACCATGACAGGTGCCTTGTGCAAGAGTTCGTCAGTGTGTGTGCCACGTGCCAGCGCAACAAAACCGAGGCCTTGCACCCCGCCGACCTGCTCCAACCACTGCCAATCCCGTCCCGCATCTGGGGAGACATCTCCATGGATTTCGTCGAGGCTCTCCCCAAGGTACACAGCAAGAGCGTGATTCTGACAGTAGTTGATCGACTGTCCAAGTATGCCCACTTCATTCCCCTGGGGCACCCGTACACGGCGGCGTCGGTCTCCATGGCCTTCTTCGCCGACGTGGTTCGACTACATGGGTTCCTGGAATCCATCGTCTCCGACCGGGATCCGGTGTTCACAGGCCATGTTTGGCAGGACCTCTTCAAGATGGCGGGCGTCCAACTACGGATGAGCCCGGCCTTCCACCCGCAAACTAACGGGCAATCGGAAGCCGTTAACAAGGCAATTGCCATGTACTTGCGTTGTATGACAGGTGATCGTCCTCGCGCGTGGCTGGAGTGGCTTCCATGGGCCGAGTTCTGCTACAACACTGCCTTTCACTCGGCCCTGCGCGCCACCCCGTTCCAGGTGGTGTATGGCCGCACGCCGCCGGATCTCTTGCCGTACCAGCATGGCGCCGCCCGCACCGACACGGTGGACACAATGCTGAATGACCGCGACACCTTCCTCGACGATGTGCGGGCTCGGCTCCTTCAGGCGCAGGAGTACGCACGCCGTTACTACGACGCCAACCACCGCCGCCTGGAATTCGCGACGGGCGACTGGGTGTGGCTGCGCATCCTACATCGGCCGGCACAGTCCTTGGTGGCAGGCGCCCGCGGCAAGCTCGCACCGCGGTATGCGGGTCATTTCCATGTACTTGAGCGTATTGGCGACGTGGCGTACCGCTTACAGCTCCCCGACGGCGCCCGGATCCACGACGTCGTGCACATTGCGGTGCTCAAGCCATTCAAGGGACCGGCTCTAGCTGCAGCACCACCTCTTCCACCTCTTCAACATGGTCGACTACTTCCGCAAGCGGCCCAGGTCCTGTGCACAAGTCTTCGCCGGGGTGTCTGGCATCTCTTGGTCCACTGGGAACCGATGCCGGCATCGGAGGCCACCTGGGAGCCGCTCGACGCGTTCCGTGCCGCTCACCCAGAAGTTCAACTCGAGGACGAGCTGATTCTCCAGGGGGGAGAGATGTTATGGTGGGCCAAACATATCAGAGGAGGAACAACAATCGTGGCTGAAGAACGCAGCGCACGGGCGCGAACGCGTTGAGCGCGTCACCAGAGTTATCAGAGCATTTCAGTTAGTGAGAGTTATCAGGTTTGGGTTAGTTCGCAGGGTTGTTTAGATCCCATAAAGTAGCATGCAATTTGTTAGTGAGAGTCTATATGTACTGAACTATTCATTTGAGTAAAGGTTAGCCAGAGATTAATCTAATCTCTCAGCTCTCTCGTCTCTCCCAACTCCCTCCATTCGTAAGCCGTGACGGTGCCGAGCACGACACCGCCACCTCGCCGTCGGTCATTCTGCGAACACATGGTGGATAAGTGCCCATGTATGTTCAGCTTTGATGATGAGTGATCGTCCAACACGTGAGTGTTTCAGTTTGAGTGTCTTACCCTCACCACTGCGAAAGCAGAAATGTGTGCTTGTTTATCGGCTTGTCGTGTGCAGGTGCTATGCCTAGTGACAGTGGTCAATGGCGTGGAGAAGGTCGAGTAGAGGCTTGTCGTGCCGATGGACTGAGAGCAGTGAAGAGCGGAAGCGGGGCTCGGACTGAGGGACCATGGGCGCCGACAGACTAGCTGTGGTGGCTAGTACTTGGCACCGACGAGTGCGAGAAGACATGGAGGTAGACCGAGTCGGCCGAGTCAAGACGGTGGACGCGCGAGTCGAGCGGAGGCTCAGGGGACTCGGAGTCCGACCGGGCGAAGACAAGGTGGCTCGCGTCGAGTGCTTTGGTTGTTTGGGCCTCAAAACCATCCGCGTCGGTTTCCGAGTTTGGGCCGCAAAACTCGGGGTTCGGTAGTTGAGCCCAAAGCTACCGGTGGCAGGTTTCCTGGGTTTGGGCCTCAAAACTTAGGCGGAGCTTCCGAGGAAGCGGGGATGGCAAGTGGCAGAATCCTGGAGGTTGCGTCGAGGCGACGACAACTTCCGGCAGGAAGCGGGCCGTCCATTCAGATCGAGGAAGATATTTTCCGGAGTTTGGACTCCAATGCTTAGGCTAGGTAGTTCACTCATGTATCTAGGGGGCTCTTTGGGAAATAGCCAAAGCCCCGTTAAATAGAGGATGAAGGGGTATCCTCATCCTCATCTCTGGCATTACTCTTTCTCACACCTATTCCTAGGTTTTCCCTTCCCTAGCCTCTTCTTGCTTGAGATCCACCGAGTCACCGGTGTAAGAACTTGTGATTGTTGCGAGGAATCGGAGGCCGTAACCTCCGTAAGCCATGGTGGCTTCGCTTTTGTGATCGTGTTCCCCGTTTTGCTTATGTTCTTCGCGTTTTGCTTTTGCTCCCTCTTTTCCCGAGATGATTTCTCTTTGTAGGGAGTAGCTCTTGCAAATCCGTTTGAACCAAGTTGTTCGTGTTCGTGAGGAGCATCTTTGCACTGAAGGAATTCCCCTCAAACCTTACGAGTGCGTAGATCGGGCGATTTCATTGCCGTGCTCTTCGTTCTTGTCCCTTTTCCCCCAAATCCTCGTTTTCCTTTAATTCTCACCAAATTGAGCAATGATTTCTTAGGGATGGCTCCTCCATAGCACTAGAATCATGCCTACCAAGTTGGGTTGCTAGTGGAGAACATTTGGTCAAGATTTGGGAAGATTTGGTGGAGAGAAAAACGATTTTCGCGGTTACTGTGCGTTTGTCGGACGCGTCGGATGTTCCGAGGGTTTGCGTCGGACGCTGGTACATACTGACGTCAGCGTCCATCGCCTCACTTATCGGCGTCCTTCGGTTTTGGCGTCGGACGCTCTCTAGAGTCCGTCGCCCAACGTCCGTCGCGTGGTGTGCACTGTGCAGCTCTGTTTTGCTCTCGGGTAGGCCGACGGACGATCTTCACAGCGTCCGTCGCCGACCGTCCGTCGCCTCGGTAGTTTTTCAGCTTCTGTCAGACTCTCTGGAAGGCCGATGGACGCTCGCCTAAGCGTCCGTCGCCCTGCCCTGGAGCGTCCGTCGCCCGTTTTTCTGGCTGATTTGCTTGGAATTTTTGCCTCTTTCTCATAGGGGTTGAGAACTCTTCTTGAGGGTTTTCGGTGAGTTTTCCTTCACTGCCGGTGAGCTTTCATTTGCTCCGTTTTCGTCTGAATCCCCCGAGCGTTGCTCGGGGGAGGTTGAGCACCCAGCAACTGAGTTTGGTTTTTTGGGAAGAGTGGTCCGAATATTTCGAGAGAAATTTGAGGCTCCCATTCACCCCCCTTGCTGGTCGCCGTTCTTGGTCCTTCACGTTCAAGCCTCGCCCGACCCCCACGCACTCCTACTCGCTACGCAGCATGTCGGGCCACAACATAATATAAATCTGATGTTTCCAGATTATTTGCTTCTATTTAATATGTGTAACATCCGAAAATTTGAATTTTTAAAATAGTTTTAAATTGAGTTGATTATTAATTTTGTGCTCATTAAAATGTAGGAAAATAAAAATGTTTTCATCAAATTAGAAAAATTTACCCTAGAGTTAGCAATTTGTTTGTGCATTCATGTCACTGCATATGATTTAATGTGATGTGTGGTTTTTACTAAAACTCAAAAGTTTCAAAACGTGTTTGATAAGGTTCACCTTTATCCAACATGTCTCTTCTTTTCTATCATCAAATTCATTGCTCCCTAACTCCATTCTCTTGTTTGGAGTTTCCCAAGATTCTTTTTCTTTGACTCTAAATCATTCCTTGAGTTCATCATTGCTCAACATATATCTAAAATCTTCCGGAGAATTTTTCTGGCTTTTTCTGGAACTTTTCACATTTTTTCGATGAGCTTAATCTAATTTTTAGATGCTCCAAAATATCTTTTCATGATCCCCAAATACTTTATTTGAGTTCATCATGTTCCAAAGTGTCCCCGAGAAATTTTCCCAAATTTTTAGACCATTCCGAGTATTTTTCGTGACATAAATATTAATTCTAGACTTTTCTGGAATTATTTTATTCATGAAAATAACTTATTCCGAAAATAAATAATAAATATCTCAATTTCCCATTGTCCCTCAAACCTCATGTGCAATAATCCTAATAGATCTCAAAATCTCATGTATTTATTTACTAATGGGCTTTGATGTTTAATTGACCCATTAGTAAATATATAGAGGTGCAACATTAATTAGTACCATATCGCTAATTGATGAGTTGTGTCGAGTTTTTATCCCTATATATATGTCGGCGTAGGTCTTGTCGCGAGGAGTTTACCCGTTTTTCCATCCATCGTGCCGAGCTCATCTAAAGCCGAAGTTTTGTATCTACTAAATTTCGGCGAACTCTCCGGCGAGCTTTTCCAGGTAACTCCGATGTTCCCCGCCAATTCCGAGAACATCACGAGGTTCGTCTCGTCGTTCTCTTTACCGTATTGTATCTCTTCCATCACCGTTTGATTGTTTCATCTTCGTTTTTATTTTCCTATCAGTTTTGCAACGAGAAACACCATGGACGGACTTCGTGTTCACCTCCTCCGGCCAACCCGATCCGTGCATCATTGCTGGTGGCCTCGACCTGCGATGACGCCTCGAGCTCGCGTCTCTGCACCCTAACCGGCCGCCCTGCGTGCCCTGCTCGTCCTGTGGCCTTCCCCGTCGCCGGCTAGATGAGCGCCCCCTGCAGCTCCTTGGAGCAGGCAAGCAGGTCGGCAGCACTCCTGTGGTCGCCCGGGTACCGGCCTGGAGCCTCCTGTCCTGCTAGTGGCGCTGCTGCCCAGCAAGCTGGCCAAAGGCCCTTCCTCCCCTTGCCAACCCTCTCCTTCCTGTGCACGTACGGATGGAGGGATGGATCGTGCGTAAGATAGATGGATGGAGGATGAAGATGACCTTATTTACAAGTTTGCCACCGGTTTGTTTTGTCGGTCGTTTCTTCGTTTTAACTCCGTTTTACTCCGTTCAAGTTGCGTTAGTTTCGTATCGACGTGTTCTACGCAGTATAGTTAATGTTTTTCATATTTATTAATTAATAATTTTCGTTAGTATAAATATTACTTTAATTAATGTATAATTAATAGTTTTTTAATTAATTAATAGCAAGTTAGATTTTGATCTATTTTGTACCGTTTCAGTTTTATGATGACATGATCTATATGCTAGTGATAATATTTAATTGATCATAAGATTTTCTATATATTATTAAATATTAATTGGATTAATATACTTCTAACTAGTTTAGTAATTAAAATCAATATATAGGTTTTATACTTCGATGTTTTATATACAAATATTAATATGATTAATTGCTAATATTAATATGCTTCAAAAGTATAATTTAATTATTTTAAATACTCACCATATACTTTGAGTAGATGCTCTCACATGTTTAATTTGCTCTACAAAGTTAAAATTTAACTTGCTTAATAAAATATGTGAGAATGTTTATAAAATGAAATATTCTTGAGTGCTAACTTAATTGTACTTTTAAATATACATTCTTAGTTTAAACATATTGCCTAAATGATGAAGTTGTTTAGATGCTTTTATAAATACTTTTCTTTTACCAATATAAAGTTTAACTTGATTTAAATTATGTGATATTGTTTATAAATAGAATATAATAATTTTATTTTGTTTATCTAATTAGAATATAATAAGACTTAATTCATATTGGGTATTTCTCTGAAATATTCTATACATAACTTATATAGACAAAATAAATGAAGTCTAGTTCTCTTCTAAAGTTAATCCTTCGATAGTTGTTTCTTGTTCACAGTAGCTCCGATTAGTGTGTTTCTCGTTTTTGTGTGTCCGTAGCAACGCGTTGTTTTGTTTTTAAAACCTTTTCATTGACTGGTGTATTGCTCTAAAATTAGATATGTTGTATGCTTTGTATGTTTGTTCAGATGTTTGTGTGGTGTTTATGATATTGTCCAATCGGTGAGAATTACGTGGAGATCAAGAAGAAGTCATCTGAAGATTGAGAATCAGTTGAAGAAAGGATCTAAGCGTTTAAGGCAAGTATAATATGGGATCATCCTTGTTATCTATTCACCCTAATTCATCTAGTCATATTACATATCTCTAATTTGATTCCTACTAGATCTATCATGGCTTTGTTATCCTTTACCTTGTCACCAATGGGTTACCATGCATATGGGTAGCTTTGCTATGCTGAACATGAATAATATCGAGTTGAATCTTGACTAATGGATATATGCAATGATGATTAAAATTGGCTTTTATAGCAACATGGAATAAGACCCCACTGTAGGGTAAAAGCTGAGACTTAAATGCAACCATGAGTGCTATATGGCTCTGGCTTTAGTCAAGTATGGGAGTTTGGACTAGCATGATTGTAGTTCGTGAAAGACACCTTTGCCGAGCTGGTTGTAGGGCATGGCCTAGGGTGATTACCGCTTCGGGAGGGTACCATCGAGTAGGGGCTTTACATACCCCTTTGCATTGGGTTCGTAGGGTCTACTACATGCTAGAAAGGCTTTTTGAAAGACTTCGTAGTGTACCCTGCCAACTTTCCTTAGAAGTGGATTAAGAGGTTGATCACCTCGGGCGAAAGGGCAACACGGCTTGTGGGTAAAGTGTGTAACCTCTGCAGAGTGTAAAACTATCATGATAGCCGTGCTCACGATCACGAGCGGTCTGGAAAACTCACAGTGTAGATGATCATGTTGTTGTAACTACTTATGATGGTATGTTTGGAATTATGAGATAAAAGGTGGTTTCATTAATGATCATGTGGTTATCAACTAGGTTATGCATAACTAAATCTAATTATGGTTAAAACTTGACCAAGTTAAAAGCAACCGCAGTAAGACAGTGTCAGCCTTTTGAGCTTCATAACCCCGTGTTACTCTTGCTGAGTACGTTAAGTGCTCACCCTTGCCTTATCAACAATATCAGATTGCAAGAGTTAAAAGAGTTAGGCTTGTGATCAACCAGTCAGTTGTCCCTGTGAAATTGGAGCCTTCGCCTGAAGATCAGAGTTGTCTTTCCGCTATCTGCTATCATGGGGTTATCCTTTGACCTTATATGTTATGTATTTAAGTATTGTCTTTTGATATCACCTTAATTTGTGACTATATGTGAGGTTTGACTTTCTGGACTCACATATGGTGTATATCTGGTTTTGTCCTTAAAACCAGGTGTGACAATATGTCATTTGTATGGATTCCAGTGTGAAGCAAAGAAGGTCCTAATATGATTTTGACATCTACAAATAATTTGCTCCCAATTTTATATGTGATTTCTATGGATTCCATTCTTTTCCCATCCTGCTTATTGCGGTCTGAAACTACATATCTGTACATATGTTAGTGTAGTTCTATCTTTCTTATAGAATATTACATGCTTTGTTCCTTCGTCACCCTTCTGGATAGTGGATAACCATACAATCCATAAAATTATATTGAATTATCAGGAATTGAGTCAATTATGTGATATCTTACAATCACCCCTACCTATTCAATATTGATTGTTTGGTTGAAAAAAAAGTCATGCTAGAGGTTCTCAAACTCTCTACCTGCTGTTTGGATTTTGTAATCAGCTCAGCTGCACCATGCTCATAGCTTGCAGAGGTCGCACAAGGAGCTAATTGATCTCAAAAAGAACCAAGGTATTCACTCCAAAAGAGTCAAGGTAATGTTGCCCTTGAATCATACAACACATAGTGTCGCCACCTTATGACTGTACGATTGTTTTGTCAACCTGATTTCTTTATACTATCAGCGTTCTGCAAAATACAACGTATAGGCGCCTGCCATATATTTTATTCGCAGAATATTGCACATTCATTACATGCCAGGAAAAATGAATAAATGTTTCTCATTTGAAACCACAGTGTGTCTATGATTCAACATTCTACAATAAAATCAAATAAGATACATCTTATGATTTTGGAACCCTGTTCGTTCAAATGTATTCTACCTGTTCCTATTAGCAAGCTTATATATAGTTCTGTGGTCTGTGCAACATACAACGATCCCACCTGTTAAAGAACGGAATATCATGTTCGAATCGCAATATGGCTAATATTCCCACTTTGCTTTCACACATGCAGGATACCACATAATATAGATGGTCGTTGTGTAGTTCTAGGTGCTGCAAGTTTTCCAATCATCTTTCATGATCATGCTCAGTCTGGTAGACCACATTCCCATAACAAAACTCATTAGCTGGCTGACCAGTTTTACCAACCACTGCTATTCCTTTGGGCAGCGGCAAAATAAGTCCATATCCAACTGGGACATTTCTGTACTATGCTAAACTTATCTTCCCTTTTGAGAAGGGATGAAATAAATAAGAACCAGTTGCCCAATTCTAACTAATGGTACTAAGCTTTTGGTTCCATGTATTGTTATATGATGTGCCATATTTTGTCTTGCTGGCCCGTGCGAAGCACGGGGGTACATGCTAGTTATATATATATTGAGTCTTTGGAAAAAGTCTACTTATACCCCCCTCAACTATTGGGGTGTGTCTAACCTAGGCCCCCAACTACAAAACCGGATAACGAACACCCTAAACTTTCGCAAACCAGTCAACTAACCCCTGGGGCGGTTTGAGAGGGTGGTTTTGCTGACGTGGCGTCCAACGTGTCAGCGGTTTGCCACTGTGGCGAAGGCCTGCCTCGGTCCGGGTCACTGACCGGTGGGCCCCACGTGTCAGGACGCCCTCCATCCCTCCCCTATTCCTGACCGCGCACGCGAGGCGGCGACACAGGCGTGGAGGACCAGTTCTTGCGCGGGTACACCGTCTGCACTGCGCCGTCCATCTTAGTGGCCTCCGTCGGCGTGTAGTCGTGGTGCACGCACAACACCTCATGCCGCGGCTCGGCGTCGGCAGGTGAGCCACGCCGTCGCCGGGGCAGCCACGGACCACGGGCGCTGCCGCTCACCTTCTTCGACCTCATCTTCTAGACGAGCGCCGTACGAGGCGGGTCGGGCCTGGCGGCCGCGGCGGTCAGGAAGGTAGGGAGGGGCTCCCCCAATGCCAAGTAGTCGAGGACGCAGTAGCTCTGGCGCAACGCGGCGTAGCCTCCCCGACGCGTTGCTGCCGGGGCGCGCGCCGGGCTTCTCGCGGGGGTGAAAGGATCAAGATGCCCAAGAGGGGGGGGGGTGAATTGGGCTTCTTTTAAAATTCTAAATCAATATTAAAACCTAACAATGCCAATCACCCCCTAGTGCCTACCAGATGGGTGTCCTAACTAGAAAGCGGTAGCAAGGCATATGAATTGAAAGACAACCTAAGCAATTCTAGTGGAATTGAAAGAACACAAATGGAAAGGTAATGCGGAAATGTAAAGAACTAGGGATAGAGAATCGGTGACACGCGATGTTTTCCCGAGGTATCGAGGAGTCAACACTCCCCCTAGTCCTCGTTGGAGCACCTCGCAAGGTATAGCTCCCCCTCTACCCGCGCAAGGGTAGAGTGTTTCTTACGGGCTGATTCTTCGCCACTCCGGCTCGGTGAATCGCCCACAACCGATCACAAGCTTGGAGAAGGGCCGCCAACAATCTTCCAGCGATCTCCTTCCTCCGATCACCACCAAACCGTCTAGGTGCTGTCGAACACCAAGAGTAACAAGCACAAGACCTTCACTTGACCAACTCGAGGCTAGGAAGGTGGATGGATGCACACTTGTCACTCCTAATCACTCTAGGAGGGAAGAACAAGATGAACTCTCTCAAAACTCTCCCTCTCTAGGCACTTGACTCTCCAAGAAGTCTCTCTAGCTTCGTTCAGCTGAAACAATGGCCAAGAGAGCTCACTTGGATGAGGAGGGCAACTATAAATAGTACCCACCTCCAAAACTAGTCGTTTCTTGCTTTTTCCGTTTCTGCGAAGGCACCGGACTAGTCCGACGGTCACACCACCGGATTATGCAACATGGTCCGGTGCTCACAGATAGTTGAAAATCCATCTGAAAAGGGCACCGTCGGACTACTTGCCTTGGTCCGACGCTCTGGTCCGGAGCTAGGTTGCTCACTGCATGCCAACTTCTTGTCAATTTCGAACCACCAGACTACTTGCCATAGTCCGGTGCCCTGGTCCGACGCACTGGTCCGGAGCCAGGGTACTTACTGTGTTGGAATCCCATCTACCTTGAAGCATCGGACTAGTCGTCGGCCAAGCCGTTGGACTAGTCCGGAGCTCAGTCTCTCGCTCACTGCATCTGACAAGGGACCGTCGGACCACTCTCCTCTGGTCTGATGCTTTCCAGACAGGTGGTCCGGAGCTTACTTCACTAAGCTTTTGCCTAAGTCAAGGACCGTCGGACCACTCTCCTTGGTCCGACGCCTCCTAGGCAGACTGGTCTGGAGCTCATTTCTCCCTCTTCTTAACCTCTTTTCACTAAGTCTCTTGAAGGGGTTTTGCTCCTACCATCTCAAGGGCTATAAGCAGGGTCTCTAGGACTAGTTGTGACAAATGTGCATACACCGACATTCCCAAACTCTCCTAGGTCAAGCTACTAACCTCATACCCCCTTTATAGTACGGTCAAAGGAAAAACAAAGCCCTAGTCTATACTTAGTGCCCTTCTCACACCTCATGGCACTAAGAGCTAGCCTAGTCTTCACCTTGTAGCTCAATCCTTTCAAACCGAAACGATTTCTATCTTGGGGCATGAATCTCCATTAAGCCCATTCTTAGCATCACTAATGACTTAACTTACAATGACTTTGCCTCTGCAAAATACACGTTAGTCATAGTGACCTAGCATTGTCGTTAATCACCTAAACACAAGGGACCATGATTCTTCAATCTCCCCCTTTTAGGTGATTGACGACAATACAAGCTCGAGTAGAGAATAATGAGTGAATTTTGATAAGAGAAACATGACTTGTCATGATATAGGCATGGGTTAGTAATAAGAAAGACATATACATGCCTAAACCATTCAAGCCATGGCAAGCACTAAAGATATGGATTGAGCATAGTACTTGATTTCAAAGGATATGCTATAGCCAAAAGATCAGAGATTAGCATGGAAGAAATATATCACAACCAAGTGACATGATATATAATATGAGTTCACACTCATGTCACACAACCATCAAGTCTCAAACATCTCACACAAACATAATGCATAAAGACGGTAATCGTGATGCATGATGCGATAGAGTATAATACACATCAAAAGAACGAGTCCTACTAGCTCCCCCTAAAGCTAGCCCATCTACTCGACTCTCCCTCTACCCCTTTGGCGTCGAAGCACCGAAACTAGGCGTCTGGAGGCGGAGTGGAAGTAGAGGCAGCACGATCAAGTATGCGAAACTCGGCAAGGTCATCGTCATCATCCGAAGAGTCCTCCCTGAGTGTCTGACGCTAGAAGTGGAGCGGTCTGGGGGACAGGAGCTGACGTGCCATCTAACCCTCTGCTGCCGTAGTGTCTGGAGATGTAGCTGGAGCAGGAGTAGGAGTAGGAACTGCCACTGTCTCTGTAGGTGCCTCTGGAGCTGCGGAGTTTGGTTGTGCCTCAAGCACTGACTCGACTAGAGTCTGGAGGACCGGTGGCTGCTCAGGCTGAAAAGTAGTGGTGGTAACAGCTGTGGCATTTGTCACGATGGCACCGGGTGGAGTAGAGACATCTGAAACCCGGGTGTCAAGAGTGGCCTCAGACGAGGCAACAGAAGAGCGGTGCTGACCCGCTGTCGGTGAAACAAGCTCTGCCTCAATCTCAGCTGCTACCTACTGACCAGTGGGGGACGACTGCCCTATGATGTCGCTGAACGACGCTGAGAGGTCTCTAGCAGTGGCACCCATATGAGCAGACATCGGTGTGAAACCGGTAGTGAGAGGGGTGAACTGCTGAGTCGGGCCTAGGGTGTCCAACCACTGTGTGACCTGTGTCACCGGAGACTGGAACAGGGTGGTCATTCCGGCACCCTGAAGTCCACTGGATTGTACGACGGGGGTGGGAGTGACAGACGGTCCGGCTGACACTGGCGGTGCCACTGAGGGGGCCACTGACTGCTGGGAGCCCACTACGGGGCCAAGTGCTGGAAAGACCATTGAGGGGTCAACTGACTGTGATGGATGAGTCTGGCTCATCATCTGGATCTGTGGAGCACCAGGGAACTCCACTGCAGGCATGCCCGTCCACTTCATCATATGGAACTGCTGAGCTTGAAGCTGCAGGCGCTGGGACTCAAGCTGCATAGCTAGCATCTGCTGCCGGACCTCAAGGTTCCTCTAGTGAACCTGTAGCTGTAGCTCCTCGTGATGCTCCTGTGACTGCCTTTGGAGCTCGTCCTGTCTCTGCTGGACCTAGGTAACTACAGTCACAAGGGAGCCCTGCTGCTCCTGAATCCTGTCCAATATCTTTAGCATCATAGACTATGTAGCTGAGCTGGAACCTCCTGCCTCCTCAGTATCATGAGCCCATGGGGGCATATCAGGTATAGGGCGGAAGTCCGCATCTGAACTGTCACTGGAGGTCTCCTCAGGCGTCACACCAGCTCCAGTGTCCAAGTCATGGAGCTCCTACTGCTCAACACCTCTGATAGTGTCATCCTGAGCATCCACATCATCTCGATCAGCAGGTGCAGTCTGAAGTCTGACAAGACGGAGCACACTGTTCCCAAACCGACAGTCAATAGAAGCTATAGTCCGGTACGGTGGGAAGGAAGTCGGTGACTCGTCAAGTAAAGCACGGACTCCGGGGTTGGTGGCCTCATGCTGTATGGCAATGATAGAGGAAATCCAATGTGCATAGGGAAACTTTCTGCGAGCCCTCATACCATCAGAAATCACATCCACAATCTCTGACACTAGAAAGTCTGCTATGTCAAATGGTGTCATCGAGACAAGGGCCTGAAGAAGAAACTACTGCAGGTTGGTCAACCCTTCCTTATACCCCGTGCGCGGTAGAAGTGTGCGCCTGAGTACCTCGTTCAACCTGTGAACGGTAGGGCGAAGCTCAGCGGGAGTGTGTTTAGAACCCTCTGTGAAGGGTGGCCTGAAGAGAGGAGTGACATCCTGAACTAGCAAAGTACGGCCATTGTGAGCTTGGCGAGGCAAAGAGACTCCTCTGTAGTAGTCATAGTGTAAACAAAGCTCTCCGACAGTCGAGGTCAGACGAAGTGCCTCTCTCATCTGAGTCAAGTAGAGTCTATACCTCTCTCCTCTGAAGGTATACTGGATGAAGTTATGACAAGGATCAATCCACACTGTAGCATAGACTCTCCGACCCACCTCTCAATGTAGTTGCCGGAACGACCAAGGAGGTCGGCAAGTCCCGAGAGGTACGTGAGGAAGGGTCGAATCTCTTCTCTAGCAATCTCAACAATGCTCTCCAAAGAGCAGACTTTGTGAGGGCGTATCTGTATCTATGAAATCTGTGCTGCCTTGTAGAAATCCTCCATGAGAGGTGTGTGCCATCCTGGGGAAGCTCTGGGTCCCTCTGATCTGGGCACCACTTCTCAAGCTCTACAAGCCGAAGCTTCTTCACTTGCTTCGCTGTAACCTCCCTCAAATCAAGGTGGACTAATGCTGAGGCTCCCGTGGGAGCTGCTGAGGCACTCTGAGGTGCGCTGTCACCATGTGGTGGAGTCTGAGTAGTTTGGCAGCGAGTGACACGCCCCTAGGGCATAGGTGCCAAAGGTGTGCCAAGAACATCAGTCACTAGCTCTTGCTCCTCTGCTGGAGCTGCCTCTGTCTCTGACTGAGCAGGAGGAGTAGTCGGTAGAACCTGCGGAGGGGTGCCAAGTCAAACTGACCCTCGGCGACCACCTTGCTTTGCGTGGTCCACTACATCAGCCACTGCTTCGGCCTTCTTGGCCTCTGAAAGGTTTTGCTTCTTCTTCTTCGGCTTCTCAATCATCTTCTTCTTCCCCTTGTCCTTAGAAGGACGCGGAGGGGGAGGAGTGTCATCGCCAAAACCACTAACACGAGCACATGAACCACGAGCCATAGCTGATCAACAAAGCAAACACTGCCCACTGACAAGAACCACTGCCAGAAACAACTATCAACTGCTAGAACCACTACCACAAGCCAACTGCAAGTATCACTGCCCACTGAGAAATCAACCACCAAATACTGACAAAGAGGGGCTTGCCAATACACTGGACTGATCCTCCTGAGGCTTTGCCTCAATCCATACTCGCGAGCTTTGCCCCGAGTTTTAACTGCCACTGCCGCTACTAGATAGAATAGATAGAAGTATATAAGCATATATAATAGCTAGAGATAAGATACCGTATGGAAGCAAGCATCTAGATAAGAATTAGAATGAAATGCTGCCATGGTACCTGAGGTAAGCGAGCGTGTTCTAATCAAAGCAAATCAAGGTCCAAACCACACTCCACAAGGATGATTCGCCAACAGAGAATTACAATTGACAAAGGAATTTAGAGAATTGGATATTGATTTCAAGGTCAAACTTAAGAGCTAAGGCATGGATTGATCACTAGCTAGACAAAGCGCTAAAACCATTGATCACAGACATACCCTAGGGACAATGAAGCACGATCGACAATTGAAGACGAAGAATCGGCGAAGACGAATCATCGATGAAGCCCAAACCCTAGCTTTAGACAAAACCCTAGGGGGGAAGACCCTCGGCTGGCAATGGACTGGTGGAGAGGTGGAAAACCTTGGCTGGGTGAAGCTAGTAGGCAGGGTGGAAGATGTGAAGCAGGGCAGAACCTTGGTCACCGGCGAGGGGAGGTCCTCAGCAGCGAGCTATGGTGGTGGTGGGACGCTGCTGCTCTGCTGGTGAAGGGGGGCAGGGTAGGGGAGTCGGTGCGGTGGTGCTACGGCGGCACTCCGGTGGGGACCTCACCGGCGGCGAGAACTGCAAGAGCACAGACGCAGACGAACGGCGGAGCTAGGGCGTGGAGGCGGCGCAGCGTACAGACGGCGGATGGAAAAGTAACTGCCAGAACAAACCGCTTCACAGGGGGATAACACAAAAATTTCAAGCGTCGGACTACTTTCCATGGTCCGATGGGTGGTCTGACGGGGTGGTCAGATGGATGAAGAGTGAAAATTGAATCTATGCAGGGAGCACCCGACCTCCAGACTAGCGCTTGGGACGAAGCGTCGGACTAGTCCGACGGTCCTTTGACTGGACTGTTTGGCGCTGACTGAGCGTCGGACCACTCGTCTGTGGTCTGGAGGAGCGTTGGACTGGTTGTCTGATGGTTTTTCTGAGTTGGAAGAAATCACACAGAGAGGGACAGAGCGTCGGACCACTAAGCGTCGGACCATGCCGAGTGGTCCGGAGGGTAGTCCGGTGCTTGATTTGCTCTGAATTTTCCTGTTTTTCTCTCCAATCTTTTCTCTTAGCCAAGTACCAACACAAAAGAGCAGAAAGAAACACTTGTTGGACTTTGCATAAGAACCATCTCTCAAACCCTCAATTTTAGAAGTAGTTTGCCATAGGCTTATGTTAGTTTTCATAGGAAAATAGTTCAATAAAGCTCCAAGAATCACCATAGGGGGACAAGAGGGGTATTAGCTGTAGCTAGAGCTTTGAATGCTCCTCCTAAGTGACAAACCTAGAGGATGATCAAACTTAACCGAAAAGAAAGCAACAAGCAACACACATGCAAATGCTATGCAATACGGAATTTGAATCTAGGTTGCTTGCAAGTTTAAACCGCGGTTAAGCTTTTGTCGCATGCTTTGAGGGCGGTTATCTCAACCACGTTAGCCAAGCCTATGTGCATTACTATAGATTAAACATGTTATATTACATATGAATGCATGGTTCACACAATCTCATTTTTAGTGAAGTTTGAGTGATCAAGCACATTCAACTCGCTTCTCAACCTACAAAAGGTTGTTTCATCGAGTGGTTTAGTGAAGATATCTGCCAATTGCTCTTCGCTCTTAACTCCAACTAGTGTGATGTCTTTCCTAGCCACATGATCTCTAAGAAAGTGATGATGAATATCAATGTGCTTGGTGTGAGAGTGTTGAACTGGGTTGTTAGCAAGCTTTACGGCGCTTTCATTATCACACAAGAGTGGAACATCTTTTAAAACAACGCCGTAATAAAGAAGTGTTTGGGTCATGTATAAGATTTGTGCACAACTTGCTCCCATGGCAATGTATTCCGCCTCAGCGGCAGACAATGCCACGCTGTTTTGTTTCTTAGAGGACCAAGAAACTAGTGATCTTCCTAGCAAATGGCAACCGCCGGAGGTACTCTTCCTATCAACCTTACACCTGACATAATTCGAATCGGAATAGCCACAAAGTAGGAAGGGAGCTCCTTTGGGATACCAAAGGACAATGCTAGGGGTGTGCCTTATGTACCTAAGGATTCTTTTAATAGCACATAAATGGGACTCCTTAGGGCTTGCTTGAAACCTAGCACACATACACACACTAAACATTTTATCCGGCCTAGATGCGGTGAGGTAAAGTAAACTACCGATCATAGAATGATAGAGAGTTTGATCAATCGGTTTATCTCCCTCATCGAGATCGAGATGCCCATTTGTAGGCATTGGGGTCTTGATTGGCTTGCAATCCTCCATCTTGAATTTCTTGAGTAGATCATGAGTCTACTTCTCTTGAGATATGAAGGTGTCCTCCCTCAATTGCTTCACTTGGAAGCCAAGGAAGAAGGTAAGCTCGCCAATCATGGACATCTCGAACTCCTTGGACATCAAGTCAGCAAACTCCTTACAATGATCTTGGTTTGTTGACCCAAATATAATGTCATCGACATATACTTGGCAAACAAAGATTTCTCCATTAAGCTTCTTGGTGAATAGTGTTGTGTCGACGATCCCGATCTTGAAGCCCTTCTTGAGTAGGAAGTCCCTTAGCCTCTCATACCAAGCCCTTGGAGCTTGCTTCAATCCGTAGAGAGCCTTGGACAACCTATAAACATGGTTAGGCAAGTTTGGATCTTCAAACCCGGGAAGTTGTGAGACATAGACAAGTTCATTGATGAAACCATTTAAGAAGGCTCTCTTCACATCCATTTGAAAGAGTTTCATTTTATGATGTGAAGCATACGCCAAAAGGATATGAATGGCTTCAAGTCTTGCAACCGGGGAAAAGGTCTCTCCAAAATCAAGTCCTTCTACTTGAGAGAACCCCTTTGCCACCAATCTTGCCTTGTTCCTCACAACAACGCCTTGATCATCTTGCTTGTTCCTAAACACCCACTTGGTGCCAATGATTCTTGCTCCCTTTGGCCTTTCTTCAAGTGTCCACACTTGGTTCCGAGTGAAGTTGTTGAGTTCTTCATGCATGGCATTCACCCAATCCGGATCCGCAAGTGCGTCCTCAACACTAGTAGGCTCAAAAAAGGAAACAAACGAGTGATGTTCAACATAAGATGCAAGTCTAGAGCGAGTCATAACTCCCTTAGATGGACTTCCTATGATTTGATCATGAGGGTGAGCTTGAAGTATAGGTGTTGATCTTCTATCATGAACTTGAGGAGGGGGATGTGGTGCTTCAACATTGCTTGCTTCGGCCTCGGCTTGATCTTGAGGGATGAAGGTATCTTCTTGAGCTTCCCTCACTTGATCTTCTTCAACTTGAGGCGTGTGGGGTGGAGAAGGATCTTGATTGCCATCATCTTCTACTTCTTCCATCTCTTGCGGGTTGATAGCACCAATTGACATATTCTTCATTGCCTCCCTCAAGGGTTCATCCCCTACATCAATATCCTCAAGCGCTCCTTGGGAGCCATTAGTTTCATCAAACTCCAAGTCATACATTTCTTCAACTAAGCCGCTGGCTTTGTTAAATACACAGTATGCCTTGGATTTAAGCGAATATCCAACAAGGAAACCAAGGTCACACCGCCGTTGAAATTTACCCAAGTGTTGGCGCTTCTTGTAGATGTACACTTTGCAACCAAACACCCCGAAGAATGAAATATCCGGCTTCTTCGCATTCACAAGCTCATAGGGAGTCTTCTTCAATAGCCTTTGGATGAAGACGCGGTTTGCCGCATAGCAAGCGGTGTTGATGGCCTCCGCCCAAAACTTCTCCGGAGTGTTGTACTCATCAAGCATAGACCTTGCTAGAGTTATGAGCGTCCGGTTCTTCCTCTCTACAACACCATTTTGTTGTGGAGTATATGTGGCAGATACTTCATGCTTGATCCCCACTTCATCACAATAGTCTTCAATCTTGGTGTTGACAAACTCGGTGCCATTGTCACTTCTTATCTTCTTGATCTTCACTTCAAACTCATTTTGTGCTCTAGTTGCAAACTTCTTGAAGATAGCTTGAGTTTCACTCTTGTCTTGAAGAAAGAACACCCAAGTGTACCTAGAGTAATCATCAACTACCACTAAGCAAAAGAGATTTCCTCCAAGGCTTGCATAGGTGGTAGGTCCAAATAAGTCCATGTGGAGTAGCTCTAGGACCCTTTAGGTTGACATGAATGCTTTAGTGGGATGGGTGTTGGCAACTTGCTTGCCGGCTTGACATGCACTACACAACTTGTCCTTCTCAAACACCACATCCTTCACACCTCTAACCATCTCCTTCTTGACAAGTTTCTTCAAAGTTGACATGCCCACATGAGCTAATCTTCTATGCCAAAGCCAACCCAAAGAACTCTTGGAGAATAGACATGTTTGCAACTCGGCTTCATTTGAGGTGAAATCCACTAAGTAGAGGTTGTTGTGCCGAAACCCTTTGAATATCATTGATGAATCTTCAATCTTGGTCACAATCACCTCGGTTGGAGTGAATAGACAATGGAATCCAAGATCACAAAGTTGACCCACGGAAAGCAAGTTGAAGCTTAGAGATTGTACTAGCAAGACATTGGATATTGATTGATCATTGGAGATTGCCATTTTGCCTAGACCTAGTACTTTAGCTTTTGAATTGTCCCCAAAGGTAATCTTGTCTTGCCATTCACAATCTTGATCTAGTGTGGTGAACATCCGGGAGTCACCGGTCATATGTTGAGTGCAACCACTATCAATCACCCAATGACTTCCACCGGTCTTGTAGTTCACCTACACACAAGCAACTTGGAGTTAGGCTTGTTGTTTGGGAACCCACTCAAAGCGGGGCCCCATAGCCTTGGTAACCAACTCCTTTGCAACCCAAAGAACTCTAGGCTTGTTCTTCATTGGTGGACCAAGGAACACAACTAGTGGTCTACCCTTGTTGTCCTTCTTGATGACATAGTGAGCATCATGAGCAAATGACTTAGTGTGCTTGGGCAAGGTCTTGGGTTGTTGAGTCTTGCAATCATAAGCAAAATGACCCACTTGACCACACTCAAAACATCTTCTTGGCTTGGGCTTTGAGTACTCTTGATTGTAGCCATTGTACTTGTTCTTGTAGTAATTCTTGGCATCAATCTTGACCTTTGCCTTCATGACTTGGTTCTCCTTGAACCCAATACATGTCTTGTCATTCTTGACAATGGTGTTCATCAAGAACTCACTTTGAAGGTTGTGACCCTTGGTGAACTTCTCAAACCCACTTGCAAGCTTGGTCTTGTCACTCTTGAGCTTAACAATTTCTTCTCTAAGAGAGGTGATCAAGGTGGTAGCATCCTTGTATTCTTCTTGAGCCGGCTTGATGACAATAGGCTTGTTAGACTTGAGAGTGATTAGCTCTTCCTTGATCTTGGAGTTCTCATCTCTCATCTTGACATAGTCATCATACTTGTCGGTTTCAACAACTCTCTTGCCCTTGCACTTTGCACTTTTCTCAAGAGTCACATCATCAATCAAGATATCACAAGAGGTAGCACTATCACACTTAGCACATGGGTTAGTAGCAACATGTGTAGCAAGATCTTGATTAAGCAATTCATTTGCTACCACTAGTGTGCCATGTTCTTGCTTGACATTTTGGTAGTCATCTTTTAGCATGTTATACCTTGTGTGTAGCTCTTGTGTTGACCTCTCAAGCTTATCATGTTTCTCATTAGCTTGCTTAAGAGAGGCTTTGAGCTCCCTAGTGCTAGATGTGAGGTTGTTAATCTCAAGCTTCAAATCATCATTAGCACTAGTCAAGGTGTCAAGCTTATCATGCAAGTTTTCTTTGACCTCAAGTAGTTTGTCATTTTTACCCTTGTACATCCTTATGATGCTAGCGTACTTGTTGCAAATTTTAATTAGCTCATCATAGGATGGTTTATCATTGTCACTACCACTTGAGTCACCACTATCATCATCATCCTCTATTTGTACCTTCTTGTCACCTTTAGCCATGAGGCATAGGTGTGTAGAGGATGAGCCCGGTGATGAAGGAGGAGGTGGCGGTGGAATAGAAGAACCAATCACCAATGCATCCACCTTCTCATCTTCACTCTCACTATCGGAGGACTCACTATAATCCTCAATGTCGGTGAGCCAATCACCCACAATGTAAGCTTTGCCATTCTTCTTCATCTTGTGGAAGTTGAATTTCTTCTTCTTCTTGTATGGCTTGTCTTGCTTCTTGTCATCATCGCTTGAGTCATCATTGCCACCCTTGTTCTTTTTGTTGTTCTTGAACTTGTTGTTGTTCTTGAACTTCTCTTTCTTCTCTTTGGGCAAGCATGAGCTAGATGACCAAGAGTGCCGCAATTGTAGCTCTGCATTTGGGAGATTGACTTCCTTGAAGAGCTTGTGAATAATTTCTTCTTCTTTGAGTCAAACTTGACTCCATTCTTGTTTAGCCTCTTCAACATCTTGGTGGTCTTCTTTACCATAAGAGCGATGTTGTCTTCATCATCATCATCACTTGCGCTCTCAACGACATATTGAATCTTGCACTTCTCCTTAGAAGATGCCTTGAGAGCCAAGTCCTTCTTCTCCTCCTCTTTCTTCTTGGAGGAGGATGAGCTTCCATCATTGATCTTCATGTACATCTCATGAGCATTGATCTTGCCCAACACTTGTGTTGGTGTAGTTTCGGAGAGATCGCCTTGATGAAGGACCGTGATGATGTGGCTATACTTGTCTATTGGTAAGACACAAAGTATCTTGCGCACCACATCGACCGGTGTCATTTGGGTGAGCCCAAGGCCATTCAACTCCTCTACAAGCACATTCATGCGAGAATACATTTCATTAGCATTTTCATGAGATAGCATGGTGAAAGAGTTCAACATAGCAATAATGAGGTGATAGCGCTCTTCTCTTTCACATTTGGTGCTGTTGACACCATTTTTTTGGTACGTGTCAATATGGACCGAGTACGCTGGTCGGCATAGAGATAGTTATTTTTCCCTATCGACATTAGGATTCTACCGGTTGGTTTACCGATGGGGAGCAAAGGAGGTTGCCGATGGCGAAGGTGATTGAAGAAGCGTTAAGGAAGAAGGTTACTTGCCGATAAGAGTGATGTGAACTAGGGTTCCCGATCTTCCGTCAGTTCAAGATAACTATCGATTTGGTCGGAGAGAGACAGACCGATCCGGCTTCAGATCACAAAGACCGAATCCTGCAACCTTAGCACCACGTCTCCTCTGGTTATCAACCGTGTCACAATCCGATTGACCTCGCCAAGAAGGCTAATCCCTACTGCGAATCGAAGAACACAAGCAAGAACAAAATAAAATGCAACTCAAATGAAGTGACAATTGCGGATATATGATTAAGATCAAGAGTTGGGGTCTCACAAACCGATGAAACGGCAAAGCTGTTCTTAACAGAATAATCTAAGCAAAACCCAAACCTAACGTAGGCGGCGGCGGCTGGTTATATGGTCTAATAGGCTTCCTAGGGCAGCCACTCACGTCACTAAGGTGGGCCAACTTGTTACAAAGCCCAACGGCCCAAAAGGCGACGACGCAGCGTCTGGACAGATTCTGGATGTCAAGTTGTTTCGACGATTCCTGTTGACTCCAAAGGAATTTTGACATGAATCCAATTGGGCTGGTTTCCTTATCAAATTATGTTTCCATCCATATGTGTTTCATCGAAAACGGAGTCCGTATGCGACCTAAGCATCCGTTTTACCATTGGCTGCTCCTGAAACCCGAGATGGACTCAAACTCGAATTGGATTGGGCCTCCAACTTTGGTTGGACGACCTTGCTGCCCTCCTAAGGTGGTGGCCAAGGAGGAGGACATCTTGGACCATCTTTGGGGTATTCTCCTCATGTTTGAGATGTTGTCCTACTTGGGCCAGGATCTCAAGGTTGCATGACAAGCCCATGATGACGTCGTAGCACCCCGCAGAAATAGTAGCTGAGTGTCGTGATGATTTGAAGACCTTGCCGACGTGATATTGATGTAGGACCAGATTTATTTGAAAGATTATGAAATAATATTTCTATCAAGTCTTCATTGACCTCAATCGCACTCCGGATGGATGAGTTATGTCCTTCCCAATGAAGCGCTATTGGGCTGCCAACGAACCGAATGTTGAACTTTGAAGACCATGCACATTGAGACATGTTTGTATCTACAAGCAAATATTGACATATACATGTGGAACTAAGTGAGTTGTACCAAAAACCATTGTGTAAATGTAGGAATGAACTCACCTTGTAATCTATGGTTGTATCCAAAGGTGTCACGTCCTCATCATTCTCCCCTTCTTGACAACAAACCGTCCTCGGTTTGAGTGTAGCTGGAGGACAGGTTGTAGGTAGTAGCCAACATTGTTCCCCTTCTTGAAATTTAACCTGTTTCTTAATAAGAAAACTTGGGGATCTCGACATGGTATGACTATAAAGATTGCAACCCTCTAATGGATCATATTGTTTCACAACAAAAGAAGATTTCAGATTTGAACAAATATAGACACGATGCACCATATACTCTCCTTTATAATTATATTTGCCAATAAAGTGATATGAACATTTAGAGAACCATGGAAATTCAACATATTTAAATCTCTCTTCCAAACTACTTAGAGCACACAAAGTATCAAACTAAATGTAACCCAACGTATTTAAAGAAGACAACAATTTTAGTTCATATTTTTCAGTTGCAATTGGGAGTAAATTTCTATTTTCAGCAACATTATTTGTTTCCGAAACAGAACCACTATTAATCATAGCACTATCACACAACTCTTTTTTATCGCAAAGAACAGTAGAATCATTATGATGTGAAAAAGGTAGATCAATAGAAGGTTGTACTATAGCATTAGCATCGTTGGTGCACAAATTCAACACATCAAGAGATCTCTTACTAGAGTCAATTACTTGTTCTATCTGTGTCATGTTGTCCTCTTGCTTGGATATATGCTGCAAAATATTAGTACCGACAAGAGGCAAAACAATATCTTTATTATCTAACAATTCAGATTTAGATGAAGGAATTGTGACTTCTGAAATAGTCCATTCTTTTTTAAAAGGCTCATTCTTTCTTCTCTCTGCTCTCTCAAGATCTTCTCTAAAAATTTCAGCAGCAGTCATAGGTACCATAGTAATTTTTCTACCATTGTATTTGAAACAATATTCATTAGAAATAATGTTGTGCTCCGCATTAATTTTAGATATCCAAGGTTTGCCTAGCAATAAATGACATGCTTGCATAGGAACTATATCAAATTCTGCACTGTCCTTATAGAAAACTCAATGCGTGAAATTTCAGTTACCTTTATCTTATCCCAAGAATTTACCCATTGGATGTAGTATGAGTGTGGATGTGGCTTTGTGGTTAGACCTATCTTCTCAACCAACTCTAAACTTGCAAGGTTGTTGTAGGCCTCGCCATCAATCATAACACGAGAACGTCGTTCCTTCACAACAAAGTATGTTTGGAACAAGTTGTTCAACTGGTTTTGCTCCGCCTTTTCTATTTGAGAGCTGAGCACTCGCTGTGCAAGCTCCATAGTACATGCGAGAGGTGGCGATGACGATGTCGTTGTAGGAATAGAGGAGGCTGCACTGCCCACTTTTGTAATTTTTTCATCCAACTTTGTAGAGAGTCGGTCCATGAAAGCCTACAATCCATTCTTAAAAAGAAACTTATTGTTTGACATTGTTAGAAAATCCAAATAAATTCCCTAACGGCTATTGATGGCTCAGTGGAATCACACCCTCACACACCTTACCAAATTCTTACAAGTGTTCTTACCAACGCAAAGCAGTGGACGGTACAACCGGCGGCCGATTGTGATACCTGTGAGAGCGTGGCACCCAGATTGCAAGAGTCTTTTCTGTACTGATCGGAAGTATATATGTGGATCTTGGGAGGCACACAAAGAGAAATATATATGTATGTGGCACACAAGTCAGTAATAGATAACAATATTGAATAAATGTCCAGAGCACTTGTCCTAGTTGTTGGTCTATATGTGTTCCTAGCACCAATTGTGACAAACAAGGAAGTGAAACAATGATGAAAGGAAACAAATATGAAAGGTAGAAACGGATATGAACAAGGCAAAAGAAACCACAAATTATAGAGCTACTGAATGTTTCTTATGAGCTCTTTCTCTCTCTTTTTTTTGTTTTTTTTGGTCTAATTTTTTTTCTCTTGCTATTTTATACTTTTTTCTCAGCAAGGATCACACAAGAACACACCACAAAAAATTGAGTTCAAAAGGATAAAAGATGTGGCCTATGGAAAATTAAGATTGTGCTCTAAAAAGCATCCCAATACTTGTGGGCTTGAAAACTTATTTTTTCTGATCGAATTTCGCAATTATAATTTTTGCGAACCTAGCTTTGCTAGGATGAAACAGATCTAAAATTATTTGGCGCTCTCTGTGGAAAAACAATTCGCCCCGTTTCGAGTTTGGACGCAAAAGTTGTGACTGTTTTATGTAAGGCAGTCCGAATCAGGGTTTATGTGGACACAAGATGCACAGATGGAGATACGAGATGAAGACGGATGGGGGATCAACACAAACGAACAAAAAACACGATCTAAACCAGCAACAAGACGTTGGCCTAGGACACAAACTCAACACTACGGACTCTGAAACTGATTATGCAAAGGCTATGGTGCGGAAGGGTTATAGGATAGGAAAAACGATATGGCACTGTACTATGGGACGGAGGTGAAAACACTCGAAATTAAGGGTAGATATGAACTTGACGGTTTACCTGAAGCTTTGATTACCACTTGATGTGAACTAGGGTTCTCGATCTTCCGTCAGTTCAAGATAACTATCGATTTGGTCGGAGAGAGACACACCGATCCGACTTCAGATCACAAAGACCGAACCCTGCAACCTTAGCACCACGTCTCCTCTGGTTATCAACCGTGTCACAATCCGATTGACCTCGCCAAGAAGGCTAATCCCTACTGCGAATCGAAGAACACAAGCAAGAACAAGATAAAATGCAACACAAATGAAGTGATAATTGCGGATATATGATTAAGATCAAGAGTTGGGGTCTCACAAACCGATGAAACGGCGAAACTGTTCTTAACAGAATAATCTAAGCAAAACCCAAACCTAACGTAGGCAGCAGCGGCTGGTTATATGGTATAATAGGCGTCCTAGGGCAGCCACTCACATCCCTAAGGTGGGCCAACTCGTTACAAAGCCCAACGGCCCAAAAGGCGACGACGCAGCGTCTGGACAAATTCTGGACGTCAAGTTGTTTCGATGATTCCCGTTGACTCCGAAGGAGTCCGTATCAAATTGGGTTGGTTTCCTTATCAATTGGGTTGGTTTCCTTATCAAATTATCTATCCATCCATATGTGTTTCATCGAAAACGGAGTCCGTATGCGACCCGAGCATCCGTTTTACCATTGGCTGCTCCTGGAACCCGAGATGGACTCAAACTCGAATTGGATTGGGCCTCCAACTTGGGTTGGACGACCTTGCTGCCCTCCTAAGGTGGTGGCCAAGGAGGAGGACGTCTTGGACCATCTTTGGGGTATTCTCCACATGTTTGGGACGTTGTCCTACTTGGGCCAGGATCCCAAGGTTGCATGACAAGCCCATGATGACGTCGTAGCACCCCGCAGAAATAGTAGTTGAGTGTCGTGATGATTTGAAGACCTTGCCGACGTGATATTGATGTAGGACTAGATCTATTTGAAAGCTTATCAAATAATATTTCTATCAAGTCTTCATTGACCTCAATTGCACTCCGGATGGATGAGTTATGTCCTTCCTAATGAAGCGCTATTGGGCTGCCAACGAACCGAATGTTGAACTTTGAAGACTATGCACATTGAGACATGTTTGTATCTACAAGCAAATATTGACATATACATGTGGAACCAAGTGAGTTGTACCAAAAACCATTGTGTAAATGTAGGAATGAACTCACCTTGTAATCTATGGTTGTATCCAAAGGTGTCATGTCCTCATCAAAGAGGGTATTACCGATGGATGCAGGATGACGTGGCTTACGTCGGTAGAAAGCTGCCGATGGCAATAGAAGAGGGTTGCAGATTAGAAAGAGTTTGTCGATGGAAGGTTTCATCGTAAGGAAGACGGATAAGGAAACTGGTGATTTTATGCCAGTATTATTATTATAGTTTGAGTCCGACTCTTGCACGAGTCATTTATTTCCTTAAATAGGAGTTTTGTTTAGGTATGAGTCGTGTCTGTTTACAACTCCTATTGACGGAGTATAAATATGTACCGAGGGGTGGTGTAAAAAAGATATACAATCAATCAAAGAAGTCAATTATTTTCATCTACTTTTCCAGCCAATCTACTTTTATCGCATTAGTTCTAGTTTATTCACGAGTTCTTACGAAGTCTCGACGGGCTGCATCTACAAGATCTCCGTCAGCTTTGCGAGTTCCGCGTTTTGAGCAATCAGAGCCTTGACGTCCGGGCGCATCGCCGTCGTCTCGTTCAACGTTGTTCAAGTTACTGTCCTTGTCGATTAACGGGTCAAATCGACTGGCACACCTCGGATATCAAATTTCGGTATAAGCCCGACGTGTTCGCAGATCCAACACTTTTTGTGTCAACAGGTGCCCTCGTGTAGAGCACAAATGTTTGTCCAAATCTCATGTGCGGTTTTGCAATTCCGCACATGGTTGAACACATCCTTGCCAATGCCACGGAAGAGAATGTTCTTAGCCTTGGCATTATTCTTGTCAAAGAAAGGATTTTCGGCGAACACCGAACCACCTTGGGTGGAGGCTCTATGAACGCCGACATCGACGGCCTCTAGATAGGCTTCCATACGAACCTTCCAATAAGGAAAGTCGTCTCCATCGAACATGGGAGGGGGTCCATCCCCATGGGACATCTTGCTCTAGGCGGTAAAGCCTAATTTGAGAGCAACCTTGCTCTGATACCAATTGAAAGAATCAAGGCGCCCAAGAGGGCGGGTGAATTGGGCTTCTTTTAAAATTATAAAGCAATATTAAAACCTAACAATGCCAATCACCCCCTAGTGCCTATCGGATGTGTATCCTAACTAGAAAGCGGTAGCAAGGCATATAAATTGAAAGACAACCTAAGCAATTCTAGTGGAATTGAAAGAACACAAACGGAAAGGTAATGCGGAAATGTAAAGAACTAGGGATAGAGAATCGGTGACACGCGATGTTTTCCCGAGGTATTGAGGAGTCGACACTCCCCCTAGTCCTCGTTGGAGCACCTCGCAAGGTATAGCCCCCCTCTAACCGCGCAAGGGTAGAGCGCTCTGTACAGGCTGATTCTTCGCCACTCCGGCTCGGTGAATCGCCCACAACCGATTACAAGCTTGGAAAAGGACCGCCAACAATCTTCCGGCGATCTCCTTCCTCCGATCACCACCAAACCGTCTAGGTGCTGTCGAACACCAAGAGTAACAAGCACAAGACCTTCACTTGAACAACTCGAGGCTAGGAAGGTGGATGGATGCACACTTGTCACTCCTAATTACTCTAGGAGGGAAGAACAAGATGAACTCTCTCAAAACTCTCCCTCTCTAGGCACTTGGCTCTCCAAGAAGTCTCCCTAGCTTCCTTCAACTGAAACAATGGCCAAGAGAGCTCACTTGGATGAGGAGGACAACTATATATAAATAGTCCCCACCTCCAAAACTAGTCGTTTCTTGCTTTTTCCGTTTCTGCGAAGGCACCGGACTAGTCCGACGGTCACACCACCGGACTATGCAACATGGTCCGGTGCTCACAGACAGTTGAAAATCCATCTGAAAAGGGCACCGTCGGACTACTTGCCTTGGTCCGACGCCCTGGTCCGACGCTCTGGTCCGGAGCTAGGTTGCTCACTGCATGCCAACTTCTTGTCAATTTCGAACCACCAGACTACTTGCCATAGTCCGGTGCCCTGGTCCGACGCACTGGTCCGGAGCCAGGGTACTTACTATGTTGGAATCCCATCTACCTTGAAGCGTCGGACTAGTCGTCGGCCAAGCCGTTGGACTAGTCCGGAGCTCAGTCTCTCGCTCACTGCATCTGACAAGGGACCGTCGGACCACTCGCCTCTGGTCTGATGCTTTCCAGACAGGTGGTCTGGAGCTTACTTCACTGAGCTTTTGCCTAAGTCAAGGACCGTCGGACCACTCTCCTTGGTCCGACGCCTCCTAGGCAGACTAGTCCGGAGCTCATTTCTCCCTCTTCTTCACCTCTTTTCACTAAGTCTCTTGAAGGGGTTTTGCTCCTACCATCTCAAGGGCTATAAGAAGGGTCTCTAGGACTAGTTGTGACAAATGTGCATACACTAATATTCCAAAACTCTCCTAGGTCAAGCTTGTACATCGGCGACCATGGGGGAAGACGGCGGCGGGCCGAGGGAAGCGCGAGGTCTCCACGGGCGGAAGTGGCAGTCGGAGCAGACGCCCAAGGGAGTCCGGGACTCCAGGGTACGGCGAACGGAGAGGAGGGCGAGGACGAAGACGAGCATCCCATCAGCGGCGGCAGGAGTCGCTCCTTCGGCTTCTATGTCGGCAAGAATGGGAGGAAGAGGGGAGAGAAGACGTTGTGGCTCATGGAGGAGTTGACCGCCGCCACGCGTTCTTGGATTTCAGCAATCCCAGCCAGCGTGGAGCGTTCTTGGACATGAGAAAGGTCAACCGCCACCGCCGTTCCTGGAGAACACGCGGCCATGCTGCCGATGGTGGACGGGAGATGGTCGTTGTGGACTTGGGGGCGCGCCAAGACGGTCGGCCCAGCGCTGCAGTCGTTCTACCTCGATGCTGGCCGGCTGCCATCCAACAAGACCTCCGGCGTGAGCTTCTTCAGCAGCAGCACGCTGACGATGGAGTGGCTGTACAGGCAGCCCCCTTGCTCTGTCGTCCTTGCGTCCTGATAGGTGGGGCCCACTGGTCAGTGGACATGCACGCTATCCCGTTCGCCACCGTGTCAAACCGCTGACACGCTGGCTGCCATGTCACCAAAACCGCTCTCCCAAACCGCCTCAGGGGGTTGATTGTCTGGTTTGCGAAAGTTTAGGGTGTTCGTTACCCGGTTTTGTAGTTGGGGGCCTAGGTTAGACACACCCCAATTGTTCAGGGGGGTATGTAGACTTTTTCCTTGAGTATTTTTACCTTGCTTGAAATTTCCTCCACAATATTCGTAAAGGGTATTTTGGTCATTTCGCATTGTGAACCCTACCGCACCGCCCGCACACCCTAATCCCCTCGGTGGCTCGACCCGACATCCCCTCGCGGCCTCGCCCCCTCCGGCTCTCCGTGGAAGGCGGGCTCCGGCGCTCCGCCTCCGGCGTCCGGGCGCGACGCGACGCGCCACCTCCGCCCTTCCATCGTCGCCCCTCGGCCCTCCCCCTCGCGCACGGGTGAAAGCTTCATGTTTCAGGAGGGACTGCCATATCTTGATTCTTTGATGGAGTACAGTGAAATTGTTAGGAAGATGTTTGGCAGTGAAAAAGAAGGGTTGCAGTTTTATAACGGCTATGCTTATGAGAAAGGATTTAGTGTGAGGAAGGACTACTGCGAGTGGGACTCTAGTCATGATGAGAGGACCCAGACCCTTCTAAAGTTTGTTTGCAGTTGTCAAGGTTTCCGTGCGGAGAAGGAGGTGAACAGGGAGGATCAGAAGCGGAGGACGCAGAATATTACTCGTTGTGGGTGCCCTGCCAAATTTGTGATCGTAGAGGATCAGAACGGGCAGTGGTACGTGAAGGATTTCATTGACGAACACAACCATCTGATGATTGAACGAGGCCTTGCTTGTTTTCTGCGTTCACATAGGAAAATCAGTGATGATCAGAAAGCTCAGATTGTGGAGATGCAGATTGCTGGGATCCGCAAACACCAGATAATGGATGTATTGGAAATGCGGTACGGTGGGTATGATAAGGTTGGATTTATAGCAAGGGACCTCTATAATTTCTGCCATCGCGATAAAGTGGAGGCGCTTGCCGCCGGTGATACTCAAACAATACTCAGCTACATGGTAGAAAGCAAACGTAGGGATCCTGATTTCTTCTTCCGGCACAAGACTGATGAGAGAGGGTGCCTGACTGGTCTGTTCTGGTGTGACTTTCAATGTCAGGTTGATTATAAAGCATTTGGTGATGTCGTCGTATTCGATGGCACATACAAAACGAATAGATACAACCTGCCCCTTGGTCCCTTTGTTGGGGTGAATCACCATCGTAGCACGGTTATTTTTGCGTGTGGAATTCTTTCTTAGGAGACCACTGAGTCCTATGTGTGGCTGTTTAGGTCATTCTGTGATGCCATGACTCAGAAGCATTCAGTGTCCGTGATCACTGATGGAGACCTTGCTATGCAGAACGCAATCAGAATTGTGTGGCCGAATTCCTCGCACAGGCTATGCTCATGGCATATTGAGTTGAACATTGAGCGTAATCTTTCGGACGAAAAAGTGAAGGATGCTATTAAGTGTTTTCTTTATGATCCTTGCTCTATAGAAGAGGTTGAGAGGAAATGGGTGCAACTCTTGGATGAGAATAAGGTTATAGATCATGATTCGTGGCTCTATCAGATGTATGAGATGAGGGAACTCTGGTGTGCTGCGTATCATGATGGTAAGTGTTTTTTAGGACTGAGGAGCAACCAGCGGAGCGAGAGCCTACACTCTAGAATTCAGTTTCATCTAGATCGTAAAATGACAATGTATGAACTTTTGCGGCACATCAATCTACGTTTTTCACGGCTGCGTGGTAATGAAGCGTATCTGGACTATCAAGCATCTTATAAGCCGTCCTTACGATCCGCTGCTCCAGTTATTGAGAAGATGGCTGCAGTTTCGTTCACACCAAGTGTTTATTTTGAAGATGTGCAGTACAGCATAAAATCAGCCAGCAAGTGTTATTGGATTGACACTCTAGACAGATATCATATTAGTATGTTGTTGGAAAAGCTGATAAAGGACAGAAATGATACTTTGTGAAATGTGAGATATGTGTTCGTGAAGGATATTTCTTGTTCTTGTCAAAAGTTACACGTCCTTCACCGTCTCTTTACTCTGCACGTACGTGCCATCCGTCTCCCACCTCTGTCCTAGCGTGTCGTTGGCGGGGCCGATGGTGGGTCCACCGACGTTGATCCGGTACACCACCTGGTACGCGTCGTGGACGAGCCCCGTCATCTTGCTTAGCGGTGACACGACAAGGGTTGTGTCGGTGTCGACAACATACGCGTCGCAGTCTACCTAGGGGTTACCCCACGGTAGTAGATTGTAGGAGGAGGTGTGGCGATGGCGATCAAGCGTAACACAAAGAGCGTAGACACGACGATTTAGACAGATTCAGGCCGCCAACTCACCGTAATACCCTATGTCCTGTGTTTTGATGGCTGGATTGATGTGTATATTAGGTTACAAGACCTGTAGATGCGATCTTGGGGATTGTGGAGGGATCGTTTTGGAGGGGGTCCCTGCTCGCCTTATATAACCGGGGAGCAGGGTTACAATTCACATATCCTAACAAATTACGATCGGTCCCTTTAGGTAAGAGATCCGAGTCTATCTTCTAGGATCTTTCTTGGCGAGCAAGGCTTCTTCGGAGTCCTTGGTGAGCACGACGGGCTGGTCGCGTGCTGCAAGGCCTCGTGGACCGGGCCATCTCCTGGTCGGCAGGCCCAAAAAGGTCCCTGGGGATATGCCGAGGTATATATCCCTAACAAGTCCCCAAGCACGTCGTATTCTTCTGGCGAGTCAACAACGTAGTCCTTGGAGAAGCTCATCTGGTCGCTCTTGTACGAGGTCGTCGTCGCGGGGTTCCGACCAGGTTAGCTGGTTGGGACGATTGTCGGAGAAGCCTCCCAACCAGGTTGAGCTCGTCGAGAACGTCGTGACCTGATGTGCGAGCAGATCGCCTTCGATGGATGCTGCGGTTATTCGTCAGGAGGATGTGGCGTGCTGAAGAAGAAAAAACCTTTGAACGGTCTGTTCCTTGGTGAAGTGTACCCACTTAAGCTCTGCAAAAAGGATCACAGGAAAAAGCAGAGGTTTGTCGAGAAAAAATAAGTACATTCACCGCGAGGTGAAGTGTACCCACTTAGTCCCCGAGCTTGGTAGCAGGTGAAGTATGCACGTGGTGCCAAGCTTTATAACAATGCAATCATTCAAAGAAGGACATGCACCTCAATATGTTGGTCCGGCGTATCATCAACCTGAATCGGCATCTGCAAGCCCATCGGCATCCCCAATGGCGTCTTCCACTCCGGTGGAACCATCTGCCGATGTGGCTACACCGCCAAGACCGAACCCCGGCAGCGTCACCAAGCTCAACACAGATCTGGTGGCATCGGCAATTTCAGGACCTGCTATCCAGAATCAATCAGCTCCCACTAACTGGTGGGGATACAGTATGCCTCCAAATCTATCTGCTGGTTCTAATCTGACGCAGGGAGATAGCTCGGCTTGGAAGGGCCCGATGGTATCGGTAACACAATCTCAGCCGATGGCCCCTATGATGCATTATTCTACGCCCTCTCCAACTGTACAAGTGCCATCAGAAGATTTCTAAGTGATTCCTAGGATACCTCTGATGCCACCATCGGCGAGCTCTGTGCCGATGCAACACATTATAGCAGCTGGCAGTCAACCTCTGGTGGCGAGTCCTCAAGCTGGAGTGCTAGTTCCCCAAGGTGATCTGATGATTGATTGCTCCAGAATACAAGAGACACACGCTCCAGTTAGCTATCAGCCATCGGTAAGTCATATGTCGATGATGTATAATCCTGGATGGGCCAACCAGCCACCAGCTCAACAGTCTGGCGTGTCAATGTATCATTATGGAGGCCCAGTAAACACTCAGAGCAGACCATCGGTACAACAGTCGATGAATACGATGACTCAATCTAATCTGCTAAGTGTGCAAAATTATCCATCGGTAAATCAACCGATGCATAGTGTTCAGATGACTGGTGCTGCGCCCACGACTACTACGCATCATTTTCAAGAGGCGCATCAGCCGGCTCCACCAGTCAACAACCAGCCAATGAGTCGGCAAGAGCAGGATGCATATTGGACCGATAAGATCACCGAAATTATGAAAGAACAATTCGGCATTAAACCCAAAGTCAATACATATTCTTATCGGACTCCGTATCCTCCAGCACATGACTTGATTCCTCTCCCAAATCGGTACAAAGTGCCTGATTTTACTAAGTTCTCTGGCCAGGACGACACGTCAACAACGGAGCATATCAACCGCTTCATTATCCAGTGCGGAGAAGCTGCCAGCAGAGAGGATTTGAGGGTGAGATTGTTCTCTTCATCATTGTCTGGATCGGCATTTACATGGTTCATATCGCTACCTTCAAATTCTGTAATCACATGGGCCGATCTAGAGAGGCAATTTCATAAATACTTCTTCGCTGGCGTACATGAGAAGAAGCTTACCGATTTGGTCAAGATGAGGAAACACAATGACGAATTGGTAGAGAACTTTGTTCAGAGGCTGCGGGACGTGAAAAATAAATGCTACAGCCTCGTACTTGATGATCGACAACTGGCAGATTTGGCCTTCCAAGGGTTACTGCCGCACATCAAGGACAAATATGCGTCTCAGGAGTTTGAAAGCCTAAGTCATCTGGTGCAAAGGATTGCCAATCAAGATACTAAAACCTTTGAGCCCAGGAAGACTTGGAACAATAAGGTGACCTTCATCGGACAGGAGGAAGATTCTGGGTCAGATGAAGAGCTAAACGTCAGTGCGGCTGAATGGGTGAAGGATAAGAAATCTGTGTCTTGTCCATTCGGCCAGAAAGAAGCTGAAAGGTTCACCTTTGATATTACCAAGGCCGATAGGTTGTTCGACTTATTACTTCAAGAAGGGAGAATCAAGTTGGCGCCCAACCAAGTAATTCCATCGGCCGAAGAGCTCAAGAAGATCAGGTACTGCAAGTGGCATAATGCAACTTCGCACAGTACCAATGACTACAAAGTATTCATGCAGCAGCTGCAATCAGAGATTGAATCTGGATGAATCAAGTTTGAGAGTTCTAAAGTCCAGAGACCGATAAAGATTGATCAGCACCCATTTCCAAATAATATGGTGGAAACCAGTGGAAAAACCAAAGTGCTGACATCTGAAGCTGCCAGGAAGAACGCATCGGTAGATCCTAACCATCAAGTGACTGAGCGTGACGCAAGAAGGCTTACCGATGACAGAAAAGGCAAGAAGGTTGCTGATGAGGGTAGCAGTGCCAATAGGGCTCCTGGTGTTATAATCACGCATAAGAAGCCAAGGCGAGACTATCGGCAATCACGTGAGGAGCGATATCGGCAAGAGGAAGAGGAGCACCAGGAGTGGTTTCGGCATAAGGACCACTGGAAGTGTCCCTTCTTCGTTCACTATTGGGAAGAAGGCATCAAACTGCCTACTGCCGATAATTGCCCCGAATGCAATGGATACTACACTGTCGATCGGTCAGGTAGGAAACCTTGTTTTGATGATCGAGCATCCAAGTATGCCAAGCCGCTCAGAGAGAAGAAATCGGCACACAACCGACTGGGGGGCAAGCTCAGTGCACATCACAGGCTTGGCAAGCGTGTTGATCAAGAGGAGCTTGAGGAGATGGCCAATGCAAGAGTGCCCAATGAGGACGTGCTCTCCAGAGATCCAAACATCGGGAGAAAAGCCGATGTGAACAACGAGAGGCGGTATCAGCCTGCCTGGAAGACCAAGCTTCCTCAGTGGTTCCCTAAGGGTCTAATGAAGACTCAGAAAAGAAGAATTCAGCGCGAGCGTCGAAATGACTTATATGACAGTAAAATTCCTTCAAGGGAAAAGCAGTGGAGGCCAAAGCGCAAAGATGGAGACCCATCGGCAGATGTCAATATATTGCCGATGGAATAACCGGAGTCGATCTTAGACATCTTGACTTGGGAGCAGCAGTCGACAAACTTTAGCGATTCCAATTATTACACTTGGGGGCACCGGCTGGTTGGGTAAACAGTTTGTGTATTAAAAGCAGCACTGCCGGTGGATTTGTCAGTTGCCAAAGGAAAATTGTAAGAATGATTCTGCCATGCTTGCGTGCGATAATTAAGTATGTGGTGCAAGCATTTCAGGGGAGATTGCTCCTTGGACTTTCTTTGGTGGGTCTATATGCAAAGAAATCGGCATTGTCTTAATTTCGTTCCGATGGAGGTATGAAATTTCGTTGCCGGTTATTGCTACCTCAACAGACAATCAGGCTGAATACCACGCTCTGCTAAAAGAGTTGAGATTACTCAGGGAGGATATCAGCCGATTCGATAAGTCATGGTGTCAGTAATAGTTGGCGACAACTAGGTGAAAGAGTTTGCCGATGGTAATCTGGTATGGAAGTTGATTTTGTCGATTGGGACTAAGAGTTCTTAAGTTTGGAAAATGGTCTCCTAATTGGGAAGGTCCTTATCAGATGAAACAGTCTGCTTCTGGCAATGCCTATATTTTGGAGACTCTCAGAGTTGCGTTCTCTAGAGCGATTAACGACAAATACTTAAAGAAATATTACCCTAGTATTTGGGTAGACGTATAGCGTGCTCGTTTGAATGCCGATGAGAGGAAGAGTTATTTAGACATCGATAAAAACGTACTGACATTATATTACAAAGCCAAGCCAAGTATCAATGTTACAGTTGCCGATACGATGAATAAATTACAACAAGGATTGGATGGCTGATATCGCACGCAGGCGAATTTGCTCTATCTCATCCATCTCCTTGGCATCGGCATCGGCAGAGCCCTCAACTGGCTTGATCTTCTTCTTCAATAAGATGGATTGTCGGGCATTTTGGTCTCTTTCTTGCCGCAGAGCCTTGATGATGTCGGACAGTTGGGCTTTCTTCTGATTGGCCGTGCTTAAAGCTTCTTCGACCTTGTTTAACTCAATCAATAGCTCTTCTTTCCTTGCCGATAGCTGAGTAATTTCTTGCTCAAGATTGGTGCTGGAAACTTCTGCCTGGCCGATGCTCTTGTGCTTCTCATCGACAATACTTTTGAACTTGAGCTTATCTTCCTCAGTCTGGGATTGGGCAGTCCTATCGGCTATACGATGGGAGAGGCTTTGGTATTGGAGTAGCTTGCTATCGAGGAAAGTTGCCTGGAAGAGTGTTTCTTCTGTATCGGCAGGGAGGTGGCCTTGGATATCCTTGAAAGCTGTCCTTGCTGCAGTTGAATCCTGAACGAGCTGGGATGTATCTTGTTGCAGCAAGGAAAGCAGTGCTTCGAGTTTGGATTTGACCTCTGCCGATAGAGCTGGAACAGAGTTTTCTTCATCCTCATCCTCATCGGGAATGTCGATAGCGAAGGAGAATAGGCTATCTACTCGAGCGAGGCCTGCTTGGTGCTCATCCTCATCTTGGGGGTTGACACCAAAAGAGAACAAACTATCTGGAGAGTCTTGGGCCTGAAAAGGAAGAAATTTTAAGTAGCTAATTTACCATCTTGAAGCAGACCTCTTGCCTAGGATTTGGGAGGTCAGTTGGTGTAGCTTCGTCCTGATGGGCAGTAGTTGCCGATGAGCACGCTTCTGTTGGGGAAGTGGTTGGTGTTGTTGGTGCTGTTGGTGGCATTGTCTCTGCCGTTGTGATCGGTTCCTGTGGTGGTGGTGTTGTCCCTTGGTCGGGGTTCTCATCTGGTGAAGGCACTGGTGCCGATACCGATGCTGTTGTTGGTGGCGGCGTTGCTTCCTGGATCAGAGTTTCTTCCATTGGCTGTTCAGGAGCAGATGCCGATGGTTGTTCTGCTGTTGGTGCATCGGCAGCGGTTGGTGATACAGCTGGGGTAGCTCGCCTCAGGCGTTTCCACTTTGGCATAGCGGTGGGCGAGCCAGCCCGTTTTTGTTGCGGAGCCTGGGGGCATCGGCAAAATGAGTTGGAGGAGTTCGCGCAGCTTCCGATGGTCTCATTGCCTGAAAATATTTAGCGCAAGTTACATAAAGTAGATGTTGCCGATAAGCAGTGTGTAATCGGTATAAGTAAAGGTAAGTTTACTGCAAAAGCTCGTGTCAAAGCAGCAGCAGCAGCCGATGTAGCCGTGGGCGTCGACTTGGGCTTGAGAGTAACCTTAGGTACCTTCCGTGGGGTGAAGGCAGCCAGCGTGGGGGCATTATTGCCGATGAGTGATATGAGATTCATCATTCGGAGGTTGAAAGGTTTGCCGCTCCTGCTCATCTTCGGGATTGGATCATCAACCTGTTAAGCATAAGTTAGATGCCGATGACGGAAATGAAGTAAGGAATACATCAGAAATTGAAAACTTACTGTATCATCTGGAATGATGTGATCGGCGTCAATTATTTGCCGATAATAGTGAGATGACTTGGCAAAGAGTTGATGTCTACATTCTTGCCACCAGAATTTATATTCCTCCATGATGAAGGATGTTGGTGCCTAGGTAGACAGATCAACATCTGATATATCGACATTTGGGGGGAGGTTGACAACCTTGTTCCAATCCATGGCGCTGGAGATGATCTGCCTTGGTTTTATGACTTTGGAGTAGCAGAGCTTGATCGGCAGTTGGCCGAACGCCAATTGTCTTGCTGCTGCCGCTAGGTAGTAGAACTCAAAGGATGGAGGAGCATTCTTTCCGGTTCCAAAAATGTTGACTGGAATGGCTCGGGGGATAATACTGGCCTTCATAATTATCTGATTTTGAGGCACATTCCCATCGGTAAGGTTGAATAGCAGCGGAAATCGGTTGTCCTCGTCAATGTATGGCCACCAGAGCCGTTCTGAAGCAGGAATTCCATTGTAAAACTTCTGGAAAAACATGCCGAACTGTTCTGCATCGGCATCGGTTCCTGGCAATACTATGATGGCCTCTCCGAAGTTGAGTGGAGGATGAGTTGCCGATTCATCGTCCCCGTATTTGTAATTTTCCGATATGTCCCTTGGGAATTGCTGAGCAAACATGTCAAACTGAAGGACTTTATACATGTGTGCGTTCAGCCACATGTTTATGAACCACCAAGGGCCTCCAAGGTTGCTGATGGGCTCACCTAGCAACAGCTTTCTAGACACTTGATGCAGGAGGTGGTATACCGATTCGAGAAGATATCTGCTGAGAGGGAGTCTTGTTCCATCGGCTAAGAGCTCTGTTGCTAGGAGGTACATGGTGGTCGGTCCAACAGTTTTGCCACAGAAGATAAATTTCTCTAGCCACATGTTCAGAAAGGTGGCGTGCTCCCTTTGGCTTACCGATCCAGTCTTTTGCTGCTCTTGGATGTAACCGGTCTAGCCGCCGATGTTCCGTGTATTCACCCTGTGTTCAGCTTTCCGATGAAATAAAGTTGAGACATCATCGGAGGAAACGTCCAGGCAGTCAACATATGGACATCGGCAAGGGTAGGGGTGGCTGGTCCATGCCTGAATAGGAAGGCGTTCATGGTGTCAGACCAAAAGTAGGAGGCCGCCATCAGCATGTTCTCGTTTTTCTCCATATCGGCAATGGAGAGTCTGATGCACTGGTCCAAGTTGCGCTCTGACCAATAGACTTGCTGTGTTCTAGCGACCCTAAGGTACCAGTTCTTCCACCCTTTGGTGGGTTTGGGCCATGACCGGAAGGCATCCTTCCATAATCCTAAACCGAAGCATTCAGACCTGAATGGAATCCGGTTGGCCTCCGCATTAATCAGATAGCTAGGGTCAGGATTTCCCATTGGACATAAGCAGGTGAAGCTGGACTGCTCAAGAGGGATCACTACCTTGTTGTACAGTTCCTAGGGTTCGAAAAGAAAAGGAAAGAAAGAATCAAAGAAGGAAAGGGGAAAAATCACGGGATTCATACGACAAAGGAACCAACAGGAGATTGGATGAGGAGGAAAGTGGATTTACCTTAGGGATGTCGAATTGGATCGCCATTGGAGCTACGGAGGTCTTGCAGATTGTGCTTGGCTTGAAGAAGGAATTGTCGTTCGAGCTCGAACAGGTGTTCTTCGGAGGTGCCGCCGGAGGTTGAAGACGAAGGCAGGTGAAAAGTGAAAGTGGGCCTAGGGTAAAAAGGCAGATTGGATCCTGGTAAGTTTTATAAGCTTACTCAGGGGTATTTTTGGAGTTTTTGCTCATTCTATGCAGGAATGTGGAGAGGCCTGCGGTGGATGTGCGTGGTAATAAAGGAGATATTGTCAGATTTGCAACTGTTTGTGCTATAATCGAGGAATTTTATTAATAAATTGCGGTTCCGCGCGTGGAGATCGAAGAAGTTGTGCGGTTATCTCAAAGGTAACGGCTACAGTAGAGAGAATTTCGGCGCGTAAAGTATTATACACTCCGAAACTGGGGGGCATGTGTTGACACCGTTTTTCGGCACGTGTCAAATGAGCTGGGGCTTGTGTCGATCGACAACCATTTTCCATCGGCATCAGGAAGTCATGAGTCAGTATTGCCGATGGAGGTGTGTTGTGAGAAAACTAAGTGTGTTGCCGATGGAGGCTGGAAGTTTTGGATGTTGCCGATAAGGGTTAATCAGTGAAGTCAAAACGCCTGAGCTGCAAAATTGCCGATTGCCGATGAGGAGATATTGCCAATGCCGATTGCTGATAGGGATTGATTGGTGAAGACAAGTCACCAGTACAAGATTGCCGATCGGGAAGTATTGCCGATGCCAATGGGCGTGGGATGCCGATGAGCACAGGGTGACTTAGCGTTTGATGTCAGCGGAAAATTACCGGTGGCCAAAAAAGGAAGCTGCGGATTGAAGGGATTTGCCAATGGAAAGTTTTCATCGAGGAAGAGACATAAGGAAACTGGTGATTTTATGTCAGTATTATTATAGCAATTTGAGTCCGACTCTTGCATGAGTCGTTTGTTTTCCTTTAAAATAGGTGTGTTTGTTTAGGAAAATAATATTGTTATTTCAAATCCGGCTCCTGCGCGAGTCAGTTTTCTTAAAGTTAGGAGTTTGTTTTAGGAAAGATACGAGTCGTGTCTTTGTACAACTCTCCATGCGGGAGTATAAATATGAGCCCAAGGGCTGCGTGTAAAATATCAATCCAATATCAAACAAATCAATTTACTCTTATTCTACTTTTATCGCAATTTACCCTTTATTGCATTAGTTTTAGCTTATCAATGAGTTCTTCAAGCTTCGACGGGCTGCATCACCTTGATCTCCGTCAAATCCTTGTAAGTTCCGCGTGGGAGTACCTCTGAGCTTTGACATCCGGGCGCATCGCCGTTGTCTCGTTCAGCTCTGCTCTAGTTATCCTGATCAAGTTCCAATCTTGGCATCTGGGCGCATCGCCGTTGTCTTAATTGAATCTTGTTCTAGTTATCGTCCTTGTTGATTAACTGGTCAAATCGACTGGCACGCCTCCGGATATCGAATTTCGGGTATAAGCCCAAGGTGTTCGCAGATCCTGACGCTTTTTGTGTCAACAATGACAACATTGTATACAGTATTGGACAACACATTGGAATGGCTAATAAGTGCCTGACTTAACGCAGAATTAACCATCTCTTGCAACTTACCAGGATTGGCATCGAAAGTGACCTGTCGAGGCAACGGCGGATCTTGCTTCTGAACTGCGCCGCCGCTCCTGTTAAGGCTGAAGGATTTCAAATATAGCTGCTTGTACTCCTCCATAGCCTGCTCCATAGCTTGCTTCTGATCATCCTTCAGATTTGCTTTGGAGACTTTAATGGCGTTCCTTGGATCAACGTCAGTAGAACCACCCATGATCTTGATCAAAAGTTGTATCTAGGGTCCCACCGGGTGTGCCAAAAGAGGTGTTGACACAAAAAGCGTCGGATCTGCGAACACCTCGGGCTTATACCCGAACTTGATATCCAAAGGTGTGCCAGTCGATTTGACCAATTAATCGACAAGGATGATAACTAGAACAAGATTAAACGAGATGGCAACGATACGCCCGGACGTCAAAGCTCAACTTGATCAAAACACGGAACTTGCAAAAGCAACGGAAGTCGTGTAGATGCAACCCGTCGAGACGTCGTAAGAACTCGTAGATAAACTAGAACTAATGCGAAAAAGTAGATAGCTAGAAAAGTAGATAAAAGTAATAGATTTGTATTTTATTCATTGTCTCTTTCTATACCGCCCCTGAGTACATATTTATACTCCGGTAAAAGAAGTTATACATGGACACGACTCTTACCTAAACAAAACTCCTACTTTTAAGGAAATAAAACGACTCGGGCAAGAGTCGAACTCAAACTAAAACAATAATACTAGCATAAAATCGCTAGTTTCCTTATCCGTTTTCCTTGCGATGAAACTTTCCATCGGCAGACTCTTTCAATCCGCAATCTCTTTCTATTGCTATCGGTAACTTCTTGCTAATGTCAGCCACACCAACCTGTATCCATCGACAATACTCCCGATCGGCAATGTTTTCCTGTTTCCATCGGCAACACCCTTCTGATCAGCCAATACCTTCTTTTGTTTCTTCAATCTCCTATTTTCATCGGCAATCCGATTGGTGGGATTCTGATGCCGATAAGGAAAAGCAACCATCTTTCTACCGATCGGTGTAAGTACCCTTCTACCGATTAGTGTATCCGGTTCATATTGACACGTACAAAAAACGGTGTCAACTGTAAGGTAAATGGATGTATTGGGCCGAATTAACCGTTCGGTTTAACGACCCAAATCACAGCGTGGGAAACTGGTGTCGTGGCGGTTCCGTATATTGGCCGTTGTGGTTTCCCAAAAACCCTGGAAGTCGAAGCACCGCGCCGCTTGGTATGAAGGATGTTTCCGCGGCGGAACGTGAACGGTCGCATCTTTTGGTCTTTTATCCGAGTGTGTGTGGGATTCAAAGAGGCACAATTCCCTTGCCTGGATTGTTCGATCAGGACGGAGATTCGTCTATATATCCTTGTGAAGCTTTGGGTGAGTATCGATTCCTATTGCGATGATTCCCTTTGTGTTGCCTAGTCGCAAGTTCTTGAGAGGGTTTCGTCGATGCTTATTCCGTACTAGGTGTGGCGAAGGTTGGCAACGCGCATCTTGTGATGGATCTTGCCACCATGATGGCCTTGCCGGAGGACTTGGCGTATCGGACCCTCCTTCATGTGATCGACAACGGCAAAAATGTACGTGAGTATGTGAAGATTCGCCCGCTCTGCTGCTTCTTTCATGACTTCTGCGATGATCCATTAACGATTCGACTTTTGTCCCTTCGGCGCATCCAGGACTACTGTCGTCCCTACTTCCCCTTCCTAGAGACTGCCTTCGAGCGGCGCTTTCTTGATGTCGGCCACCGGGAAACCATGTTCTTTCGTGGCCTAGAGTTGCTGATGCTGTGGGGTCAAGACCCTGCTGGGAGATCGCTTATTGGTGGAGTAGTGGCGGTTGGTGACGGTGTCGCAATGTACTTTAGGGCTATGATGTTGTTTTATGCAGATTCGGCGAACTCGAAGACGCCTATCCTCATCGGTCGCCTTGCTGGTGGTGTGCTTCCGAACGGTCGGTTTTGTGATAAGGGCCTTCGTGTTCTTCGAGGACGTTCTCGTGATGATCTTCATGTCATCCGAAGGCGGCGGTGGATTCATGCCCCGGAAGAAGTTCCAGACTTGGTGGTCGTCGTTGAGCCTCACCTTTGCGTCTGGGAGGGATGCCGTAGCTTTGGTCCGGAGGGTAGTGACATGTCTAGGATCATCATGTACTGTAGTTTGTAATGCAGGGTTCGGCATGAGTTTGATCTCTAGACTAGGAATATTAGCGAGGTGGTCGCATATTGTATCAGTAGGATGAAATTGTAGTCGCCAGGTGCTTTTGTGGAAGCATTGTCCTTTCTTTTGGTGTGTCTAGATGCTGTGTCGTCTGTTATTTTGTGCGAGACATCTATGGCTTGTCGCTCAGGTGTTGGTGGTTGGATGTGTAAGTGAAAAACTGCAAAGCTGTTAAATATCCGGGCGGTGAGCTTTTGTTTCACTTGTATATCCTTGACTACCTACTAAGTCGTGAGTCGTAGCGATGAAACGTTCAACCTTGGTTCTCAAATGGTCCATATCGTAGGGCTAGCGCCGCTGCACGCATAGGATACATAAGGATTCCCAAGGAGGCGCGCAGTGACAACCCGCGGCACAGAGGTTGAATAGCTCATGCACGCTTAGGGAGATGCCATGGACAAGGCCTTTTTCCGAGAGGCTCAATCGTGGCGTGACTTTGGGCCTGTGGAGATCGTTCCCGCAGACGCTGGGCGCAAAGCCAGGCTGCTTGTAGAGTCATCGACCGTACCGTGGTCATGTACAGATTCTGGACGTGCGACCTCATGGCTACTGACCCGAACAGTACTGCCCGACTTCTGGGGAAATACTACTAGGAGGCCCGTTGATGTAACCATAGCGCTTAGGGTAGCTACTTATATTTGCTATGGTTAACCGGCGGGCCAGCTTCGGAAGAGTTTTGGTCGTGGCCAGGCTGTTTTGAGAAAAACGCCGTATTGCGTTTGGGCGGGGTCGTCGAACACTGTGGGAGTGTTTTGGAGAGGTCGCCGAACGTTTGTGAGCTTTGTCGACTTTGTCGCCGCTGCACCATGGTTGTTTCGCTCGAGTCGTCGTACGCCGTGGGCGTTTTGGGCCGATGTCATTGTTACGCCGTGGTTGCTTTACACAGGTCGGTTTTGTTGTATGGGATGTATAGAAGATTAAACAACTTTTATTTATTGATGGAGGAGCACCAAGTACAAACTTTATCGTTACATTTGAAAAGTACTTACACACCGCCGAACGATGGTACCTTCTGTGTCTGGTCGCGGGTAGCGTCTGTGTTGATCGTCGTCGATTCTGTTTCTTTCTGCTTCTTGGCGGCTGGATTGTCGTGGCCGCCGGGGGTGTTTATGTCTGAAATGCGGGGCTTCTCGAAGGCATTGATTGTCTGTTGCTCGCATTCGTTGGCTATCTTCAAGTTGGTGCGGAGCCTGAGGATGCCTTGCGATGTCGGGATTTTCAACACCATGTATGTGTAATGTGGGACTGCCATTAGCTTGGCTAGTCCCGGGCGGCTGAGTATCACGTGGTAAGCTGTCTCGAACTCGGCGACGACGAAGTTGATATTCTTGACTCTAAAATGGTCCTTAACGCCGAATTACACAGGGAGGGTGATCCGCCCTATTGGTGTTGACGCCTTATCGGGGATGATTCCCCAAAAGGAGAAATTCGCCGGTTGGAGATCTTTCTTCGAGTAGTCGGGCTGGCGGAATGCATCGGCGAAGATGATGTTGATGGCGCTGCCGCCGTCGACTAAGACCTTTCTGAAGCAACACGTTGCGATGGTTGGATTCACGATTAGTGGGAAGCGGCTTGGGTATCTGCAGTCTATCCACTCGTCTTCTCCGGAGAAGTTTATTGGTTGGTCCAACCAATCGAGGGGGTTAGCCTCGGCTACTTTCCCTCCCGCAGCGACGAGCGAGTAGACGTCGTTGCGAGTTTGGCAGCATTGTTTTTCTCCCTCAACCAGCACACTGCCCCCGAATATGGAGTATGTTGTTGAGGCTGCTCGGAATTTTGGCGTTGGTGGTCCCTGGTCCTTGCCTCCATCTTCGTCGTCCTTCTTCTGTCTTTTGTCTACCTTGTCCTTCATTGTTGTTTCTATGAGCTCGCAATTTCACAAGAAGTGTTTGGAGTTCTTGTGTATCGGGCATTGTCCGTCGAGGATCTTCTCGTAGCTTTCGTAGTAGTTCTTCTTTGGGAGGGCGTCCGTGCTTGCGATGTAGCGGTTGTTTTGCCTGTGGTCGAACTTCTGTGGTCGGTGTTCTGAGTTACCTGACCGATGGTCATGGTGGTCGCTAGACCCTTTCCCGTTCCGGTAATCTGGTCGGCGATTGTTGTCCCCAGCGCGTTCCGGGGAACGGGAGTAACGCCGTCTGTTCTCCCTGCTTTGGGTGGTGTCGTCTTGGTTGGCGTAGGTGTTCGCGATCGTCATCATCTGCTCTATGGTCTTTACGTTGTTCCGTGCCAACTTGTTTCAGAGGTCGTCCATTTGCAGTCCGTTGGAGAAGATGGCGACGACTTCCGGGTCGGAGATTTCTGTTATGCTCAGGCGCTTGTCAGAGAAACGCCTGATGTATTCTCGGAGGCTCTCGTTGCTTCTCTAGCGGATGTTCTCCAGGTCGTAACGTGTTCCTGGTTGGATACACATGGCTTTGTACGTTTCGATGAAGATTTTCTTGAGGTCCTCCCAATTGTCGATGGTGCCTTCGGGGATCTTTTGAAGCCAACTGATGTTGGAGGTTGACAACATTACTGGTAGGTAGTTTGCCATCACGTCTAGGTTCCCCTGGCGGCATACATGGCGATCTCGTATGTGGATGCCCATTGTTCCGGATCTGCTTCGCCGTCGTACTTCTCGACTGATGTTACTCTGAAGCTCTGGGGCCAGCGAATGGCGCGTAGGCAGGCTGAGAAGAGGCGTAGTCCTCCTGTGGCTCGGGGTGCTGGCGCTCGGTTTGGTCTGGGGTTGTGATACTCGTCGTCGTCGTACCTTGGCGATCCTCGTCGTTGTTGTCTTGGAGGGGTTCGACATGGCGGGGTTGGTGACTGATCGCGTCGGATCCTGGCGTTCTCTCTATCGTCGTATCACGGGGGTCTCTGTCTTCGGACCCTTGGCGGGCTCCGACATGGTGGAGTCGGTGACTGGTCGGTGTGCGGGTTCTGGTGTGGGGGGCCTCGTCGTGGTCTTCCTCGTTGCGTCCTGGAGATCTTCGCTGGCGCTCTCTCAGAGGGCTTCGTGAGTGATTCTCGCTGTGGGATTGACTGGAGGACTCGAGCACTCGTTGCTTTCTTTTTACCTGGAGTGAGGCCGCCTTGATGTGGGCGTCTATCTTTTCGACCAGGGGCATGCCTTCGAGTTTGGTCAGCTCGCAGACGGCTGCTGCCAGGTTGGCGCTGGGTGTTGAGTATACCGGGACGTCGCCCATCATGTCAAACTCGTACTGGAGATTGCGTCGTGGAAGGTGATCGCGACTCCTCTGGTCTCGCTCGCGTTGTTCCCGCGCGATGGGTTCCTGCTCGAGTCGCTCCTGGTTGATCCTTTCTTGGTCGCGACGCTCGTCGTCGCGTCTTTGCGAGCGGTTGGCGTTGCGCTGCTCCCTCGCGGTTCGCTCGGCGTCCCCCTCGTTATCGGGGGTGGCGCTATCGACGGAGACTTGGAAAATCCACCCCCGAAGCCCGGAGGGAATTCTGGGAAGCTGCTGGTAGATTTGGACGAGCTGGCGGCTTCGGTCCCCGTGCTTGCGGTCGATCCTGGGGAGGTGGCGCCACCGAGGGATACTGCTTGTTCGGAGTCGCTGTCGATTGCGGAGATGATGACGGTGTTTACGACGGGGGGTGCCGAGACCTGGTCGAAGGCCGACCGGGGGATCTGGTGCTGGAAAAGCACCGCCTGGTTGCGGAGCCCGTAAGGCATAGTTGGAGGTATGCAGTCATTTCTGGCCGCAATGGTTGTCGCCTTGGCAGTTCTGTGACTGCGTGGTCGGTGACCGTGATGGCCGGGGAGCTGACGTCGTGCCACCTGAACGAGGTTGATGCACTCGGTGATGCTGTCGTTGGAGTCGTCGATTGCGCCAACTAGATCGTCGATGCTAATCTTCTTCCACGGGCGACGTGCCGGCGTGGTGGGACGACGCGCGAGCAACGTCACGTCCGTCTGTTGAGGGGTAGATCCGACGGTCCAGGAGATAGATCCGATCTGAAGTACAGTGCCGGCCGTGGGCAGGACCATCGAATCCAGGAACGTAACCACTTGATGAGCCATGACGTCGATGCACACACCCCCTACCTGGCGCGCCAACTGTCGACGAAATATGCGTCGCAGTCTACCTAGGGGGTACCCCATGGTAGTAGATTGTAGGCGGAGGTGTGGCGACGGCGATCAAGCGTAACACAGAGAGCGTAGACATGGCGATTTAGACAGGTTTGGGCCGACAAATCACCGTAATACCCTACGTCCTGTGTTTTGGTGGCTGGATTGATGTGTATATTAGGTTACAAGACCCATAGATGCGATCTAGGGGATTGTGGAGGGATCGTTTTGGAGGGGGTCCCTGCTCGCCTTATATAGTCGGGAGCAGGGTTACAATTCTCATATCCTAACAAATTACGATCGGTTCCTTTAGGTAAGAGATCTGAGTCTATCTTCTAGGATCTTTCTTGGCGAGCAAGACTTCTTCGGAGTCCTTGGTGAGCACGACGGGCTGGTCGCGTGCCGCAAGGCTTGGTGGACCGGGTTGTCTCCTGGTCGGCAGGCCCAAAAAGGTCCCTGGGGATATACCGAGGTATATATCCCCAACAGTCGGTGATGAGCTCGTCGGGTGCGTTCACCACCTCGATGGCGTTCACGAAGGTGGCTGAGCCCTTGAGTGGCTGGAACTTGAGTGAGAGGTGGTTCTCGGTCGCGTTCACCACGTACTCTTTCATCACCGGCTTGTTCTCCACCGTGAAGCTGTGGAGAAGGATGTTGTCGTCGGTGACCACGCTGAAGGTGGCGGAAGCGAGGTCCACGTCCCCGCCGCCGCCTTTGATCGGGAAGAGGTAGAGGCGGATGAAGTGCCAGCCTGGAACGACAAGTGGGAAGCTGTACACGACCTCCTCCTTGAGGACATGCGCTGTGGCGTATAGCAGCGATGGCACGTCCGCGGCGGCTTTGTCGTCGGCGGCCACGCAGATGGGCGGAGAGGAGGTGGTTCGACTGCACGTCCGTCTTGTATGACTTGCCGTCCGCCGTGACCGGCGACGTCCCACCGCAGTCGATTAGGAAACTGTCCTTGGGTCAGCCATATTAGGCCGCTCCATTTTAGTGGCTTAGCTTCCGGGCTTCTATGCGTTCGTGGCGCGTTCTAGCGCAACGGGTTGGCGGCGCGCCCCCGCCGTTTGCAAGTTTAACGACGACGTCCAGTTTGCATCTGATCAAACGACTCCGCGAGGTCCTGCGACGAGTGCTGGGCCAGGTTGTGGCCCGCTGCCCCTACTTGCTTCAGCGCGTGCGCGTGCATGCCGCTAGGCCTAGCGGGCCGACAAGTTAGCGACTCAGCCCCTTCTTCCACGCTGCGCCGCATCAACCGGGCGAAGAAGTCGTCGCCGTCTGATCCCCTCAAACGCGCCCCACATGGTTCCCCGCGCCGCGCCTATAAAGAGTACGCCCAGAGCACTGCGCCTCTCCTTTTGAACCCTAAAGGAGCCACCCCGAGCCCTAGCCCTAGATCGACGCGCCGCCATAGCCGACGCCCGGGGCTCTTGCTGACGCCTCCGCTGATGTCTGCATTCACCGCGTCACCGTCGACGAGTAACCCTCTACTACCTTCACAGCGAGGTGAGCAATCTGTCGCAATGTCTGCCCTGCCCGTCCTCAGGCATGGGCACGGCGCCTTCTGCCCTGCCCGTGACACCCTCAGGATTGGCCACCAAGGCCTCTGCCCTGGCCGCGGCGCCCTCTGGCCTAGCCATGCCAGCCTGTGACCCGTCTGCGACGCCGTCCGGCCTTGCAGCCCCGGCCTATGGCCTGACCGCGCCTTGCTCTGGTTACTCTGCAGCCTATGCCCAAATAGGAGCGGCCACCAATACATGTTTGCGGCTTGCATGGCCAACAGCGCGCGGCCAGCACGGCCAGCAAATAGGGCAGAGGCCTTGGCGGCCAATCCTTTCATTTCGTAGGGTTTACCTGCTTACTAGACAGAATTTTGTGATTTTGTTATACAAAGGTTACTATTAGATCTCTAGTTTAATGCCCTCTTCTTTGCATGAGACATAATGTCTAAATTTCTTTAAGCGGGTTAATCCATATGAGACAACAATATGAATCTTGCATTGTCATTATATTCCATTGATTTAGTCTTTCAAGTTGTCTATAGCAGAATTTTCCTTGCATTGTCACATCAATAATTTGACCAATGTCTCCTACACGGATCTCTGGTTTTGTTTGTTCACATTACTTAGTACATTTGAGAGTGGAGTATATGCTATGATTAGGTGAAATCTGATTTGCATCTGGGGTCCTGCAAAATTCAGGTTCCAAGTTCAGTTAAAAAAATGGGCTTCTCGTATATCAACTACTTTTGTTCCAGCTATGCATCATACATTACAAATGTTGTCTTTTCTGTAACGGTTATTTATGTCATTGCCATTTTTAGGTTTTCCTGAATCCAAAGTTTTAATTTGTGTAAGCAAAGTAATGATATGGAAATAATTTCATTAATCATATCACTAATGACCGTTGCATGAAATGTTCTGACTAATGACCGTTGCATGAACGGGTTGAAAACTGAATGTTTTTTTGATGGCACATTCCTTTTTTGACTATTTACTTTAATTTAGTTTTGAAATGATTTATATGGAGCATACTGACTTATTCTGATTTCTAAATCCCAGCTGTCATGGAGCAAGTTCAGAGGGCACTCCAAGAGTACGAGCAGAATGTAAAGCAACTTAAGAAGATCCAGAGCAATATGGATTTCAAGACCGAGCTTAAGCGTTCCAAAGCTGAAATCTCCAAGCTTGAACATGAACACAAAAATCAGGAGCACTTGTCACAACAGCATGCGAAACTAGACAAAGCAGAAGAGAAAGAACTAGCTGCCCAGATGAAGGAAGTGTTATCTGATCAGCGTGCTTTATTTGCCCGCTTGATAGCACATGAACGTTCTACCGCAGAAGAAGCCTTACGTAAGACCCATGAATCATACAATCAGATCTTAAATAACCCGCGAGAAAACATTGATTACTTAAGAAATGAGGCAAGGGCACAAGTGGAACAGTTGGACAATGACCGAACCAAGTTGAAGTCCCTCATTGGCAACTTGATTGCCTTGATCGAGCAGCAGGAGATCCGTCGCAATAAGAATGAAAAGGTAATTGAAGAAAACTAGTAATTCATATTATGTATTGTATAGATAGCCTTCTTTATTATATAGATAGCTAGTCATTTGAACGTTTGTGTTTTTAGGTGGAAAATGGGGTCTTCATACCACGACATCTCCTGTTTATACTAATGGACAATGAGTGTGACCAGGTAATATATATATATATATATATATATATTTTACTTAGTTTTTGTTTAGCCAATGATCTTTATTTCTATACATGCAGAACGTTGTAATGCGTTTTAAGGTTCATATAGTCGAGGAACGTTATCCGGATCTGCAAAATTACTTTGACAGTAGAGAAAATATTGGTCAATTTACAATTACAAAGCCAGGCCACACTTCTGTTGAGTTTGTCGTCATGTTGGAGACTTTGAGAGATTATGGATATAGAGGATATGCAGATTTGTACTACCTCGATCCGACTCCTAGCAGTCAGCCATCAACTGGATTAAAAAAGATAGACGGGCAGGAAGAGGTGAATGAAATGGTGGTTGCTCATGCTAAAGAGAGGACCAAGATCTGTCATATATACCTAGTAGGACCTAAAGAAGAAGTTTTGGACGACGTGAGTAGTGGTTTCTTATCACAAATAATCTTATTTATATAACCATTGATGTTATAATAACATGTACACAACTTAATGCGGTACATGGAGTACTACCACGATGATGGAGAAGATGACGCTTACAACCATGATGGAGAAGAACAAGTTGGCGACATGTCACCATCAAGAAACCTGTCCTCTTTTCACAAATAATCTAAGCAGCTTGCCTTGTTGAAGCATGGGTTGTTATGTTGCATTATGTTTTGGTTCCAAATTAGACTCAGTGTGTTGTCTTATCATAAAGTTAGGTTGGAGTTTGATTATATCTATTTAAGATGCGTGTGTGTTCATTCTGGTAGACAAGATATGAGTGACATTTTCAGATTAAAGATTTCTTCTCTTAAAGTTAAGTTTTATATATGATGCCTGCTTGTAATTGTATTTTTCTCGCTCTAGTCTATCAAAGGCATTAGGCAGCTGTTTGTGTGCGTACACAACGACATGGCTTAGATTGCCTTGTCTCATGTACTGCTTGTCGTGTTTCATCTACTGCTTTCCGTCCGTGGCATCTGTGGCGGCAATACATGATTAACATGTACGCACTTGTATGTGGCGGCAATACGTGATAAATGATGAACTACCCAATCCAAGAAATGGTACGCGGCTTTTTGCTGTACATGTGCAGTTGCGTAGACACACAATCAGACAAGCTGCTCCGTTCAGATAAGTTGTTCATCTATGTGTCGGTGTCTAAAATGGCGGGTTCTAGACGGCCAACGAGTAAATTTCTAAGCGTGTCGGAGTTCGGATGGTTACGCTCGGAGAACACAGAGGTTTATACTGGTTCAGGCACGAACGCCCTATGTCCAGTGCGTTGCGGGGTTGTATTACCGAGCACAGAGAGCTCGTAGAGGGGAGCTACAAGCTTTGGTGAGAGAGGGAAGGCGGTTCTCAGGTCTCGTGCATATGAGATTCTTGGTTCTAGTGTGTGCTCGCGTGTATGCGAGTTTGAGTGTGTGTGAATGAATATTGGGATGTCGAGAGATCGAGATTGGAGGTCCATTCTCTCCCTTTATACGTAGGGAGAGATGAAGGAGTACATAGAGAGAGGGGGAGTGAACGTGGACCCGGCTTGGGCCGCTGCCGAGGGGAGCTTTGTCTTCATTCTGTCTTCCTTCCTGAAGAAGATTGCGCCAGTAGACACATGTCCGGGTCCTGTTCGTCCTTGTTGTGATGTAGCCATGCGTCTTGTGACCGGCAACTCCGTTGTTCCCTTACCTGGGCATGGGCTGGGGCTGCTCACACAGGACCGGGAACCCCCGCGTTCTGTCATATAGGGCTGATGACGCCATAATCCCTGTTGGAATGTCCGTTAGAGGCATGGCGCAGATGTAGTGCGTAGAAGTCGCCGGTTAGGCAGCACAGGACCTTGTACTGTAGGGTGAACAGAGGTTGGCATGACGACTCATGCCTTGAACCCCATCCCTGAGAACGGAGGGTACTATGGACCTTTTGACTATATGGACTAGAGCATCCCAGGCTGTTGATGGCGGTGAGATCTCCGAAGGTGAGGGACGTCACGGGTGACGTCTCCCTGGCTCGGACAGGGCCGAAGAGCCCCCAAGGGTTGATGACGTCTCGGATGATGCCACCTTGGCTCGGGCGAGGCGGAAGGGCCCCCGAGGGTTGATGACGTCACAGATGACGCCACCTTGGCTCGGGCGAGGCGGAAGAGCCCCCGAGGGTTGATGGCGTCACGGATGACACCACCTTGGCTCGAGCGAGGCGGAAGATCCCCCAAGGGTTGATTTTGTTTTTGTGGAGTCTCGTAAATTGGGTACCCTATTTCGAGGTATCCGACAGTAGCCCCCGAGCCTTCGATGTAGGGAAGGACTACACTGGAGGCTTCCGAGAGCGTTTATAGTGGTTTGGTTAGATTTTTGGATTCCGGTGGGTGTGCGCGAGCGCACCCGCCGGGTGTAGACCCCGAGGCCTTAGGAGGGAGATTTTTCCTCCTAAGGGCTTATTCGGAAGTCTTGCACAATGCTTGACCCTTCGCTTCCCCTCATTAGGCGGAGAGGGAGTGGACTGCTCCGTACGTCAGAGCCAGAGCTCCGGTCGCACGCCAGCCTTGACACGGGCAACACTGTTGGCCTCGGGCTGATGTGTCTTGAAATGACGAGTCGGCCCTGCGTCGTGCTGTGTTTCGGCCTGTACGGTCGATTGATCGGTCGAAGACGTGTTTGTCGGATTTCGGGGTCTGACTGCGCCCCCCCCCCCCCCGTAGCCCAAAAGTGGGTGTGCCATGTCTTTCCTGTTCGAGGAGCGGTGCCAGAGCACCGCTTGCTCTATGATTAGGACTCCAAACGGCGCGCCCTGAGCCACCCGTCTGCTTCGCCATTTATAGCCTCGCTGCATCCTCTTGAAGTGGGTGCTGTCGCACAACGCGACGTGGTTGGGGGGCGTTGCTGTAGCCTCACGGGCCTACTGCCGCGTGAGTGTCCTGGCGTGCTATAAATTGGGGCAGCCGCCCGTGGGGAGATCCACATCCACACAGTATGGCCTGCCCTAGATTCTTCCTCCGGGGTCCTGTTGGAGAGTCCCTTGAGCCGCCCTGACGGACGGCCTTTTGAGAGCTGCACCGGATTCAGAGGAAGTTCTGCGTTGGGGGTGCGGGTATTTTTCTTCGCCCAGTGGCAAGATTCAGAGAAAGCTCTACGAGGTGTGCATGGCTTCCTCTTATCCTGGCCACCGGGCGGAAGAGAGGTGTCACTACCGCCTACACGAGTCGCTCCCGGAGGGAGAAAGGTGTGGAGTCCATCCTTTTGGTTGGATCCTGCTCTCCGCCTCCGAGGAGCAACGGCGTGCTTCCCCCCAGAGAGCAGTCAAGGATGTGTCCACTGGAAACGTCATTGCAGTTTTCGCATGACTCTAGAAGTTGGCTCATCCTTGACTGTTGGTTGATGGTGATGCCGCCGTTGGCGGGATATGCGGGCTCAGAGCTACCGATGTACGGCGGGCTCGGAGCCGCTTGCCAACGGCATCCTCGATCGCAGAGCAGCTAGGGCAACTTAGCTATAAAGTGCCCAACCGTCTCCGGAGGAGGGACGCAGCCTGGGGTTTCCTGAAGATGAGGCGGCCACTGTTCTCCCACAGCTGCAGTATGCCTGGTCTAGGTGGCCCGTGGGTAATGGCGATGCCGTCCGAGGCGATCTTGTACCTCAGGAAAATTCCTCCCGAGCCCTGCGGCTGGGTTGCCTGACCTGGATACATAGGTTTGTCGGACGGTGGTGAGGTATTTGGCGTAGGTGCCCTTCGGGCACCCTTAGCTTTCGGCCCTTTGGCCTGGGATTTCCCTTCAATCCACCTTGTAAACGTTTTCATGTTTTTGGTGTCTGATGACCGGGCTTATCCCCTCATGGTTCTTAGAGAGTGTGTAACCCCTGCAAAGATCAATATATATATGTGGATCTAAAATGAAAAAGGTGTCTGTGTTTACCTGTGCGGACCTCTGACGGGTGAGGCATGGTGCCTCCTTTTCCCTCTCTGTTATCTAGTTGCTAGAACCAGTAGGAGGGGTGCGGCGGCAGCCCCCGAGTCTCTACTCGGTGTAGAAAAACGTCTCGGGTCTGTGCTGTCTTTTCGTGCGTCCCCCGTGCATCTCTCCGCGAGATGGGGGAATGTGAGCCGGACCATGATATCCTCGAGGTGGACGAACCATGGATGCTCGTTGAGGTAATAATGGGCAAATCTGAGTGAGGTCTTCGGTTCTCGTTCGCTGGGGTTCCAGCTTGTGGCCCATGTCGTGGCTCACCCCAAATCGGTTTCATCTAGTAGCCGGGTCTGTTCGATGGGTCCCAGGGGCCTGCTGCCTTCCTTCGATAGGAATACCATGAACCAATCATCCATAAAGACGGACTCAAATACGAAATTTGGGAATGAGCTTAGCATCCGATTGCCAGGCTAATGACCGCTAGCGTGTCCATTCCCTATTCGCCCCTCGCTCTGTCATCCTGAGACGGCCATTTCGAACCCCGCTGGGTTGGCCTTCGTTTCTCTGGACCATAGTGGGCCGTCGGGGCGTCTATAGCCCCTATCCCTTTGGCTTACCTGGGCCCATGGGCCGTCGCCGCTGGTCGCGCCACGTGTGCGTCCCTCTGACCCTTGCGTTTGTTGGCCAAGCTGGGACGAGCCGGAGGTTTCGTTGTTGTGTGCTGGGGATGCATACGGAAAAGATCTTGCGTGCGCGGCGTGGTGGGCTCGGGGTGGATCCTGTAATGATGATAGGTACAGGATGCGGGATTTGGAGTGAGAGAAAAGTCTGGCGATGTCAGTTACCTGCCGTCGCGTGCGGCTCCTGGTATTCCAGCGTACAGTGGAGTGGACGTAACCGAGCGGCCGCATTTAATATGACTCGGGTCATGGCGTCGTGCGCATGGGGAGCCATGGAGGCGCCGCTCCGCCTTCCGGCCCCTTATAAATATCTGTGCGCCTGCACTGTTCGCCTCCTTCGCTGCTTCGTCTTGCTCGCGCCGAATCCTCTGAAGCTAGGGTTTGCGTCGCAGTGCGTCCGTGCTAGCCACGTCCTGTGCCGCGCCGCACGCCGCTTCTCGGGGAAGTTTCGAATGGCCAGAGCACCTCCGGAGAGGAGCTGGCCCCGATGCGAGGCTGAGTATGAGCGAGCACTGGAGCCGGTGGATGCTGCGCCCTGAGCTCTCTGCCAACGACGATGTCGAGTGGATCGTCCCCACCAGCGTCGACAGGCCGGACCCACCGGGAAGGTATGTGGTCTCCTTCCTGCCGTTCCACAAGCACGGGTTTGGGACGTCGCCGTCTCTCTTCTTCCGGGGGATTCTTCACCATTATGGGATTGAGCTCCACAATCTCAATCCTAACTCCGTCCTCCATCTTGCGGCCTTCGTGGCCATGTCGGAGGGGATGTTGGCGATGGAGCCGGACTACAATTTGTGGAGGTTCTTCCTCTATTCGGGAGGGGTGAGATGGGTGGCGTCGAGCGGAGGGTGCGCCATCAGCCTCCGCTCCGCCAACTCCCATCTCTACATGCCAGGGCGAATGAGCTCGTCCAACCGAAGGTGGCACTCGCAGTGGTTCTACATTAGGAACCACCCTGAGGCGCCACTGCCGGAATACACAGGGCGGCATTTTTCCTAAGAGCCCCCCAGCTGGAATGACGACCTCTCCCCGGAGGAGCTCTCGGGGATCGCGCCCTATCTCCTAGGCTTGAGGTGGCTTAGTGACCAGGAGCTGAACCTTTTCGGGGTCGTCGCGCAGTTCCTACAGGCGCTCCCGCTTATGGCGTGGGTGTGTCAACTGAATGACATGGTGCCGGGGGCATCGTGCGAGGGATCCGCCATGGCGGAGGTGGACCTGGGGCTGGAGGACGCGGCCGACATCGCCTGGGGGCTGCTCGGGGACGCTTTGAACGAAGATGGCATCTACCGTTGCCCGCCGATGCGCCCTGACCTCAACTTCGTCAAGCTGGTGAGTCAGGGCAGTACTGTAGTGTCTTTTTCCCGTTCTTCGTTTACTTGGTGGTACTAATTCGCGCGCCGTCTGCGCTTCTTCTGCAGGGGACCCTCTCTATGGCTCGCCATGTGGTCGCGCCTCTTCCCGCTTCGCCGGGGCAAGGCGCGGCGAACATGGGCTGGGTCCCGCCGCGGCCGACGGACGTGGACTGGGAGGACATCAGGGAGGACGACGATGATGACGACGAGGACAGGCACCCTCTGTCCGAGGTGGTTCCTGCGCTTCGAACGGCAGGGCCACTGCGTCGGCTGGCTGGGACCGCGTCGACAGTGGAGGTGCCGCCGGTGAGAGTGCTCGGCGCACACCTGGCCCCTGGTAGTTCCGGGGGCGGCACTGTCGACGGTTCCGCGGCCACTCCTCTTCCTGTCTTGCCCGCGGGGGACGGGGACGGCGAACGGAGCGGCGGTTCGGGGTCCTCGAGCCGTGGCGTAACGGAGTCGTTACGAAAGCCGCGTCTTCTCCTTGCAGTAAGCCTGCTTTGCGCGATGTCCTTCTCCGTTTTAAATGAGGTAGGCTGTTTGTGGCGTGAACACAGGCTGGATGTCGCAGGGCCATCGGGAGCTCCGAATACGCGGGCTGGAAGAAACTGTGCCGGGAGATGCCTCTGGTTGGTCTGGGGAGGGACGTCGCGGCTTTGGCCACAGGTTCGACGGACGCCACCGGGACTGGGAGTGGCCCGACCCCGAATGATGCCGCCGCGGTTGGCGCGGCGTCGCGGACTCCTGCTAACGCCGGCCCCGCGGTCGTCGTGCCATCCTCTCCCCCGAAAGTAGTAGTCGTCAACGACTCTGTTGAGGAGGGTGGCCTGGGCGTCACCGTGGCTATATGGACTAGGGCATCCCAGGCTGTTGATGGCGGTGAGATCTCCGAAGGTGAGGGACGTCACGAGTGACGTCTCCCCAGCTCGGACGGGGCGGAAGAGCCCCCGAGGGTTGATGACGTCTCGGATGATGCCACCTTGGCTCGGGCGAGGCGGAAGGGCCCCCGAGGTTGATGACGTCACAAATGACGCCACCTTGGCTCGGGCGAGGCGGAAGAGCCGCCGAGGGTTGATGGCGTCACGGATGACGCCACCTTGGCTCGGGCGAGGCGGGCGAGGGTTGATTTTATTTTTGTGGGGTCTGGTAAATTGGGTACCCTATTTCTAGGTATCCGACACTATGTGTAAGCATCAGCACTCAACAGATAGTTCATCAAATAGCACGCATGCAGGCAGCCTGAGAAAGCAAATAGATGGGCTTGTCTTCATCGCCAGGAGAAAGAGGCCAGCTAGGAATAAGACGATAGTTCGGGAAGATGGATGCAGCTCGTGTCTTCACTCGTCACCACCACAACGCTTCTATATGCTACTCGGTGACAGGCGGAGCCCGGCGCGGAGGATGCCTCGCCCGCGGCAAACGTGCTCGTGTGCGGCCAGCGGAGGCGGAGGTTGCCTCGCCCGCGACAAACGTGCTCGTGTGAGGCCAGCAGAGGCGGAGGTTGCCTCGCCCGCACGGCGGACGCGCTCGCCCGCGGTCTGCGGAGGCAACCATGCCCGCGCCGGCCTCACCCATGGCCGACGGAGGTAGAGGCGGAGCGGCCGTGCCCGCGCCCGGCGAAGCCGGCCTCGCCCAACGGCGCGGCAGACGCGCTCACGTGCGGGGAGGCGGAGGTGGCCTCGCCCGTGGCCTGCCTATGCGCCAGAGGAGCTCGGTGCGGAGGAGGAGACCGCGATAGAGCTCCTGCTCGCGCTCGCCCGCGGCCGGCGGAGGCAGAGGCAGAGCGGCCGTCCCCGCGCCCGACGGAGCCGGCCTCGTCCGCCGGCGCGGCAGACGCGCTCGCCTGCGGCCGGCAGAGGTGGCCTCGCCCGTGTCCTGCCTGTGCGCCAGAGGAGACCGACGCGGAGGAGGATACCGCGGCAGAGCTCCTGCTCGCGCTTGCCCGCGGTTGGTGGAGCTCCCACTCGACCCCGCACCCGGGCAGTCAGATCCCGCGGCGGAGCTCCCGCTCCTGTTCGAACCCGCGGAGAAGGTGCCCGCCCGCGGCCAGCGGAGCTCCGGCTGGTGCTCGCCCACAGCTGACGGGGATCTGCTCCGGCTCACGCCCCGGCTGGCTGTGCCCACGGTAGAGTTCCTGCTGGCGCACCCGCTCCCGCACCGCGTCAAAGAAGACCGGATGAAACGAAACTGAGCTCTCAATGGGGGTCTCAGGAAACGAATGATACAGGACCTTCATTACTCCAATCATTATTTTTACAAATATCAAATTACTATATTACCCTTGATTAGAAAAAACAAATACAGAAACGGAATTACCACCCACTTATCTGGAGTCCTAATTATCTGAGTTTTGAAGGAAATGAGAAGAAATTTGGCGCATATGGCCCACTGGTCATACACATCAGAATTTTCTCCCGTTTCCTCTCTAGAATTTCCTCTCATTTTCTCCAGCCTTTATAGCCGTCGGATCGGTCGACGTGAGCCGTCGAATATTTTCTCAAGTATTATAAAAAATCTCATATATATTTGGTTAAACTTGAGATTTATTAATTTCTCAAAAGCTACACATTCTTTTTGAGACAGAGAGAATATAACATAGGCCTAGGCTTCAACTAAATACACACCACGCTAAAAAAAAAGCCCTAAATATTGTACCTAGGCGTCTCTGGTGGAGCTCTCATGCTATCTTTATACGTAGCCAAGTATCAGCGCCATCTGTCTTGTCCGTCTGTCCCTGGCCTTGTCCGTACTCAGCTGGCCGAGGGCAGCCCAAGGCCACGAGCTGTCGAGGTGGGCCATGTGTGTTGTTTGGCCATTGTAAGACCTTGTTTAGATGATATGTATCTCCCTTAAACCACATGTGTTGGAGTATATAATTTCTATTTTAATTCATTTTAATTTATTTGATTTGAGGTAGATACATGTGCATCTAAATAAGACCTAAAAGAGTGGTCACATGCTCACGTTTATGTTGCTGATCGTCTGAGCCGTTCAAAGCTTGCTCTCCCCTATGCGTCGTGAGGTACCTGGATATCTGCCCCCGACATATCAAAATCAAAGTCCTAGGTCTTGAACATATGTAAAACATCATAGTTTACAACTTTTTCTTCATTTGAAATTATATAGAGTCCCAAATATAAAAAATGAACTCCTCACATATTGAAATTTAATTTTTTATACAATTTCAGATGGAGGAACGACTAAAACCAAATTTGTATATCTTGAAGAATTACACAACTTTGTAATTCACATTTTTTCATCTAAAATAGTTTACCCAAGGAAAATTATGTTTGAATTTATCATATTTAAAATTCAAATTTCCAAATGACCCCGGTTGGAGAAATGACCATAACCAAAGTTGTAATACTGGACGATATGTACAACTTTGCAATTGAAAACCTTTTCATTTGAATTGTCTTAGAATTCCAAATACCCATTTTAAAATTGTGTAAAGTGAATACAAAGAGGAAAAATATGCTTGATAGACACAAGTTACTTTGAGGTGGAACAGTTAGAGGAGCTATGCAATACACGTATTTTTGCGTGAATAATTGAGATATGTGATGACGTGCGTGCGTGGCTTCCTGATGGGTTTCCCAAGATTATTTTTTCCTATGTTTACCAAATCAATGGTTTTTGGATGATTTGTGATAAACGATTTGTAGAGGCAACTATGATTTATTGTCGCCTCTACAAATCAGTTCAGCTGCCTTTTATAAATCATGACTTATCTCTCCCTACAAAGCGCGATAGCGCCCTGGCATGGGAGCCTACCCACGTGTCCCTTTGTGATGTTTTTTTTCAATCAGCTAGCCTATCCTCGTCGGCCCCTAAAAAGTTTACTTGGCCACCGTATCGCCACGTCGCCCAAAAAATCCGGTCCAACAATATAAAAGTAGAGGCGGCTCGTCCAGCCACCTCTGTATAACATATACAACTCATATAAAATGGTTTTTTAGCACATCACAGAGCTTTCCATAATCAGCTGCGGCAAGCCCCGACAACCAATCAGGAACATTGTCTAGCCAGAAAAAGGAGCGCTCGGTAGCAGATACCAAATGAGCACAAAAGTCTGCTTAGTTCCCTACACACCCAAGAGATTTTTAAATCGCTAAAACCCCTGCTCAGCTCTGCGATGTCGAAACAAAGGCCACCTATCATCGATCTCATACCAGCCTATCAACTCACCTAGAATGGTTGGTTGTATAGCAGTGTACATCCCTCCCAATTTAAACTAAAGCTAATAATTATGAGGCCTTTCCTTGTATGTCATTAAGAAATATGGTTATTCCTAGAATCCACTAAAAAGTTAGCACGGACCTGGTGCCATGACGCTAAACTTATTTGTCTCTCAAGCCATTCCATCCACTTTCGCTAATAACGGTAACTAACTGCGCTGAGAAAAGATTTAAATGCCCTCAAACTAGAAATAAATTGTGTTTTCCCACGTGCCACTCCCTCTCTCTGGCTGAGTGTTTTGGTGCCAGAGTGATTGTTGTTGATCATTTTTTACCACACTAATTTCAAATGATGGTGCTCGCGTTCGAACCGATGGCGATATGAAACAACCGTTTGTGAGTTGTCCACACTACATGCTTCCCAGCCTAATTGTAGATTTATTTATTTTTATGAAAATTGTAGCTCTAGTATTAACGACCGTTTCATCAACAAAATAATAATTAAAAATAAGAAAAAAATAGCTAGTATATGGATCATTAGAAAAAAAAAATGCTAAGTGAATAAGAAAAACTTGTACACAATTAGTTTTCTCGTTTCCGTGCCGCGTAGCCACTAGCGCCCTACCCAGCCCACGAGTCCACGACCATGCCCAACCGACGCTACCTAGACAGCGAAACAAAACGATCCAGGCGACCAGGCATAGGCGATCGACCAACGGTAATGCTTCAATTAAGACGTCCGCACGGGCCGGACGCGTGGCTAGTAACGACGCGCTGTGGCGGCGGTGCGTTCTCCTCCACTCGTTTTTCCACAATCTTATCCCCTCTTTTTTTTCCTTCTTTTTTGCAAATACATAGCCTTATCCCCTCGCGTCTCGCGCAGGCGAGCCTGCTTGCGACGCCGCGCACGCGCCTCTTTCTGCCTCGCGCTCCTTCAACCTCACCGCTGCTCCCTCCATGGCGTGCCGCCCGTGCTCCCTTCCCCCTCCTTCCCTCGTGCCACCACACCCTTCAAGCAGGGGCGACGGCGGCGGCCACCGGGGTGCTACTCCAGTGTCGCAATGCGGCCGCTAGCCATCCCTTGCCACGGGGGCCAGCAGTCGTCGTCCTCGGGGCGGGCAGCGGCGCGGTCGAGCGGCCCTGCCGGTGCCTTCCGCTGCCTCGAGGATGAGGAGGTGGAGCCCCTCAAGGACGGCGCGCCCAGGGCTCGCACGCGACGGCCGAGATGACGGCGAGGCGAGGTAGGAACAGGTGTTCGACGACTTCCTTCTCACGCTCGAGTGGTGGTCGGCGGGCACGCCCATCCATGGCACACCCATATGTTGCAATAGTGCATTTTCAGTTGTTTCAGTAGAATCATATGGTTGTTGCAAATGTAGAATGGAGGATCTGATGTATGTTTCATCTGATATTTTTCACATGTTTCACCTGATATTTTTCTTTGTTTCATATGGTATTTTGATCTTGTTTCATCTGATATTTTTTTTGTTTCATGTGGTATTTTCATCTGTTTCATAGGGTATTTTTATCTGTTTCATCCGATGTCGCCTTTGTTGTTCTTTTGCAGCAACATCTCTCCTTCTATCCTATGTTCCATCTTGATTGACCCAAGAGCCGTGGGGGGAGGGTGCGTCCAGTGCAGGGGAAGGGGCCGGGGATTGAGTCCCTGCGTGCTTGCGGTGGCATGAGCGCGGGGGAGGGGGAGAGTTCGCTTAGGGCAGGGGGGAGGGGCTGGGGATTGGGCCCATGAGTGTTTGCGGTGGCAGATGAGCACAAACGTATTAGGGAAACTATGGAGTGCGGTAGAGTAGGGACATGGGAAACACGAGCAGTTGCAGAGGTGATCTCCTGCTGTGTGTGGCAGGCGCTGCCGATTTTCAGATATGGGCGTCCGAACGTCCGGGCGCTAGTGACGCCCGTCGACCAAACACCCTAACCTAAACGATCACGCAGGTAGAGGGCTGGCGAATGAAAAGCATTTGCCATCTCCATCCCCCGTGAGTTCACAGTGGTAAACCAAGTTTGTTTGTTTCTTGCGTTACGAAAATGGAACTGTGCGTCGTAAAGTCGCAACATCCATGTTTAGCTGGGTATAATTCCGACTAATTGAATATTGTTTTTTGAGAAAAAGAAGATGAAACAATGTAAAATAAGCGAACAGATAACATCATCTCATCGCAGTATCACACGCGCTGCGTATCTGCCGACCGACGAACGCCACGCAACGAGGAGCTCGTCCTCCCGGCCTTGAGGCATCCCAGGCCAAGTCCACCCGCCGCCTTGTTCGCAGCTGCGTCGGACCCGGGCTGCTGAGTGCTGACTGACAGTGCACGCGCAGGGGAACAAGTGATTAAACAGATCAGAGATTAGTCGATTAAACGGATGGCAGATGAAGATACAGACGTGGAAACCTCGTACGTATCGTAAGCAATGCTGGAGGAGACGCTTTGATTATTCGGCAATGAAGGGTGTGCAAGCGTGCAGCACGAGGGAGTCAGAAGGAAATCGCCGGCTTGCCTAGACGCCTAGTAATAGCACACGCTGTCGTCGAAGCTCCCCGGCGTGCTTGCCGGCGGTAGGGGAGGAGGGCCGGGTCCCTTTCTCTTTTCCCTTCTTCTTCCTTGTACAACCACCTCAGAAATAAAGGCCTAGATGGCCATAGCTAGTAGCTATGAAGATGAAGCCACAGAAACGACCATGGAGCAAGTTGGAGACGACGAGGGGTCTGAGATTCTCCACCAAGATCAACACCAAATCCTCCTCGTCGTCGTCCACGCCGACGTCCGAGTCCCCGACTCCGTGGCGACGGGCACGCCTGTGGAGGCGGGCGGAGTTCCTCCATGGCCGGAGCCGGCCTCGTTGCTGGTGCTGCCTGGGCGTATGCCTTGTGAGGAGCAGAGCAGCAGCGTCGGCAAGCCTGGCGGATCCGCCGCCGCTGGTTGCTCGCCGCTGCCGTGCCCATGCTACTGCCAGTTCATGGAGGTTCCAACTGGCCGCCGGATCTGGCCCCTACAACACCTCGACTCCGTCGACGCTGCTGCATCGCCGGTGAAGAACAGGCGGCGCGCGGTGGCTCCCCGATCATGGTGCGCCGCTTCGTTTGGGAGATTTTTCCATGGCATCCGTGCACCACATGGTGGGTCCCACAGGCTGTCAAGTGGGGCCTGCAGTTGCAACGTGTGCTGCATGCTGTGCTGTGCGTTGTTCTTTTCAGGTCCCGATGACGACGCGTGCCTTTCATCAGGACGGTTGCAATCCTTTGCTTCATCTTTTTATTATTTATTAGTTCCTTCCGCGACTAGTGACTCGTACGTAGTGTTCTTAAATAGGAGCCTAAGTAGTCACTACTAGTCTTTCGAGTAGTCTAAGTGTTTAATAAAATTAAGACTAATTGAGGACTAATTAGTAGTTACTAGTCTCTCCAATCCAAACACGACGTTACTTTTATGCCGTTCTTATCCTTTATGTCCTGTTAGCATGCCGTATTAGCAGGGCCTCAAGTTTTAGCTACCAAAATATCTTGAGTCCCTTCGCTACGAAGTCTTCGCAGTGGAGAACTATTGCATCAAGGTGGGACCCTGTGGCGCCTACTATGTGGGGCATGCACCTGCTATGTGCGCCGCTTGCTGTGCTGTGCTGCCCGCCTTTGCCAGACCCAAATCGAAGACGCATGCAATAGCTATCGGCAATGGAGGCCATGCAGCCGCAACTCATGTCCACCATGTGTTGCATGTCAATTGTCATCTCTCCTATTTCGCAGCCTACGGTCCTGTCATCTTACGTTCTAGCCAGACAACTACTTTTATGGTGTGGGTTTGACAAATCTGTCTCCACCTGGGTTATCGGTTCAAGTTTCTTCTACATCCGGCGACGACTTCAACAATATCCCTCGATTGTCGGTTTGTTTCTTCTTCGACGACTTGACCGACCCGCTCTTCACTGACGCTTTGCGCGGTCGATCCATCCGGCTGCACGCGTCTATGACGCCTCTGTGTATACCCCTCACTGGCAGATTTGCCTTCTTCTACGCCCTAATCGACGTTGTTGTCTTCTTCAACAGTCTCAGGACTTTGATGTAACTCGGTCTTCTTTGAAAGACCTCTTCTACGTAATTTGGCTGCTTTAATATATAATATATACGGTTGTCAAAAAAAAAAAGAAGCTCCATAGCCCCACGCTCTCGTTGTCGTTGCACAGCCCGGCATTGCCGCCTCCGGCTAGCCCAGCACACCTGTTGACTCTGATCCCAGTGTAAAGCCGCGCGCCACCGAAGGGCAATATGGATAAGGATGAAAACGGTTGGATTCCGTCCGGAGACACTGAGACGTGACCAGTTTTGCGGATTACGGATACAAATTCGAACATTCTCCGATGATGGATACAAATACAATCTCACTAATATCCGAAAATATATCCGATTTTTAAATTTAAATTGAATTGAAAATTGTGTGTTAATACTTAATATATATATATATATATATATATATATATATATATATATATATATATATATATATATATATAGATATAGTTAACAACATTAATTATACTTTGAACGTCACCCAAGCCAAGCAGGCAGCGTTTGATGGACTGTGTCTCACACTCTCAACCTTCACCTGTGCTGTGGTCAGTGTCGTATATGAATCTTTATCCCTCGTTGCTAGCTAGGACTCAGGTGGGACTAAACTTGCTGGTCTTGTTTCTTGACTGCTTGCATTCGCATAGACCCAACACAAATAGTAGGATGTGTTGGCCCATGGCGAAGCCCATCGTGCAACTGCCTGCGGTGTTCCTCTGTCGTGAGCGGTCAGACAGGGTGTTCCTCTGTGCTGAGCGGTGAGACTGGCTTTGGACGTTGAGTTGGCTAGTTGGTGGTTATGATTAGTACTCGATGTGATTCTTTTTAGTAGAGCTAATTTCAGCATTTGAGATGGTATGACTTTTGTATGTACTCAAAACGTATTCATAAGCTATGACAATGTAACTCAACTTTAAAAAAACATGACAAATGGAACATGTATATGAGCTATTGATAATTTGCTTCTACTCGTATCATCTAGTTGTAATTAGGACTCATGGAGTGATCAAATTACTGCAACACATGTGTTGGGAATATTACCTCGGCATATCCCCAGGGAACTTATGGGTTTGCCGACCAGAAGACGGCCCGGCCCACGAGGCCTTACGGCACGCGACCAACCCGTCGTACTCGCCAAAGACTCCAAAGAAGCCTTGCTCGCCAAGAAAGATCATATCCTCGTAGATAAACTTGGATTCCTTACCTAAAGAGACCGATCGTAATCTGTTAGGATATGGAAACTGTAACCCTGCTTCCCGGCTATATAAGGCGAGCAGGGACCCCCTCCAAAACATACACAGACGATCCCCTAGATCTCATCTACGGATCTTATAACCTGGTACTCGTATCAATCCAGCCACCAAAACACAGGATATAGGGTATTACGGCGATTTGCCGGTCTGAACCTGTCTAAATCGTCGTGTCTACGCTCTCTGTGTTACGCTTGAACGTCGTCGCCACACCTCCGTCTACAATCTACTACCGTGGGGTACCCCTAGGTAGACTGCGACGCGTATTTTATCGACAACATGTTGTATAGATATATGCTACTTTTACTCAATATCCGGAGAAATATTCGTAACCGACCCTATCCGTGTCCGACTTAACCCGTATTTGATACATATTTATCCGTATTCGTATCCGAGACATCTGTATCCGTAGTTGTATCCGATAGCTATCCGTGTCCGAATCCGAATCCGAGAAAAAAATATGAAACAAATATAATATCAACAGTATCTGTTCGTATCCGATCCGTTTTCATCCCTAAATATGGATATTTTCCTTGTCTAGTTCCCCATGTCAGAGCTGCTAAACGGTCAGAATCAAATAAAATGTAGATGGAATGGTGTCTTCGACAAAAATGTTTAGCGTTATGGCACCAGAGTCCGTGCCAACTTTTTTAGTAACTTGTGAGAATCGACCATCTTTCTTAACGACACATATGAAAAAAACTCAATAATTATGGCATACCACCTATAAAAAGATTTGGATTTCCAAGGGAGTTTGGTCTTCCACACCTCCAACGTTCTACTATTTAGTACCCTACTATACATGCATGATATATCTATTCATGGATCTTGAAGTGAATTTGCCCAACATTTTTGGTTTCCAAATAAACTTGTGCTATTGTTCATTTAATATAACATGTTATAAAAACAGCTTCAGTTCCGCCCCTCACGGAGGTGTGGGTTCGCCGCAGCCTGACCAGAGCTCCGCCCCTCATGGGAGCTATGGGTTAGCCAGAGCACCACCTGTCAGCCATCTCCCGCTCTTCGTGAGAGATAAAGCCGGTGAGGAGGCCCATATGAGTTATGAAATTAAATGCTTATAAAACTATCGAATGAAACCTTCTATTGAGAGTAAGAGTTTCATGTAAGTTTTATTTTATTTTTATATGACATGATAGTCTCAGAAATAACGTCATAAAACTCACATTAAAACTGCCCTCGGAGGAGAGAGATCAACGCGAGAGGTGCACACGGTGATTGTACCGAAACTGTAACTAGAACGCTAAGGGCGTGTCCAAGGAAACAAATTGGGTAGAGACGGTCCTCACCACAACACGGTAGGGATGTGTAGCTGACACATAGACCACGGAATATCTAATTTACCTTGCAAGCGGTTATAATAACATGACAGCCTACATGTAAGTCGAACAATCTCCACCACATTTGGTAAGGGATAGGGATGATCCTTACTTAACTTTTTTCCGTGTCCAACATACTGGTGTACAAATCGCTAGCTAGAAATTTATTTATTCGTTGTTGGAGAGGGAGTGCAAAAAGAAAAAGAGCTAGCGAGCTCTCAAGCGGTTAGCTCTCATAGTATCCAATGGTCCTTCAGATTTTGTTTTCATATTTTATTTGATTTGAGCCAGCGCGCGATTTGTAAAGGTCACGAGACGCGGCCCTAAGAAGACGCAGATGCTACGTGGGATATGGATTTACATATATCTATGTACGTACACCTGCCGTTATAGTTTTCCAAACGGGCCAGGCATGATGGCACGAAACGAGCCCGACATGGAAAAACACGGCCCAAGAACGGCCCGGCCCAAGAGTCACCGTGCCAGTGCCAGGCACGGCCCGACCCCGTGCTCGTGCCTGGGCGGCAGGTTCGGCCCATGGGCTAGCACGCGGCACGACACGGAATTAGGCCTGGCACGGCTTTGGCACGACCTTGAGCGATGGTGGCCGTTAGATCCCCGCATCCTTGACATCCAACCGTTGGATGGGATTAGGGTTTGCCGTGGGGTATATAACGGTTGTTCCCCTCACCCAGTCACCCCCGCCCTCGCATGGCCGCACCGCAAACCCTAAATCGATCCCCTCCTCGTGGCTCTCCGCCTCTCGGCGTCGGCGGCGACCAGCGTTCTCCTTCTCCCCTAGGTCTCTCTTCTCCGATTCAGACAAGTGTTGGGATCACTTAGTGTTAGCTCTTGGAAGGTTGGGAGAAGTTGGAAGGCTGTTTGGACTAAGTTGTAAGGTCCGGACGCTAGGGTTTCGGTGTGTCCGGACCATCATGTGTGCGTCCGGACACACACCCTTGTGGACAGAGCTCCGGACGTTGTTTGCGGTCCGGACGCTCAGCCCTGGACGCAGCGTCCGGGGGTTGGAGCTCTCTGTTGTCTCTGGAGGAGATGATTCGGACGCGGGTGTTAGTCCGGATTGGGGCTCCGGACGCGCGTCTGGGTGTTGGAGGCTTACTGGACCCTCTCTATTTGGGGTCTGGTCGCTGGAGCCGTTGGTCCGGACCCGCACTGTTGCGTGCGTCCGGATCCACGTGGTGCACTGCGGTGCGCGCGGGAAGAAAGCAGTTTGAACCAGAGGGCGTCCGGACGCGTGGCTGATGGTCCAGTTGGCGCGCTGCGTGCGACCGGAGCCTGCGACCGAAGTCTGGCTCAGACCCGTTGGGGCTCGGTGGTGAAGGGGTCCGGACGCTATTGATGGTCCGGACCCCCTGTGAAAACTGCGTCCGAAGGTACGCAGAGAAGAGAAAAAAAGGGTGGAAACGGCTAGTGTGTGGGTGTGGGCTATATAAGGTTGTATGGCCGGCCCTTTGGGGTACTTCTTGCACATTCTCATCACACACACACTTGTGTTCATTTGTGAGAAGCCCACCATTCATTCCTCTCAACATATTTGACATATTCATCAGAGATTGAGTGAATCCATGTGCATTGCTTTTTGATTGCATACTAGTGGCACTTGGTGATCATCGTCATCGTGGAGCTCTTGTTATTCTTGGATGTTGCCACCTCCTAGACGGCTTGGTGCGACGGGGATCGTTGAGCGGAGGTAGGTGATTGTCTCCGGCTCCGATCGATGGATTGTGAGGGGTTCTTGAACCTACCCCACAGGAGATTCACGAAAGGTATCTCTAGTGGATTTCGCATAGCTTGGGGATCCCCATCTTGTGTTGGTTGTGCGGCACCCTTGAACGGGTTTGGCTTGGATTGCCAATTAGCGCGGGAACCTCCAAGTGGGTGTATCGCTACAACGAGGACTAGCTTGTTGGCAAACAAGTGAACCTCGGTAAAAAATATTGTGTCTCATTGTCTCTCTACCGAGGATTCATCTTGTGATTGATTGGTTTATCTCTTCACGTTGGTATAACCATTCTATCTCTAGCTTTGCATTGCTTTCTTTACATTCTTGCAAAGTAGAGCCTCTAGCTTAGCTTGGGTATCTTAGTCTAGTAGCACTAGTGATCTAGCTCTTGAGTGTGACATAGAACATATCTTGCTAGTAACTAGAATTGGTAGGTGGCTTGCCTAACCTTAGAGCTAGTGCAAACTTGCTTACGCCGTGTTTTATTCTAACAAGTTTTCTTAGTGTTGTTGTAGAAATTTTTTAATTAGGCTATTCACCCCCCCTCTAGCCATACCTAGACCTTTCAAGTGGTATCAGAGCTAGTACACCGTACTCAAAGGCTTAACAACCCACAGTGTTAAAATGACTCAAATCAACAACACCAAGAGGGCACCTAAGTTTGATGGCAAAAAATATAGCTATTGGAAGGCCTTGATGACCACATATCTTAAATCAATCAACCGGAAGATATGGTTGGTGGTCGACAAGAAGTTTGAGGTGGTAAATGAAGAGGCACCCACCCCGGCCGAAGAGGAGAAGCTCCAAAATAATGATATTGCCTTGAGTGCAATACATGAGGCAATCTCCAAGGAAGTCTTTGAACAAATCAAAAACTTGGAGAGTGCTCATGAGGATTGGAAGAAGCTAGAAGAGTCATATGAAGGGACTCAATCCATGAAGGGAGCAAAGGCCTATATCTTGAAGGAGAAGTTTGCTAGCTTCAAGATGAAGGAAGATGAGAACGTGCCCGAGATGTTCAATAGGTTTGAGGTGCTTGTCAATGACCTTAAGTCACTAGGAGAGAAGGTGGAGAACAAGGACTTCTCATTCAAGTTCCTAAGAAGTCTTCCCTCAAGATTTGAGATGCTAGTCACTCTATTGGTGAGAAGTGGATTGGACACAACCACACCAAACCAAATTCTTAGTGAGGTGATGACCGATGATACCTTTAGAAAAGACAAGGACAAGATTAGAGAGAACAAGGAAAAGAAGGATGACAAGAAAGATGAGAAGAAGAAGAGTGGCATTCAAAGCCACATCATCATCAAAGGGCAAAGCAAACTGTGATGAATCAAGCAATGATGAGTGCTCAAGAAATGATGATGAAGATGATGAAGAAGAGATGGCCCTCTTTGTCAAGAAATTTGGCAAGTTCATGAAGAAGAAGGTCTATAGAGCTAGAAGGAAGAAGAACTCCTTCAAGAGCAAGAACAATGACAAAAGATGTTTCAAGTGCAATAGCAAGGATCACTTTATTTCGGATGGCCCTCTTCATAGTGACAATGAAGATGAAAAGAAGGGCAAGAAGAAAGAAAAGAAAGAGAGCAAGATGTTTCTCAAGAAGAGCAAGAAGGGAGGCTCATATGTTGTCACTTGGGATAGTGATACAAGTGATGATGATGACTCAAGTGATGATGAGAAGAGATCAAGCAAGAAGAAGGCTCTTACTAGTATTGCTATGAAGAACAAGATCTCTCTCTTTGACACTCCATCGACATGCTTCATGGCTAGGCCAACTAAGGTACAATCCGATGATGAGTGTGACTCTAGTGATGATGATGATGAACCCACTAAATATGAACTAGTTGAAATGTTGGATGATTCTAAGACTCACTTTGACATCAAGAGAAAGGAGTGCAAAGCATTGCGAAAAGAGCTTCAAGCTCTTAAGCAATCCTTTGATGAGCTCAATCTTTCTCATGAGAGGCTAGAGGTAGCCCATGAGAAGCTTGGCAAAGCTCACTCTAAGCTTGAAAAGGCTCACTCATCTATTGTTGAGCAAAAGGAGAAAGAGCATGTCTCAACATGTAACATGGGAACAACTTGTATAAATTGATGAATCATTCTATCAACCCATCATCATCACCCCAACTAACCCTTCTTGTAGCACATCTAACTCTACCTCTTCTACTAGTGATGTTGTCACTTGTGACACTACACTAATGGTTGAAAATGAGACCCTTAAGAAGGAGGTTGGTAAGCTCACTCTAGCATTAGGCAATGCCTATGGTGGAGACACCCACTTGCTTAAGTGCTTGGGTAGCCAAAGGTTCTCCCTTTGTAAAGAGGGACTTGGCTATACCCCCAAGAGAGGCAAGGCGGCCTTTGCAGCTCCAAAGCCTCGCTTTGTGAAGAGCAATGGTCGGTTTTGCTCTAGTTGCAAGCAAGTAGGGCATGAAGAGCAATATTGCAAACTAAACCAAAGCAAGATAAAATTTACACATACATCTATTCTCTTTGATTCTAGTTATATGCTTACCAAGGGCAAGAAAGGTGTGATTGCTAAGTACATGGGTACTCCCAATGAGAGCTCAAAGAAGAAAGCTATTTGGGTACCTAAGTCATTAGTCACTAACTTTGGAGGACCCAAGCAACAATGGGTACCTAAGAAGAATTGAATCTTTTGTAGGTCAATTATAAAGCCGGAGGGAGGCATTGGGTGGTTGATAGTGGGTGCACTCAACATATGACCGGAGATTCAATAATGTTCAATTCTATCAAGCCAAATGATTGCAATGGGATTGAATCTATCACATTTGGTGAAAATGGCAAAGGGAAAGTCAAAGGGCTTGGTAAGATTGCTATATCAAATGACATGAGCATATCTAATGTGTTGCTAGTAGAGAGATTGAACTTCAACTTGCTATCCGTAGCTCAACTTTGTGATCTAGGCTTTAAATGCATCTTTGGAGTTGATGATGTAGAGATCATAAGTGTAGATGGCTCTAACTTGATATTCAAAGGATTTAGATATGAGAATCTATACTTAGTTGATTTCAATGCCAAAAAAACTCAATTGTCAACTTGCTTGCTATCCAAATCTAGCATGGGTTGGTTATGGCATAGAAGGCTTGGTCATGTTGGAATGAGGCAATTGAACAAATTAGTCAAGCATGATCTAGTTAGAGGCTTGAAAGATGTGGTCTTTGAAAAGGATAAGCTATGTAGTTCTTGTCAAGCCGGCAAACAAGTTGGAAATACTCACCCTAGTAAGAGCATGATGAGTACTTGCAAACCATTTGATCTCTTGTACATGGACTTGTTTGGACCAACCACCTACACTAGCATTGGTGGAAACAAATATGGCTTTGTGATAGTTGATGATTTCACTAGATATACATGGGTATTCTTCTTGAGTGACAAGAGTAAAACATTTGATACTTTCAAGATCTTTTTCAAGAGATGCCAAAATGAATTTGAAACAACTATCAAAAGAGTAAGAAGTGACAATGTTAGTGAGTTCAAGAACACAAGAGTTGATGAGCTTTGTGATGAATATGGAATCAAACATCAATTCTCGGCCAAGTACACACCTCAATCAAATGGGCTTGTTGAGAGGAAGAATAGGACACTCATTGATATGGCAATATCTATGCTTAGTGAATACAATGTGAGTGATTCTTTTTGGGCCGAAGCTATCAACACGGCTTGCTATTATAGCAACCGACTATATTGCCACAAGATGCTTGAGAAGACACCTTATGAGATATTGAATGGAAGAAAGCCAAATATTGCATACTTTAGAGTATTTGGATGCAAGTGCTATATCTTGAAGAAATGTGCAAGATTGAGAAAATTTGAGAAGAAATATGATGAAGGCTTCCTACTTGGCTACTCAACTACAAGCAAAGCATATAGAGTATGGAATCTTACTCATGGCATAGTTGAGGAGGTACATGATGTGGAGTTTGATAAAACAAATGGATCTCAAGATGAGAATATCAACCATGATGATGTGAGAGGTGAACCATTGGCCAATGCAATGAAGAACATGGATATTGGGGACATTCGGCCAAGGCAAGTGGATGATGAGCAAGATATTGAAGATCAAGTGAATCCTCCATCTAATGTGCAACTCAATGACAATGAAGCTAGTTCATCCTCTCTAACTCAAGATCAAGAAGCTAGTTCATCTACTCTACCTAATGATCAACCAAGTACAAGCCATCAACTTCCAATACTCCAACCTACATCTATTGCAAGAGATCATCCTATAGATCATATTATTGGAGATATCACTAGTGGTGTACAAACAAGATCAAGATTAGCTTCATTTTGTGAACACTATTCTTTTGTATCATCTATTGAGCCAACCAAGATTGAAGAGGCTTTGCAAGATATTGATTGGGTGAATGCTATGCATGAAGAACTCAACAACTTCACTAGAAATCAAGTTTGGGAGCTAGTTGAGAGACCAAAGAACCACAATGTCATTGACACTAGATGGGTTTTTCGCAACAAGCAAGATCAAGATGGAATAGTGGTGAGAAACAAAGCAAGACTAGTTGCACAAGGCTACACTCAAGTAGAGGGTCTTGACTTTGGAGAAACATATGCACCGGTGGCAAGGCTAGAAGCAATAAGGATTCTATTGGCTTATGCTTGTGCTCACAACATCAAGCTTTATCAAATGGATGTGAAGAGTGCATTTCTCAATGGGTAAATCAATGAATTGGTATTTGTTGAGCAACCACCCGGTTTTGAAGATGATAAGAAACCCAACCATGTGTACAAGCTAAGGAAAGCATTATATGGCTTGAAGCAAGCTCCAAGAGCATGGTATGAGAGGTTGAGAGATTTCCTCCTCTCTAAGGGATTCATTATGGGTAAGGTTGATACTACCCTATTCACCAAGAAGATTGAGAAGGACTTGTTTGTGTTGCAAATCTATGTGGATGACATTATCTTCGGGTCAACCAATCAAGAGTTTTGTGAAGAGTTTGGTAATATGATGGCAAATGAATTTGAGATGTCTATGCTTGGAGAGCTTAGTTACTTCCTTGGTCTTCAAGTCAAACAATTGAAGAATGTGACTTTTGTTAGTCAAGGCAAGTACATCAAGGACATGCTCAAGAAGTTCAATCTAGATGAAGCAAAGTCTATTAGCGCAAGGTTTCAAGCATCTCCTAGAGAGTCATTTGAAAGCCACAAAGAGGATATTGAGATATTTAAAGCATACACCTAATGTTGGGTTGTGGTATCCTAAAGGATCAAACTTTGAGTTACTTGGATACTCCGACTCGGACTATGCGGGTTGCAAGATAGAAAGGAAAAGCACATCTGGCACTTGTCAATTGCTTGGAAGATCACTAGTATCATGGTCATCAAAGAAGCAAAATAGTGTGACACTCTCTACCGCCGAAGCTGAATATATTAGTGCGGGGAGTTGTTGTGCACAAATCCTATGGATGAGAGCTATTTTGAATGACTTTGGAGTCAAATTCAAGCAAGTGCCTTTGCTATGTGACAATGAAAGTGCAATCAAGCTCACCAACAATCCGGTTCAACACTCAAGAACAAAGCATATTGATGTCCGCCATCATTTCATTAGAGATCATCAATTGAAAGGGGAAATTTTCTATTACTAGTGTTGGCACTGAAGATCAATTAGCCGACATCTTTACCAAGCCACTAGATGAGAAAAGGTTTTGCAAGCTAAGGAATGAGTTGAATATACTTGATTTCTCCAACATGAGTTGATGCACCCCCACTTATATGACATGCCTCTACTCCAACAATGCAAGGTAAAAGTTGATTTGAGAGCATTCATGCATACCTTATTAGGACTTGTACTATAGAGCATATAAACATCACTCATTCTTCTAGGGTCATTCATGAATAATAAAATATCTTTGATGCTTATATGGTGCCACTATAGCTTCTATGAGATGATATGATCTAGTGGTGGCATATGACATGTTGATGTGCTTGCAATCCTATTGTTTGCTCTATGTCTATGAACTCAAAGTGTTTAATTCAACATAGGCAAGATAACCATCTTAGCATGTGTGAAGAAGCTTATCTATGGTTTAAACCGAATTAAATATTTTGGTCAAGTAGCTTAGATCAAGCCAAAGTTAAAAACAATATTTCACCCCTATCTCACACTAAGGGGAGCTAAAACTTGAATATCTATAATTGGTCCCACCTTTTTGTGTCAATTAGATGACAAAGGGGGAGAAGTTTGTAAAAGATATCATGGGGGAGAAGTTGAAAAGTTATGGAGAAACATGATAAGGGGAGAAAATGAAAAATCAATTTTGAAAAAGAACATACAAATAGGGGGAGCAAGCTCATGAACACTATTGTTGCATTTGAATGTTTGCATCCTCATATGTATTATTACACAAGTACTTTAAATTGAATAATACACCCTTGTAGTTTCAAGTAATCTCTAGAAACCTTGCTCTTAATGTTGATCTCAGAAGGTTATCTAGTTGTTGTTGCAAGTGGTGTCTAGCTAATCATGGTGCTAAGGGTGATTAAAAATTCCGCACTCCGATGGTATCACACTTCAAAGGTCTACTCTTAAACCTTATCATCATTTGGTAGCTATTTACTCTCCCACAATGCCTATCTATACATATGTGCAAAACTTGAACCAAACTCATGAAGCACATATGTAGGGGGAGCTAATAACTATCAAAACCGAATTTGTGTAACTTGTCCAATTCTTGAATCTTTGATTAAAATGCTTGGACAAGCAACTCAAGTTCAAAAAATGATTATATTTCATATCTTTTTTGGAAGGGTTGTCATCAATTACCAAAAAGGGGGAGATTGAGAGTCCCCATGTGTTTTGGTTTTGTGTAATTGATGAAACCCACTTAAGTACTAACCTTGGATCTCTAAGTGTGAATCATGAGATAGGTTGGTACATACCATGTGATAGAGCAAGGTGAATCAAGTGGATGGCACAAGCTCTAGCATGGTGGTGGAAAGGAAAATGGTGTGAAGGCAAAGGTGATTGCTAGGAACCTTTTTCGGTTTGGTGATCAAGACATCATAGAGGATGTGATCACATTTCGGATAGATAGTCGTATTATCAAGGAGGGAGCTCTTAAGTATGATTACGGTTATCATGTGCCACTAGGTTCATATGCATTGCATTAAAATCAATTGAACTACTGAGAACAACCAACTTAATCAATATAATTGTGAACTAAAAGCTAACACACGTGCACAAGTGTTGGGATCACTTAGTGTTAGCTCTTGGAAGCTTGGGAGAAGTTGGAAGGCTGTTTGGACTAAGTTGTAAGGTCCGGACGCTAGGGTTTCGGTGTGTCCGAACCATCGCGTGTGCGTCCGGACTCACACCCTTGTGGACAGAGGTCCGGACGCTCAGCCCTGGACGCAGCGTCCGGGGGTTGGAGCTCTCTGTTGTCTCTAGAGAAGATGATCCGGACGCGGGTGTTAGTCCGGACTGGGGCTCCAGACGCGCGTCCGGGTGTTGGAGGCTTACTGGACCCTCTCTATTTGGGGTTCGGTCGCTGGAGCCGTTGGTCCGGACCCGCACTGTTGCGTGCGTCCAGATCCACGTGGTGCACTGCTGTGCGCGAAGGAAGAAAGCAGTTGGAACCAGAGGGCGTCCGGACACGTGGCTGATGGTCATGTTGGCGCGCTGCGTGCGACCGAAGCCTGCGACCGGAGTCTGGCTCAGAGCCATTGGGGCTCGATGGTGAAGGGGTCCGGATGCTGTTGATGGTCCGCAGGTACGCAGAGAAGAGAAAAAAGGGTGGAAACGGCTAGTGTGTGGGTGTAGGCTATATAAGGTTGTATGGCCAGCCCTTTGGGGTACTTCTTGCACATTCTCATCACACACACACACACTTGTGTTCATTTGTGAGAAGCCCACCACTCATTCCTCTCAACATATTTGACATATTCATCAGAGATTGAGTGAATCCAAGTGCATTGCTTTTTGATTGCATACTAGTGGCACTTGGTGATCGTCGTCATCGCGGAGCTCTTGTTATTCTTGGAGGTTACCACCTCCTAGACGGCTTGGTGCGACGAGGATCGTTGAGCGGAGGAAGGTGATTGTCTCCAGCTCCGATCGGTGGATTGTGAGGGGTTCTTGAACCTACCCCGCGGGAGATTCGCGAAAGGTATCTCTAGTGGATTTCGCGTAGCTTGGGGATCCCCATCTTGTGTTGGTTGTGTGGCACCCTTGAACGGGTTTGGCTTGGATTGCCAATCAGCGCGGGAACCTCCAAGTGGGTGTATCGCTACAACGAGGACTAGCTTGTTGGCAAACAAGTGAACCTCGGTAAAAAATATTGTGTCTCATTGTCTCTCTACCGAGGATTCATCTTGTGATTGATTGGTTTATCTCTTCACGTTGGTATAACCATTCTATCTCTAGCTTTGTATTGCTTTCTTTACATTCTTGCAAAGTAGAGCCTCTAGCTTAGCTTGGGTATCTTAGTCTAGTAGCACTAGTGATCTAGCTCTTGAGTGTGACATAGAACATATCTTGCTAGTAACTAGAATTGGTAGGTGGCTTGCCTAACCTTACGCCGTGTTTTATTCTAACAAGTTTGCTTAGTGTTGTTGTAGAAAATTTTAATTAGGCTATTCACCCCCCCTCTAGCCATACCTAGACCTTTCACTGGCGTCGTCGAGGCTAGTCCGAGCTCCATCTACATCGCCGGCGTCATCGAGGTAAAGTAATCCGCAGTTCTTATCTTTCTTCTTCTTTGAGTTCTTCTCTCCCTCTGTTAGCTCCGTCTCCTAATCGGCTAATCCATTGAATCTTTCTCTGCTCGTGTGAACTGTGCAGCCGGTTGAGGCAAGTTGCCCCTTCTCCCCTCAACCTCAACCCATCTGATGAATCGGTTGAGGCTTCCTAGCCTGCGTACCATGAGGAGTCTGTGAGGTTGCGCGACCTGCCTGAACAAGATGAAGACGACGACATGGGCGACGAGGAGTTAGAAGAGCTGTTCGGGTCTAGATCTAGAGCTGCAGCAGGTCAACCGATCGACCTTGAAGTTGATGATGGAGCAGAGGACCAAGGCGGCAACGGTGAACGAGATGAGAACGCCGACGATGTAACACGTCCGACTACCTCGGATGTGTGGAAAGACTTCAAGAAACTCTTCAGGAAGGGTTCCAAAGGTAAGCTCGTCAGGTATGCCGCTATCTGCATCCATTGCAAGAAACAGTACGCTGCTAGATCTGCAATTGGCACTAGTAGCCTTCGTCGTCACAGAGATAAGTGTTCTGTTAGGCGAGAGAAAACTAGGTCTTTTAGTCAGTCTCAGATCTCTTTTAATCCTGATGGTTCTATGCATAGTTGGGAGTACTGTCCTATGCGTGCTCGTAATGAACTGTGTCGATTCATTTCTAGGGTAGATGTTGCTATCAATTTGGGTCAATCTGCTGCATTTGAGGATTACATTAGAAATGCACATAATCCTAAGTTCCAGGTTGTCTCTACACAAACCACCACCAGAGACTTAGCCAAGATGTATGCTGATAGAAAGGCTAAGCTTGTTGAGTTACTTTCTTCTGATAAAGTTAATTGTGTGTGCTTAACCTCTGATATATGGTCTGAGAAAGCCAAAGAGGACTATCTTAGTGTAGTTGCTCATTTCATAAACCCTGATTGGCATCTAGAAAAGAGGGTGCTTGGTCTGGTGCTTATTGATTGTTCCCATAGTGGAGAAAACATTGCTAATAGAGTTGCATCTCTTCTTGGTGATTATAGTGTTCTTGCTAAAGTGTTTGCTGTTACTTTGGATAATGCTTCATCTAATGTCTCTGCTATGCAAAAACTGAGGCCTATTTTTTCTAAATATCTTGGTGTTGATGTACCTATAGAGGATCCAAGAAACCCTAAACATGAATCTGCTGTTAGTACTATGTTTTTGCATCAGCGCTGTGCATGCCATATCATCAACCTCATTGTCAAAGAGGCACTTAATTTTCTTAAACCTCTTATTGAAGTTTTTAGAATTGCAATTTCTTTTTTATACTCATCTAATAAGAGGATTGCAAAATACAAAAGGCTTTGCATTGCAGCTGGTATTAGGCCTAGGAAATTTCAGTTGGACATGGATATAAGGTGGAACTCTACATATCTCATGCTTAAGACTTTGCTTCCTCACAAAGATCCTTTTACTACTTTCATACATGCCAATTATCCTAGAGGTGAGAATGGTGAGTTGCTTCTTAAAGAAGAACATTGGTCTGTTGCTGAAAAAGTATTTGTGTTTCTTGAACTGTTTTATGATGCCACTATTGCCTTGTCTGGTGTCTACTATCCTACATTTCCACTTATGCTTCATTATCTAGTTAAGATTGCTATACACTTGCAAAATTATGCTAATGACATTCACATGAGAACTATGATTCAACCTATGATAGACAAATATAATAAGTATTGGAGGGACATACCTTTGTTATATTCTTTTGCATTCACATTGGACCCTAGAGCTAAGATGAAAGGTTTTGCAAAGTGTTGAGGAAACTGATGAACCTTACCAGTACAGATTACACTGCTTATCAGGTTGGCACTAGAGCAAGGCTTACTGATGTTTACCATAAGTATGAGGAGAAATATGGAGATGTTAGGTTGAGGAGGATTTTCCCTCAACCCCTGTCTGGTAAGAAAAAGGTCTGCTTGTGATAAAATTTATGATGATGACACACCTAGTTCTGGTGGGGGTACTTCATTGCTGCATTCATCTCTTAATCTGTCTAGAGATACATCTGCTACTGCTTTGTTGCAAGCTGCTACTTCTAAACCAGCTTCTAATGCTTCTAAACTTGTGTCATACTTGGACTGTGACAATGTTAGCTAGTTGGATGATTCATTTGACATCTTGAGATGGTGGCATGAGCACAAACTGACATATCCAGTGTTGTCCATCATGGCTAAAGATGTTTTGACTGTTCCCTCTACCATATTTTTAGAATTTACGTTTAGTATGACTGGCAGGATCATCGAGGAGCGGCGGAGGAGGCTAAATCCGGAGACGGTGGAGTGGCTAACCTGTATCAAGGACTGGGAGATGGCTGAGGCAAGGCTGCAACATAATGTTGAGGACCAGGAGCTGGAGGAAATGTTTGAAGATCTTTATCTTGATGGAAACGAAATTGATGGCTGAGTCATGGCAAGGCAAGACCTAAGTCCTCCCACATCACTTATCTTCTTTTGCTAACTGCATCTAAGTATCTAACACTAGAAGTGTTCTTCATTTGTAGCTGTCCAGCTGGGAGCTTGAACTTGAACTCTTGAAGCAAGAAGCCTTGAAGCACATCTTTATTACTTTGTCTTTACATTTAGGTTAAACTTGAGCACTTGGCTCTATAATAGTGTAATGAGACTTGAACAATCATGTAAGAACACTTAATGGGGCATGACTGTACTCTTTTCCTGACTAGAGTTTTATCTCACAAGGGTGAGTTTTACCTAACAGGTTTTTAATGAGGCAGCCATTGCACATGCTCCATTCCTCCAAATATATCTATTTTCTTATCTGTGTGTTGTTTTTAGTATTGCTGTTAGTTGATATTGTCTCAAATCTGAATTCTGAGTGTCAAAGTTGTGATTTGTGAACGTGTGGTAGTGCCTGGGCCGACACGGGCACTGTGTGCCGCCGTGTCTGATGGCACGGCACGACACGATTTTTACTCTTTAGTGCCGTGCCTGTGCAGATAGTCAGGCACGATGGCACTAGCTGGCACGGCACGGTGTGCCGTCGTGCCGCATAGTGCCGTGCCGAAGCCGTGCCCGTGCCGTGCCGTGCTGGGCGGCCCATTTGGAAAACTATACCTGCCGTAAGTGGCTAGTGAATTATTCATTAAATTTAAATTATCAGGAATTAAAACGGATACCCTTAAAATACAGATAATTTATATAGTTGGTACATGTAGCTTGTTGGGGACCCTGCATGTATGTCCAGGTGTGTTCACCCGTACAGACGTACAGTATGTACGTACTCCAGTTATTAGCTAGTATTGCGGGTTAATTCGGGACCCTGCAGTTCGTCTTCCTGATCTCCAACTTCCTTCCCTGGGGTGGCAGCAGGCTGCTGAGCTTGACCATGGCGAGGGCGAAGTCCGAATTCCACTTCGCCGGGTTGTCCTTGTACTCATCCAGCTTGCTGGCGGCGGTGTCGTCCGTGCGCAGCACCCAGTCGGACTTGAAGAGCGCCTTGTTGACGAGGTTGTTGTGGTAGTAGCTGTTGTCGAGGACGCCCCTCTTCGGGTTCACCCCAATGGCGACGGGGTCGTAGACAGCTTTCTTCTGGAACGCGTCGGTCGCGTCGCGGACGTTGTTGGGCACCGTCGGGTTCTGCCCTTTATCAAGTAACGCCAGAGGCGTGGTCTCGTTGAGCGCCGCCAGGAAGTCGGAGTCGATGGGCGTGGCGGTGGAGTCGGTCGCCAGGCGGTCCTTGTAGGACGAGAGGTGAGCGACGCCGATGGAGTGCGCGCCGGAGAGGGCGACGAGCTGCTCGACGGGGAAGCCTCGGCTGTTGAAGTTGTCCTTGAGCTGGTCGACCTCGAAGTCGGGGCGCGGGAGGTTCTTGTCGGCGACCTCGGCAGACGAGACGACGCCGTCCATGCGGCCGGCGGTGAGGGTGTAGAAGATCTTGCCGCCGCTGAGGATGTCGGCCGCGTCGCGCGCCGCAAAGACGACGATGTCGGCGCAGGAGACGTTGGTGCCTACCTTTTGCTTGATGTTGTCGATCACCAGGAAGCCGTCGAGGCCGATGTTGTTGGCGGCCTTCTTCTCGATCTTGGTTCCGTAGACGTCAGTGTACGTCTTGTCTAGGAGCACGGAGCCATCACAACCCTAAATTAAAATTTGTGTGACACAACATTAGTATTATCGATCGAGTGAGTCTTGTGTTTTGGACCGGAGCTCGTGCGATATATAGTACTGTATAATGCAGTGATGATGTCGTCCTAATAAAGGAGTATGATCAACAAGCAATATGTGTATATATGCATGTATACTTACATTGACCCAGCAGTCATGGAACAGCAAGCGAACAAGGGCGGGTCCGATGCTGGGGTTGCTTGCCATGGCGTTCTCCACTTCCTTCCTCACCTTGTCCTGGACTTTGTCGTAGTAGTAGCGCCCGGCAGCCGACTGCCCGGTGAGGAAGGCGAGCAGCACGAGCATAGCAGCGACGGTGGCGTTGAGCTTCGCCATGGCGTTGTGCACGACCGCTAGAATGGTTTAAGTTGGCTAGCTAGCTATCGAGAGCGAGTTGGTGGGTGTTGTGTGCTGGGAAAGCTTGTAGCCGAGGGGTATTTATAGATGCGCTGCATGCCCAAAGTTGCCGAGGGGTGAGCGCGCGGCCTGATTGCAGACAGTACAAGTTCTAAATTGTTATTATTGGTAGGTTAGGCATACGTTGCTTGTCATATCCATGCATGCATTGACTTTACAGGCTAAAAAACTAGGGTCAATATTGACTAAATGGCGCGTCAGAACGTGCAGCTCAATCATGCATTACAACGACGACGCTTCGCGCGCTTTGTGTCTGTGTCTTGGTGATCTATCGAGTATCCATGCAAGTAGAGAGGAGTAGGAAGACTAGGACAGCTCTCGACAATATACTCATCATCACCACATCACCAGTCTAGTGTCCAATCAGTGGCAACGAAATTTCCTCCCCAGCAAGCGTGTATTATAAGTATATATATATATATATATATTATATATATATATATATATATATATATATATACGTGCTGCTTGTTTTTAAGTGATCCTGTCGTCTGTATATGGCCGGAGATGGAGCCTTGATTATTGGTTCTACCTCCTTTATTAATTTGCATTTGGTCTTTTGGGCTCCTAAAACAGTCAGAAAGGATCACACACCATATCTACTAGAGATCAATCCTAAATGGGTGTGTGAACAATTATGCGCTGGATCCATGTGCAACGACCTTGATTGCTGTGCAAACATATATATATCAGAGCTGTGCTACACAACCGGCGGTGACGGTGTTTTTAATCAGGGAACATTGTCATATACAATAATTTTGAGCCTCCAGAATTTGCTTCAAGATTTGTATGCTCTCTATGTCATCTTTTTCGCCTTTCCATGCATGGTTCTCTCTAATATGATAGTGCATCTCTGCACCCATTAGGTTGGCTTTCAAATTAAAGAGAGTTATACTAGTATTTCACAGGCGCCTTTTTTTTTTTAAAAAAAAACAGATGGCCTGTGTCGGGCAGTGGTCATCTGTTTTGTGCTTTCTTGCATCAGCTCAGGCAGCAAAGCAGCCCACAATGCTCTCTACTCGTCGCCTGAGAGCTCAGGCGACTGAAGCTTAGGAAACATGCAAATTAAAAGGTTAGTGTTGGGGTGGTAGAATGGTGTTGTGGTGAACAATAGATCGATTGCATCAACTGTAGAAGATTGTGGAGGAGTTGCTAACCAATGCAAAGGTTTAAAAAATGATGGGTGAGCTGTATATATAAAAAGATTGAATTGGGTCCAAGAAAGCTCCCACCTTTTTTAAAAGAAATAACTATTGCTAGTTTTTTAAGAGAGAAACTATGTATTATTTCAGGTTTTTAAAATGAATAAGGTGGCATATGTTCAGCGATGAATAAAACCTCCACTATGTGTGTGCTGGATCGGAGTGGATTCATAGGCACAATATTTGAATAAACCGATTGCTATATAGTGGGTTGTGCCGGCATTAATTAGGTTTGACATATTGTGAACGCACCATCTTAGAATCATAACATGGATGAGTATATACTTGGCCAGAAAACTCACAGTACCCAACAATGTTTAATATTATCCACAAGAAATAACAAACAAAGATTGCAGATGTGTATTAACCTCAGTTTCTCTTAATGTAGAGTTTAGGGCACTAGTAGAAAACAATCTACTAGAGTGGAACCACCTAGTTGCAAAAATAGCTAATATATGCAAATGTGGAGACTACAGAAAACATGTTTATTTCATAGTAAACTCAATGTACATATACCTTATCACTAATGGGTTAAAAGTTTTACAAATAGTTTTTGCCGGTTAAAGATACATTCGATGCTTTGGTTCTTTAAAATAGTGGATATTCTCACCAAGGATAATTTAGTAGAAAGGAATTGAAATGGAGATAAATCATGTTGATTTTGTAGCAACCCAAAACTATTCAACATATTATCATGTTGCTTTTGTAAACTCAATGCTCACATATATGTTATGTTTTTGTTGATTCCATACGGTGTTAGGAATTAAGTCGCCTTGCAATGCCCTAAACCTATTTAATGATTGGTTTTATTGGAAAAGATAAAACTTTTCGAATCCCTTTTATTGGCTGGTGCAGCGCCCATTTTATGGTTAATTTGGATATCACGGAACAAAGTTGTTTTTGACAAATAATGTTCACCAAAATCTTTTGCAGATTCTATTCAGAGAAATACACATTGCCTTTGTTTATGCATGGGCCCGATTCCAACAGTGTGAAGATCGATAAACACTTATGTTGGGGTTTGCCGTACTTTTGAGACTACAACATTGAGCCTCTTTGCGCCCTTAGATGGGTCTTGATCGAATTTGTTTTGCCATAAATTTTTATGCTTTAATTGTTAGGTTGTAGTGGGATAATTAAATCCTTACTTCTTTCGACTATGTTAAAATAGATGGCTTGTGGGTTTAGTGGTGTCGATTCAGATATAGACATTGACATTGACATGCCCTTGAGTCTTTAATTCCAGAGGTGTCTTTGCCGAGTGCCAGGATAGAGGCACTCGGTAAAAAAAAAGAAAGAAACAAATTTTCTTTGCTGAGTGCCATACTAAACAAATTTTCTTTGCTGAGTGTCATATTGGCGACACTCGGCAAAGATTTTTTTTAAAAAAATAAAAACATTTTCTTTGCCGAGTGCTAGGCAGAAGCACTCGACAAAGCTTTTTTTTTTTAAAAAAAAACTTAAAATTTCTTTGCCGATGTTAACACCATATTTTCGTACGGTCATATGTATGCTTATAAGGCCCCCTAGCACACCTTCGGATGATGTATTTAGGATGGATCCGAGAGATCGACTAGGGAAATATAAGGTTATAGAAAGATCTTTCGGCCGATTACAACAGAACGTGCGCGACAATCTCAGCACTGGAATGGATTGAAGCTCAAGTTATGTTTGTTTCCTTATTATGAGGACTTGTGTGACGGCCGGTTAGGGTACATGCTATGGTCTATAAATAGCAAGGCTTAGGGAATGAGAGAGACATCCAATCAATAAAATACACAACTAGTTCGTAGTTTCCGACCTCCGGCCAACCCTATGAGTAGGAGTAGAGTAGATTTCGGTAAACCTTCGACGGACCGGGCTGCATCGACCAGATCGACCCCCTGTTTGCTTGTAAGTTTAGCTTCGGTTCATGTCTCGTTTGTACGGTTATATTGTGTAACTCGTGCAAGCACAGTATGAGCTAATTATTGGTTTGAATCTATTTTTCTTAGGGTTGCATTGCTTCAATCTCTAATGAATTGTGGCTTCAAGCTAGTTATCGACTCTATTAGATTGATGATCTAATAGATTCATTAAGCTATCAATATTGTCTATTAAGCTACAATATCTTGCCCGATCTCAACTGATGGATTGGCCTGCGCTTTATTCGCTATCTGGATCTGTTGCCTCCAATGTTTCTGCTCTTATACTTAGAGAGCCGATAGATCTAAGATCATATTGGCTAATCTTTTGGTTGAGACCGTTCGGTCGTTAGATTGATTTGAGGGTGGTTGGATCTAGTTTAACATATGTGGTACGACTGCATCTACCGGACCCCACTGCTGTGTGTGTTGAATTATATCTGTTCAACCTTAGATCCGTCCGAGGCTGAATGTATGGATCTTGTTCAAGTCTTATGGATCCCATATCGGCTAACATAGCCGGTTTGGTTATGCTTCATTCATACGGTGCATGTACTTTGCTGTCTTAATCTATTATATCTATTGAATGTACTGGACGTGGCTTCGTTTGTTTACTTTTATGGCTGCATGGAAACACCCCAATGCTAGTAAACAGGTCAGGTTATCGGGTTAATTGTTATCATGGCTGAATGAGAACACACCTCTGTTGATGGTTAATCTTTATCCGATGTATTTGATACATCTGATGTTTTGAGTCGACAATGTTGCATGTATCACATCTTTACTTTACCATTGTGATATGATCGGTTAATTTGTACACCCTATGCATGAATATCCTATGATAGTCGTTTACACATTATCATTATGCTTTAAACTGTTCGGAGTTGACTCTTTAGTCAATATCATGTATTCATCGGCTATATGAGTGACGCACATTCATGGGACTGTCTGACAAACAACCGGCAGGTTCCATAATTTGATGTTTCACTTCCTTGTCAATTGCAGGTCAAATTGACTGGCACGCCTGAAATGGATCCTGAAGTGGCTTGAGCCGCTTTAGAGATTTAGGAGATCAAGCTTTACTGTTGCACGGCCTCCGCAGGTCTTGCGCACTGTGCTGACACCGGAAGACCCCATTTTTGACGTCAACACCCGAGTGTTGCACTCGGTAAAGAATAAAAAAGAAGACGACGTCTCCCGCCGGACGACGTCAAATTTTGCCGAGTGTCCTTGATTTGGCACTCGGCAAAGCGGCCTTTTCCATGAGCAAATTCGCCGGAGCCTCTTTGCCGAGTGTTGCACTTGGCAAAGAGGCTTCACCGAGTGCAATACAGCCTTTACGGAGTGCAAGCGACACTCAGCGAAGAGGCGACATACTGTAGTGTTTGTGAGGTGATATGTAGAAAAAAAATACAGCTTTGGGTTTTGGGAATAAACAGTCATCTTCCCCATCACTTGTATTAGATATATACTCCACTTAACACGTGCCCCGTGCCCGTACACGTGGTGTTTATATATATTTGATATCGCAAACCCTAGTGTATAATAATGTAATAAGCTGTTGTCTTGTTGCGTATGTTTTCCACGGGCGCGAGTTGGATCCAGACGTGCTTAGCCGTCGTCTCCAGTCTCTCTACCAGCTGAGTTTCATGCGATGCAAGTTATACCTAGAGCCGGCAAAGCCATATAAAAGAGGCAAGTATATATATATATATATATATATATATATATATATATATATATATATATATATATATATATATATATACACTCTTGTCTCGTTCGCCGTCGTCCATGAAGCATGCTTTCGCTGTCATTAATTATTCATCGCCAAGGGAGATCATTAGTGGATTGATGCCAACTCGATCACTTGCATGCATGGCAAGATTTTCGTCAGTCGTTTGTCGGGCATATATATGCAAGCTTACTTGGTGAATACTACACGTATTAATTACGGTATACTCCTATATGTATGCATATCTTGTTTGAATTCTAGCTACCTACCATTAGTTTGAGCTTCAGCTACCATATCAGCGCTCGTGCTATATCGTGACCACGCAGCTAGCCAGAGTAACAGACTAACAGTGATGAGTTACGACTACGTACGTACGGCACGACGCAGCATTTGGGCATGCAGAAACGTATTATCCATCCTCGTTCACAATAGATAGAGAGAGAGAGAGTTAAAACTTGATTATTCAAACGTACAATGGACAGCATGTAATTAAGGTCTTCATCATGCATGGCAACTTGGAGCAAGGTCGATGCCGTATGCGCCAAAACGGGAGCGACTTTTAGTGATCCATTGGAGCATGAACGGCGTCCAGATTAAACGCGGTTTCTCCCCCCAAAAAAAAAAGATTAAACGCGGTTTCCCTTTCGAATGAGTTGGGAGAAAAGGGGACTCTGACTTTTGGTCAAAGTGGCCACAAAATCCAAGATGTGATCCACTGATCCCCACATGCATGTTGTGGTTCACTGTGTTCAAACTCCGATCTCAACCACTTCGCCCTTCTCATGGAAGATTATAGGTATCACAGCTCGCTCGTCTCATTTGTTAACTATTATTACTCCCTCTAGGCCACAAAGAATGCCATTCTCACTTTTTGAGAGATCAAACATTTTTAACTTTGATCAATTATATATAAAAATATTAATGTTTATAATGCATAATTAATATTATTAGATAAAACGTTGAATATTATTTCATAATAAATTTGTTTAGTCATACAAATATTACTAATATTTTTCTATAAAACTGATCAAACATGAGAAAGTTTCATTAGCACATATCTTATAGCGTCATTTATTTTGGACGGAGGGAGAACCTAGGTGAATAAGATGCAATCATTTTAATTTATTTGAAATTTATTCCAATTATAGCTCCTACTTTTCATGCTAAGCATAAATGTCTCCAACTGCGTATCACTACTACAGAAATCTTTACCGCGACGGGCAAAACTGGTTTTCCGCAGCGGGCAAACCAGTCCGACACCGTGGAAACATCACGGTAAATAGGACATTTACCGAGGCGGTCGCCTGTTGCCCGCCGCGGTTAATCGGTAGAAAAAACAAAAGAAAAATCCCCAAAAACACCCAAAATCCGCTACAGATCCAGGCCTAGACCCAGATCTGGGCCTCGCGCCGCACGACGCCGGGGGAGCTCCTTGCGCCGCGCGCCGCCGAGCCTCCATGTTGCGCGTGCCTACGCGCTGCGTGCGCCTCCTCCTTGCGCTCCACGCGCCGCCATGGCTATGCACAGCCCGCGCCGCCGAGCCTCCACGCAGCCCACACCGCCATGGTCGCCGCGGATCTGGGCCGCCATGGCCGCCGCCGCTCACCGGCCGAGCTCGAGGAAGGGAAGCAGGGTCCGCCATGGCCGCAGCCACCGCGAGCCGGCTGAACCCGCGAGAGGGCCCTCGCCACCCGTCTGCGTCGCGCCACCCTCCGTGTGGATCTGGGCCGCCATGGCCACCGCCGCTCGCCGACCGAGCTCAAGGAAGAGGGAGCAGTGGCCCGCCCGTGCGGATCTGACGCGTCGTGGACGCCGCTCGCGCCGCGTCGACCTCCGTGCGCATCTGGGTACCATGGCCGCCGCCGCTCGCCGACCTCCGCCGCATCTGGGAGCCGAACCCGCGAGCCGTCGTCACCCGTTTGATCCGTGGGCGCCGTGGACGCCACACTCACTCCATGGACGCGCGGCCTCCCGTCAGGAAGTGAGTGGGAGGGGGAGGGAGAGAGAGAGAGAGTCTGCGTGAGGAGAGAGTCTGTGTGAGAGAGACGACGGGGAGGGAGAGAAGGAAGTGGGGAATGAGCTACTCGAAGCCCTAACTCGTTGTATATATACTAATGCGTGTTAATAGGCCGATGTTTGGGCTGTTTGGGCCACTTGTTTACCGTGACGGACAATATAACAAGTCCGCCATGGTAAATCGATTTACCGCAGCGGACAACTTAAAATGTCCGCTGCGGTAAATACCCTATTTACCGCAGCGGACACATTAAGATGTCCACTGCGGTAAATCGATTTACTGCAGCGGGCAAAAGTGTCCGCCACGGTAAATGAAGAATGTCCGCCACGGTAAATTGTGTGATTTACCGTGATAGGCAAAAAGGGACGTCCGCCACGGACGGCAAAACTGCGACGCTGCGGTAAATCGTTTTTTATTAGTGTATAGGCTGTACCTATGGGCCGATTCGCTGCTGTCCCAATCTGTCTCGTACCAAGCGGAGATTGCTAAATAGACATCATATTTTCCCTGTTTGCTTAGGTGTGCCCCGCTAATAAGCATCTTCTCTCTCCTCTTACTCATTTCTCATGCTAGCTCATTGTTAGGGTTAGAGTTTAGGTTTAGAATGGGATGATGACTAACTCCCAAGTCAATTTGTAGCTCGTGTAGTGTTCGACATTGCTACACTATAAATAGCTTTTTAGAGGCGGTCAAGTCCTCTTTCTAGAGGAGAGGTGCTCGATCACCTCTAGGAAGAGGCCTCTCTTCATCTGGAATATAGTAGATGCACTGAAAATGCTCGTCTCTATAAAGAGAATAAAAAGAGCCCTAGCTCGCATGATGAGCCCATCGCTAATATCGCCATGCCATTCATGTCGTCGTCGTTGCCGGCCATGCCATCTAATGTGGCTGCCATGATGTTGACTACAACGTAAGATATGATACGATAATCTTCACATCAGCATCATCCTCACGCCATGGGCTCCTCGAACCTAGTTGCCACAACATCGACTCCATTGTGCATGGTGACGTGTTGGTATTCACGCCATTGTTGGCCTCATATAATGGGTTGCATTGGTTGGACGTTGGTGCCCTCGCCGCCTCACGGGAGCCATATCTTGTACTATCACCTCGTTTTGCGGCTGCGCTACCACCAACATACCCTCATGTGCTTCCTCGTTGCTTATGCTTCAATTTTGCCTTCCCAAATTGCACTAGTAGAAAAACCGTTTTTGCTGGCGCCCCCCAAAACACACCACAGACGGTTTTGGGTTGCACGCCGCCTGTGGTGTGTTTTGGCCCGGGCGGACTTTCTAACCGTCTGTGGAGAATTATTACCACTACCGCCAGTGTAAATAGCACCATTTACACTGGCGGTTGGGCCAGTGGTAATAACTCTCCACAGACGGTTGGCAGGCGATTTTGGAGGTCCAGATTTTTCAAAATACAAGGGGAGGTTTTGATCTTCATTTCTTGGAAGGAGGTAGTTAAAAAAGGTTAGTTTATGTCCCTTTTGCCTCATTTAGCTCATATTTGCTCAATTTGAGCCACATTTTGGATCTAGGGTTTCACTATGAGTGAGAGAGAAGAATACCTAGGTGTTAAATTTAGTTTATGCTATATATATTTACTTGATGTTTGCTCTCCATCTTCATGTTTGCTTTTTAATTTAGTTTATGCTATATATATTTACTTGATTGTCATGAATCAATGTTGTGTTAAAATAGAATGTACGTATAGAGGGAAGAAGGGAAGTGTAGTTTTTTTTTAGTTTTTTTAATTATTGTACTTAGGTTTTTTGTTATGCTTTTTTTATTTCTCAATTTATTTCATCCACTATATGCACTTATGTTTCATTAATTTTGTGTTTGTAATAATGATACTTATGTTTTTTAATTTAATTATGATACTTAGATTTTTTACTTTAATAACTAGCTAAATAATCTCTAGCTAGACCCTAGCTAATAATCACTAGGTAAATCATAAATACTTAGCTAAATAATCCAGTTACCTTAGCTAATAATCCCTAGGTAAACCCTAAACCCTAGCTATTAAACTCTAAACCCGAGTTAAATCCTCTATAAACTTCATTTACACAGACGAGTGTGGCATTTTGATTTGAGGACTGTTGGAAGGAGGTGATTTTGGAGAGTCACATTTATCAAAATACAAGGGGGGAGGTTTTGATCTTCATTTCTTGAAAGGAGATTGCTAAGAAAGGTCAGTTTTAATCCATTTTCTTCAAGTGATCAGGTTGATTAAGATGGTTACATAATACTTGTCGTTTCTCCCTTTTGAAAGTCAGGTATTGATCGATGGAGAGGTCATTCTGGATATATAAGTTATCAAGGCTAGATGAATCATACATACCCGAGGTTCATAAGTTTATTGATGCCGCTAAAAACCATGCTTGGAGAACAAAGAAGACGCACATACATTGTCCATGCATGGACTGCAAGAATGTTGTTGTATTTGATGACCATCAACAAATCCTTTCTCATCTTGTCCGTCGAGGATTTATGAAGGATTACTTGATTTGGACAAAGCATGGAGAGGAGAGCTCTGTGCCTTATACAACTGTTAGCCGTGCAAATATCGACGCCGATGGTCCAGATATGCTTGTTGACGGTGGGTTTCAGTTAGTGCACGAGACACAACAACATGTCACCGATGGTCCTGATCATGGTTCCGCTGGAGGAATTGAAGGTGTCGGAACTGATGTGATGCAAAATAATATGACTGTAGAAGATGTAGAATTCCTGGAGGCAATGTTGTGTCGTCATGCAGAAGATCCATCAATGTTCTTCAAGAAAGGTATGGAGGCCCTGATGAAGGCAGCAAAAAAGCCTTTGTACGATGAGTCTAAGGGTTCCACTGAAATCCGCATATTTGCAGTGTAATAAAACAGATTGCGTGAACAATCCACAATATTACACAGATTTCAGTCGATAATCATTACCAAACTTCGAGCACAAGAGGGCAATAGAAGGGTTTACATTAATTATTACATCGCCATACTGGCAGAAATCACACTGGAATCAATCAAAGTAGCAACGCGGGCGAAGCGTCGGGATCCTCTCCAAGCCTGAGGCTAGCGACGAGACTCCTAATCCTCCTCCTCATCGTAGTCAACGTCTTGTTCAACCCCTGTTTAATGTCTATCAGTACGGATTGTTCTGGTGCCACATTCCCACCAATGACATATTTGTGGAATTGGATGCAACAGGGTATATCAAAAGACCTATCTTTGGCTGTTGGCTTCCTATGCAAGATTCATTAATTACTTCAGTAGTATAAGTCATAGTTTAGTTGTCCAAATTCATATTCCATCCATCCATCCCATTCCGTCACACACATCTCACCACACCTCACACTCATTCGACGAGCCCAACCTCGCTCTCGAGTCCGTCTCAGCGGCACACTGCTCCATCAGAGCACACTACCAGAATCATATATCAACCAGGGGGAGAAGAGAAGACACCACTCTCTATCAGCGAAGCCGGTCACAGAAACAGGTCCATAGCCGACAAATCGGCTATGTATCGATCGATCAAACCGTACGACACTCTGCAGTATGTTATACAATACCACGGGTTCTGCCATCATCGACATACGGAGTCGTCTAGGCTAGACTCCGGCCGCTTGCTAGCCTAGGTCGATGCCACCCTACCACTCAGCCCTGAGCCAACTCCACGTACCGCACGGGGGCGTTGAGACTGTGAGGCCTGGTAACCGGGCCCCGGGGGTTACCAACCGTCTCGAGAGGGTGTGGGACGCAGTCCCGTACCTGTCTACACTAATCCGCTTACTTCCAAGTAGTAGTGGCGCCGCCCTACCAAGTAGTTCGTCCGTCTCCACAGGTACACGTGTCGTGTACTGATAGGCTGGCTGACGTTGGCATGATGTCAGCATGATGTCACAGTTGACCGGAGTGAACACAGTGGCTCGAGTGGGCCAAGCAGGGCTGGATCTGGGTCAAGTTAGAGCAGGGTCGGCCCTACACATGTCAAGCAGAGGTTGCGTCACGTGGCTCCTTGGGCCTCCACTAGGCTCGGTCTACACAGAGGTGGTCCATCATGCACCACAGGTGTGGGTCTAGTTGACCGCAGGCACACGGCCTATGCACCGGGTGCACGCATTGATGTTCACGTTCTGGCTAACGTGCACTAGGTTCACCGAAGGTGCTGGGTCGGCGGGGTCCACAGGTCAGTCACTTGGTCTGTATGGAACGGGTCCACGCGGTCTTCTCCCTTCTCTTTTCCTCCATTCTTTCTCTGCTTCCAGCCGATGGCGGCGCCTTCCCCGGTGAACAATCGGGACGGCACCCTGGTGGCTCGGGGTTCAAATTCGAGGGTCCTTCCCAACCGCGCAGCCATGGCGAACACATTGGTACGCTTGGTTTGGTCTATAGGGTCCCCGATGACTGCCGGCGAGGTGAGCAGCGGAGGAGCTCGCCAGCTTTCGCAATCCACGGCGCAGGTTGGTCTCGGGTTTGAATTGGCGCCGAGGTTAGTCTCTTCAGGGTCACGGGGCTAGAGGGCAACGCGAGTGGGGTCATCTGAGGTCGCCATGGTACTCAGCAGTGGTGGACAGGATCTGCGGCTCAGCAACAGCGCTCCGGCACAGCTGGGTTGGTCTGGTGGGGCCTTATGTGCTCCGTTTGGCTTGCGCGCAAGGCATCAACGTGCTCGGTTCAACATGCCAGGTCGCCAAGGTGGTTCACAGGGGCTCTGGTTAGCCCTGTCCTCATCGACAAGTTCACAGAGCTCGGACATGGCAACGGTCCATCTGGCCAGGGTGGTCGGGGGCTCATCGGTCACAACCAACTACGCAGGGGAACTCGGGTGGTCACAGTGAAGCTCAAGTACTTGTCTGTTGGGCTCGGGAAGGTCTTGTTCGTTAGGAACGCCCATCGCCACGAGAGCGCGACCATGCCGCTCGCCATGGAAAATAGCGAACTAACTTCTGTGTTTCGGTGTCTCAGGGGTCCGTTTGGTCAGGGCAGGTCCGTCCGGTGTTCGTGTGGGTGCGTGTGTCCGAGGGTCTTAGCGGGTGAGTCTCCATGGTTTCCCAGGTTGGGAACGCCGACGAGCTCACCCGGCGAGGTCTGCATGCTGAAGCTCGAGCAGTTCAGAGAACGTGTACCGTGCGGCCGATGAAGTGTGGCTACCGATACAGTGTCGTGTCGTGGTAGTGCAGCTCCGGAAGCCGTGCAGTGCCGCACAGCTCCTTGTCGCCGCAGCACCGAGGCACTCCGGGAGTGTCTTCTTCCTCCTCCTTGCTTCGGCCCGCTCCTCTGCTTCTTCCTTCTGCTTGGTCCTTCTCGTTCCTCCTCCCTCTCTTCTGCATTGCTGGGTGCGTGTGGTTGTGCCGCAGCGGCGGCGCTGCTCTAGGGAACCCTAGCGGGCTCGGGACAGGGCTATATAACCGATGCAGCCATGGGAGCAGGTGAGCTCGGCCGATCCGAGGGCTTGGGCGGCGGGCGTCTGATCCAATGGTCCTCAGGACCTTCTTGTCCTCCAAGTTGAGGAGGGAGTAGGCAGGGGCAGGGGTCACGCGATCGGCGTGTTTGTCAGAGGTCGTTGGGGCCTGCTGGTTGCCAGTTGCGTGGTGTGGTCCTGCCTGTGCGTCCGCAACGCGTGAGCGAGCAGGAGGAGAGGGATGACATGGGTGACCCACTGGTCAGCCGGTGTGAGAGGAGGGCTACGTGAGGGCCCGCTGGTCAGCGTAACAAGGCGAGGGCGCGGTCGCTGCGCACGCGAGCGGCTGTGCGCGCGGTGCTGGACCCGCGCGCGAGTGGGCTGAGGCGCGAGCTGGGCTGGTTTCCAGGCCAAGCTGGCCTGTTTGCTTTGGCTTTTTCATTTTCTCTTTTCTTATTTCTTTTACATATTGATTCACGTATATATGTGTATATGTATTTGTATGACTTTGTGTGTATAAAATACGTGTATATATATGTATACAACCATCTCACTTTATTTATTTATTTATTTATATATATATATATATATAAATACATGTTTAATCATTTAAAGTGTGTTTTATTTAGTTCACTTTACTTGTGTTAGCATAACATTGCAAAAGCACTAAGAACAACATCAAGCATGGTTTAAAGATATAAAGACAGGGCAATTATATTAGTGCAAGTTAATTAAGAAGTCTAGGGTTAGGTGCTAATTTTATAAGGAAAAACTAAGTCAAGTATAACAACCATCACACATTAGCATAATATATTCAAAAAAAATTATTGGTAATTTTCAAGTGTGTCAAATTTTCGGGATGTTACAGTCTCTCCCCCTTATTAGAATCTCGACCCCGAGATTAAGAAGTAACGTACCCTTCGAAGAGGCCAGGTGGTTGAGACGCCCGCGTGTTGCGAAACATGGAATACGGGGTGTACTCCTGCTAGCTCATCTGGTAGTTCAATTTGATAAGCGAGTGGTCCAATTCTCTTGCAAATCCTCTAAGGTCCTACAAATCTTGGAGCAAGCTTTCCTTTCACGTGGAGTCTGACGGTACCTCGAAGTGGGGATAGCTTAATGTATATGTAGTCTCCGACTTTGAACTCAAGTTCTCTCCGTCTCCTGTCAGTGTAGCTTTATTTTCTACCTACTCTGTGCTATCTTGAGATTCCCTCGGACTTGAGCAACTCCTGCTTCAATCTCCTTTATCTTTGCCGGACCGAAGAATGCTCTTTCTCCAGGTTCCCACGGGGTAGGTTGCGTCCTTCACGAGAATGGCCTCGCCCACGCCCCCGCCTGACGGTGGGTGCGGGTGATGGGGAGCGGTTCGAGCGTGTAGATCGGTGGTCGACATCTTCTGTAGTAACCGATAAGGCTTGTGCGTTGGGTATCCACATATGACAGTGATGATAATTTAATTATTATTATCAACTTAATCATTTAGTGTCAATTAAATCATTTAAAACATTTTTAAACTATCCAACACTCAAACAAAGAAGCATGAAGATCCATAAGAGGTATTAAGATACAATCACTCATTACATGGGTTTTATTACATAGCATGTCTCTAGCAGGTACGCGCAGATGACGTGCGGGAAATCGCACTATTTGCAGGTAGCATATCTCACGAAGGTGGTGCTAACAGGTCATCATTTTAGAGGTGGCTCTCAAAAGGGTGTCGAGTATAGCAGAAGGGATACGAGAATCAGTAGTTTTCATCTCGTCGTTCGTCATGTGCTGTCTGGTGAAGTCTTGTCCATCGATGGGCACTCGGTCAAGTAAACGGGTAGAGGTCCAAGTGGTGGTATATCAAGGTTATCCATTCACAAAGTTTTGAAAACAAATTGTGTCAGCAATTCCAATAGAAGGTAAGCCGTTCCATAAAAGGGATGCAAGGTCGGTACTATAACCGAAGAGAGTTTATTTTTCAAAATTTTCAAATGTTCTGCGTATCGGGTTCGTGATTGTGGGTCCAAGTTCTACGGTCTCTGTTGGTATTTCTTATGACTATTGGATAAATCCACAAGCGCACAGATTATACCGCTGTAGAATTTCACCAAGGAGTATTTCGATGTATCGTAATTTGTATTATCCCAAAGGAAAGCCTTGCTAGAAATGATAATTGGATAGAGATCCTAGAGAGCACCTCAACTTTAGTACCAACTAGTATAGGGGGGGGGGTATATGATAAATGTGATAGGAAGGGGTTGATGAATGAAGAATCTATGGTAAAGGATACTTAGAACGGACCTCAGAGACTAGCTAGGTGGGATGACAACGAGAAGAGAACAGGGACTCCTATGTACTTCACTCTACTTCAATATATTTGGCTAAATAACTAGTCTAGACACTATAGTTTGTCTTCTCAATACATGTATGACAGGCGAGGGGATAGATCAGTAGGAGGACAAAACTCCTACTGGACTGTGCCCTCTTCTTACGAGGGTCTTACCTTTTAAGAACTTTCCTAAGAACACATGGTGGAATACAAAGACTAGACAAGGCTGTCACCTCTTGCTAGCTACCACAAACAATCCGTGCAGCAAGCGATAACCAAGGATAGGATGATGTATAAGCACCACGCTTACACACAACTTACTACTTTGACTACGATCAAATAATCAAAGCACCCTATAACAGGCAATGATCGCATACGGGAAAGGTCACAAGGATCACAGACTATGGGTGTGAAGGCTATTAAAGAGCAAAAGCTTATAGCAAGACTATATCTAGTATATAAATGCTCAAAGTAAATACTAAGTAAAGTAAAGAGAAAGATATATATTGAATAAGTTAAAGTCTTACAAAGAAGGAAAGATACAAGAGCTGTACCAGACTCTCCAGAAGACAACTCCGGAAATCCCGAGGACAGCTCGACTCAACTCTAACTCCCACTCTAGACTAACTCCTAGAATAATCTAAGGAATAGAGCTTGTAGGCCTCTTCTTCATGATTAGAGAGGGGGGTGTGACCCTCTATTTGTAGCAGGAGGTGGAGTAGGGGCTACTCCAGCACCACGTCAGCGATCCAGGGCCTTCCATTCTCCACCCTTGGATCCAACCGACCTTGGAACCGACCAAGGCATAAATGGTGGTGATCCAACACGTGGGGGAAAGGTGTGGCGGTTGGGGGGAGCCAAACCGACCTAGGGGGCATTCGGCCAAATCCCCCTATGGCCAGTGGGCCCTCACTTGCCTCCTTGGATGAGGTCCCACCAGTCAGGGACTGAGTGGGGCCTGTTTGGGCCCAAAGGTGATTCAACCGAACCCCCCCCCTTGGGGTTTCTGGCCCACCTCTGCTGTCCTGAGGCTGGCCCGACTTGTCATTGGTGTTAATTGCTGGTTCTGAGTTGGTTGTCACGTTTATCTCCTTGGTGTGGGCCCATGGATCCATGTGCTTTGCTTGTGAGCCGTTGAGAAGAAACACAGAGTGATCCAATGGATGGATTCCACTCTAGAGTGCCTCTCTTGGATCATGGTCAAGAGGAGAGAGCATGGTGGGCCCATATGGCTCTCCTTTGCTCCATTTGTTCATTCATGCACTCAAACACTCATGGACATGTGGAACTAGTTATTTGATAAAGTATGCTCATGATGTGTTTGTTTATCCTTGATCCTTAGATTGGTGGCCCCATTTTAGCTATGTAAAAGATGGTCATAATTTGTGCCAACAAGATCCCCCAAACTTAACCTTTGCTCGTCCCGAGCAAACAATCAAACTTAGCTCGATGGATCAGGAGTTGCTACTATGCTTCATATTTCAAGAGTACTAAGACTACAACAATCATACTTCTCTTTTGAATGGAAAAGTTAGCAATAAAGACTCACCCATATTACCTTAGTCCTTCATGGGGCTTATATCTTTATCCTTTGGCTTGAGAGGTTGAGAGATAGAACAACTTGACTTGAGCACTAGTTTTCTCATTCTTTCACAAGTTTCATACCGGAGGTTTTGCAAGATTTTGTAAAAGAAAACTTAGTGTTCCTCAAATAGTACTCTCGAGTCGCTCATAAGGTGTATGATTTCTCACCAAGGCATATATCAAAGTTTGCCTTCTTTCTTCCTATCTCTAAAGCTTATGTGGAGTTTTAGGTAGGGATCAAAGATATAACAAACTTACCTTGCATATATTGTAAAGTCAAATTCCAGATCCGAGGAGAGAAGTGTCATAGTCTTAGATCAAGATGTGCAACTGTGTGGAAACATGGCAAATGATCAATACTCCTATATGTGGATAATCTCTCTTTTCTAAAATTATTTTGAGACATAGCTATCTTTTTAATTTTTCTATGAGCTTTGAAGATGCTCATTCATTTCATCATTTTTTTTCAAGAGAGCCTCATAAAGATTAGGACTTTAGAATGCCCTTGAATTTTTCATAATTTTGCATAGTCTATGTCTCATTTACTAGCACTATACTAGAGAGAGAGTTTTTTTTCTACTTAGAGCATGGAGTATGAACTATGTGGAAATGTGAGGCATGTTTCTGCGTACTTCCAGTGTAGAAGCAGCATGTATATGTGGTGTGCATGTGATCTTGATCTTGGGAGCATGATAAATCTCTCAACAAGGGTCACAAAACTTGACCAAACTCAACACAAAGCAAGCGGCTTATGTAGAAAGCTTATATCATGAAAGATCATGTATGGCTTTGGTAGGAATTGTCACCATTGAGGAACAACAAAGTGTTTTTATCATTTTAATAAATAAGACTCCGATAGTCATTCTTGCTTAGAACAAAATTATAGCAGCTCTTATCTTGTCATATCATGTCTCACAACAACTTAGACTTAGTTACGGCATTTGCAACCCACAAAAGTTTGAGGTTCATGATGGTTTCTTTTAAGCCAAATAATCCATACTTAAAGAAGTACCAAGTTGTAAACTAAGTTCTAGAGAAACACTTAGCAGAGCAATTATTCATCATTTCCATAGGAGATATTATTTTTCATGGAATATGTGAGAGTAGAGTAAGAGAAAGTCTTTTTATTTTATTTTATCATATGCAGATTTTTAAATGCAAAGCTAAGATAAGCAATAGAATGCATAAATGTAAATGCTGAAATTAAAAACTTACCTTAGTGGGGAGAGAATCTCCCCCAAGCTTGTCTTTGCTTAATAATGCGGCGGATGTGGATGTTGTTGCCGCCAAAAGTCCCAATACCGCTGTTGTTCTTCTTGTATTGCTTGAATGTTCTCGGTGGTTTGCTCGACGATGCGTGCTGTTTCATTGTGCTCAACACACAACTCACCCAGGGTGTTGGTGAGGTGATCGAATTCTTGCCGCAGCCCACGATGCTCCCTGTCTCATGTGGACGAGAAGGATGGTCGTGCTTGTTGCGGCCGTGATGGTCGAGGAGGCATGCCACTAGAAGTGTGCATGGGATCGGAAGATGCGTCGTATTCCTCCTCGCCAATAGCTCCTTGGGAAGGACCACCTTGCTCAAGATGAACAAAGTGTAGCCCCTCCTGAGCTCTCCTGTTTGAGCCTGCAAAATCTCTTTGCCCACTTCCTTGATCTAAATCAAGGGTTAGTTTGCGGGTCCTATACAATTGAAGTTGCCTATTTGGAAGAGGCACCTCAATTGTATGGCCACTGTAAATCATTTTAAAACACCATTGGCATCTCTTTTTAGCATTTGAACATGAGCAAGATATTGTTCTGAGATCATTGCTAAAGGAGCAGAGATGTAAACAAAGGGGTTTGTGCCATTTAGCAAACTCATGGATTCAGCAAGACGAGTAATTAAAGATGTGAATTGAATAGATATATTACTCTCAATTGAACTTTGCCAAAATTCCACTAAATACTTCACAGGAGAGATTCACATTTTATTTACCATGGCGTAAAGTAGTTTTAGTTCCATGTCACTTATCAAGTTAGCATTACTTCCAGGAAACAAAGTCATTTTCATCCAAAGAAGCATGAAACGAAGAGTTGGGTTGTGAATTTCCTCTGGCTTAGGATTTGAGCAATCTTTTAGAGTAGATATAGAGAACCAAAATTTCCTTTTGTTGAAACTACACATGGTAGGGTCTAAATCAATCAAGCATGAATTATCAAAGCCCAGAGCAACAATTAGATGATTCCATGATAGACTATGGTTTTGATTAAACATGTGAAAAGATATTCCAGCATTAGAGATTTGGAGAGAGCTTAGAAATTCTGCGGTTAGCAACTCAATTCCAAATTCTTCTATTTGCCAAAAGCTAGACCAACCAATAGAGGTAAAGATAGTTTTGAATTCGGTGGTCATACCTGCGTTGGAGAGAAGACTTGGATCCAAAATCCATGTGTGCTCAAAAGATCGATCCCGAAGAGAAAGGTACCTCTGATACTCTAGTTGGTTGAACCAGAGTCCGCTTTGCTGATCATAGGTTGTCATCGGGGGTACCAATAATGCCTCGACATGTGGTACCTCTGTTGGTACTTCCTCCTCCTGAGGGTGTTCTTCAGTTTGGAGGTTCTCCCATGTGTATCGGGCCGAACCTCCTCTTGTTCTTCTTTGGGAAGTATCCTCGGATTGGTGGGAGCGTCGGGATGAGCTCCCACTCATAGCTTGCTTCATTTTCTTGAATGCAGATGTCAATAGGTTCTTCATCTTCAAGAGAGGAAGAGGGACACAAGAGCAAGACTAGAGAGGGGTATGTGTATGTGGAGTGGATTTCTAGTTTGCCTTGTGGGGAGAAGTTTGAGCTAAGAGAAGCTTGATGAAGACAAGAGATCTTCTTGTGGGCTAGTGAGAGCAACAATACTTCTCTTTGGGAGCTAATAACTTCTCTTGAATGTAGAGAGAGGAGAGAGCAAGGCAAGGAGAGGCTTCATCTAGAACTGAATTCTTGTTGAGGTGTGAGGGAATGAGCTCTCCTTGCATGGGGTTTTATAAGGGAAGGAAGTGGCACCAAGGGGGTGCCATGGAGTGGTCAGCCGACCACCCTTGGGCATGCCCTTGGGTGCCATGATCACATGTCTAGTGGATTCCTTACACAAAGCAAAAGAGAGAGAAGGAGGTGACACAAAGTGGTCGGCCATCCCTTAAAAGTAGAGATTCCAGTCATGCTTTTTCTAGTGCTTGGTGAAAGGTGAAAGATGTGATATAATGTGATCAAAAGCTAAGCTAAAGTGGTCAAGATTCTCCTCTTTAAACAAAGGATAGTGGGGAACAAAAGGTGTGTCATGCTTTGGTTGAAAGTGATTGATGTGTTTTCTTTTTCAAAGCATGACAAAGTGAAAGTGAAAGTTGGTTCCCCACTTTGGACATGGAGTAGTGGGAGACAAGGATGTGCCATGCTTTAACCAAAAGAGATTGATGTAGCTTAAAGCATGACAAGACAAAAGAGATGTCTCCCTAAGAAAGAATCTGAAATTTGGGAAGCTCACCTCCCAAAACTTGAGATGCTTGGACAAAGGATGGTGGAGAGGAAAAGAGGGATGGAGATGGGGCCTCTAGGGTGTTCAGCCGAACCCCTAGTGCTCCATTTTATTTTTCTTTTTCTTTTTCTTTTATAAAGGTCCCTAAATGATCCTTAATTAAATAAGCCAAAGTGGGATGCATAAAGGTGTTCGGCGGAACACCCCTATGACCCTACTTTTTGTCAAGTTTTAGTGCTAAACTAATTCTCAAGTTTTATTTAATCTATCTTTAGTTTTCTAAAATTTAAGTATGAAAATAATTAAAGGTTTGAACTAAATTTAAGAAGGGAAATAAAAGATAACTACCGATTTACCTTTCGGCGAAGACTCCTTGAATTTAAGTCCTCGGAGTGGGACTCTCCTTCTTGTTCATTCCTCGGGTGCACTAGATGACTCTGGAGGCGGAGACCGCGTTGTGTGCACCTCTTTTGTTTTCCAAACCTGTCTTGGATTGGCGGGTTCATCCTTCTTGAGTTCTTCGATCTTGATCTCTGGATATTGCTTCTTTTTGCGTGGAGCTTGAACTCTTCTTTTTGGTGGTTGTGCTTTGGCCTGTTTATTAAATTTATAACCATTGAAGGCACATTTTACCTTATGACTTGGGAATTGGAAGTGGATTTGGCCCGATCCCACGTAGATGACCGCGTTGGTGGTGTTGAGGAAGGGCCTTCCCAAAATGACGGGGACTTCCGTGTTAGCTCCCATGTCCAGGATGATGAAGTCGGTGGGGATGTACTCATCTTGGATGTTCACCAAGATATCCCTTGCGAGTCCCTCGGGAAACCATATTGTTTGATCTGCCATCTGCAAGCGAACACATGTGGGGACCAAAGGTCCTCCTAACAGATTATCATATATTACCTTGGACATGATGTTGACGCTCTATCCAAGATCACAGAAGGCGGTGTGGAACGTATGTTGTCCAATTGAGCACTTGATCGTCGGGAGGCCTGGATCTTCCTTCTTCATGATGAAGGGAGGATCGAGAAGATAGCCCCAATAGGAGCGAAGTGGAGGCTTACCGAACCTTGTGTTGACCATATTTACATGCTTAATTGAATCTTCTGGTTTCCTAGGAATTTTACCTTGTTCCATAGATGGCATAGCTGGTGCTAATTGAGCTAGTTGGGTTCCTAGCATTTTATTAAAGCTCAATTGATTTTTCATAGCAGTTGTAAAGCTATCCATTTTCTCACCAAAGTTTTCAAGAACTTTATCAGTGGGAATCCTTTTTCTATTTATACCATCACTAATCTTAGATTTCTCAAGAACAAGATCTTTTAACGAAGGCTGGTTATTGTAAGAATTGTAATTATTGTCATTACCATTACCTCCATTACCTTGGTAGAAAGGGCGTGAAATCCAGCTTCCTTGTTGTTGGAGTCGATACCCATTGTTGTTGTTGTTGTTGTTGTTGTTGTTGTTGTTGTTACTGTTATTGTTACTGTTGTTACTGATGAAGTTCACGTCCTCCTTCAAAGTCTCAAGGCAATTGTTGCCCGAGTGATCATTTCCTCCGCACACCTCGCACCATGGATCGGCTTCAATAGCTTGTGCGGTGGCGACTGGGTAGATGGCCTCTCGTTCCTTCTTGGAACCTTCTTCTATCTTCTTCATCAGGAGGTCCAACTTGGCGGAGAGCATGTCCACCTCATTAACGGTGTGCATACCTCTCCTCTTTGGCTGGAGACGTTTGTCACCCCATCCTTGATTGATCACCATTTTCTCGATGAGGTCCTTGGCATTCCTTACTGTGTGTTGGAGAAATGCCCCTCCAGCGGCAGCATCAAGGTGACTACGGGCCATGCTAGTCAGCCTATGGTAGAAACCTTTGATCAAGAGCCAGTCGTCTATCCCATGATGAGGACACGCACGAACGTACTCCTGGAGACGTTCCCATGCTCCGGGAATTGTCTCATTAGATTATTGTTGGAAGCTTGAGATCTTCCCGCGAAGAGCATTGGTTTTGCCCGTCGGGAAGAACTTCTTATTGAGGAATGCGTTAGCACACCTCTCCCATGTAGTGGTCTTTTCTTTGTGGGCGTAGAACCATTGCTTCGCCTTTCCCAATAGCGAGAATGGGAAAAGACGAAGGCGAATGGCGTTAGACGCCACTCCCTTGATAGTAAAAGTGCCACACAACTCCATGAAGTGCTGGAGATGAGCATTTGCATCTTCATGGGGCTTCCCGCAAAATGGATTGGCCTGCACCATATGGATCAAGGCGGGCTTCAGCTCGAAGGTGGCATCTCCGAAGTTGACCTCGGGACCCTGAGCTACGTGGGTAGCTGACGGAGCCGAGAAGTCAGAGATCGCCTTCTAGGCCATAGCTTCTTTGAGTGGTGGTGTAGAGCCTCCTTCCTTGAACGGAGTCTGGTTCGAGAGGAACCTCTGAGGGGGAACTTGACGACGTCTAGTCCTCCTCAACAACTGCTCTGGGTCTTCAAGATAATTTCTTGGTAGTTGGAAACCGCTCATAAACTGTCTGGCTTCACAAAAAGGAATCCCCTATGACTAATTGATAACTAAGTTAATGAGAATCTCTGGATTCAATCTAATTAAAATTTCTTGGCTAAGCTTTCCCCGGCAACGACGCTAGAAATGCTTGTTGGTATTTCTTATGACTCTTGGATAAATCCGCAAGCGCACAGATTATACCGCTGTAGAATTTCACCAAGGAGTATTCTGAGGTATCCTACTTTATATTATCGCAAAGGAAAGCCTTGCTAGAAATGATAATTGGATAGAGATCCTAGAGAGCACCTCAACTTTAGTATCAACTAGTATAGGGGGGTAAATGATAATTGTGATAGGAAGGGGTTGATGAATGAAGAATCTACAGTAAAGGATACTTAGAACGGACCTCAGAGACTAGCTAGGTGGGAGGACAACGAGAAGAGAACAGGGACTCCTATGTACTTCACTCTACTTCAATATACTTAGCTAAATAACTAGTCTAGACACTATAGTTTGTCTCCTCAATACAAGTATGCTAGGCGAGGGGATAGATTAGTAGGAGGACAAAACTCCTACCGGACCGCGCCCTTTTCTTACGGGGGCCTTACCTTTTAAGAACTTTCCTAAGAACACGTGGTGGAATACAAAGACTAGACAAGGTTGTCACCTCTTGCTAGCTACCACAAAAAGTCCGTGCAGCAAGCGATAACCAAGGATAAGATGATGTATAAGCACCACGCTTACACACAACTTACTACTTTGACTACGATCAAATAATCAAAGCACCCTATAACAGGCAATGATCGCATACGGGAAAGGTCACAAGGACCACATACTATGGGTGTGAAGGCTATTAAAGAGCAAAAGCATATAGCAATACTATATCTAGTATAGAAATGCTCAAAGTAAATACTAAGTAAAGTAAAGAGAAAGATATATATTGAATAAGATAAAGTCTTACAAAGAAGGAAAGATACAAGAGCTATACCAGACTCTCCAGAAGACGACTCTGGAAATCCCGAGCACAGCTCGACTCAACTCTAACTCCCACTCTAGACTAACTCCTAGAACAATCTAAGGAATAGAGCGTGTAGGCTTATTCTTCATGATTAGAGAGGGGGGTGTGACCCTCTATTTATAGCAGGAGGTGGAGTAGGGGCTACTCCAGCACCACGTCAGCGATCCAGGGCCTTCCATTCTCCACCCTTGGATCCAACCGACCTTTGAACCGACCAAGGAATAGATGGTGGTGATCCAACACGTGGGGGAAAGGTGTGGCGTTTGGGGGGAGCCAAACCGACCTAGGGGGCATTCGGCGGAATCCCCATATGGCCAGTGGGCCCTCCCTTGGCTCCTTGGATGAGGTCCCGCCAGTTAGGGACTGAGTGGGGCCTGTTTGGGCCCAAAGGTGATTCGGCCGACCCCCCCTTGGGGGTTCTAGCCCACCTTTGCTGTCCTGAGGCGGGCCCCACTTGTCATTGGTGCTAATTGCTGGTTCTAAGTTGGTTGTCACGTTTATCTCCTTGGTGTGGGCCCATGGATCCATGTGCTTTGCTTGTGAGCCGTTGAGAGGAAACACAGAGTGATCCAATGGATGGATTCCACTCTAGAGTGCCTCTCTTGGATCATGGTCAAGAGGAGAGAGCATGGTGGGCCCATATGGCTCTCCTTTGCTCCATTTGTTCATTCCTACACTCAAACACTCATGGACATATGGAACTAGTTATTTGATAAAGTATGCTTATGATGTGTTTGTTTATCCTTGATCCTTGGATTGGTGGCACCATTTTAGCTATGTAAAAGATGGTCATAATTTGTGCCAACAGTCTGGTCCTAGGGTCAAGCATTGCTTTGATACCAACTGAAACAACCCCGATTTCCACGAAGAGGGCAATAGATTCGCAGTGTAATAAAATAGATTGCGTGAACAATCTACAATATTACCCAGATTTCAGTCGATAGTCATTACCAAACTTCGAGCACAAGAGGGCAATAGAAGGGTTTACATTAATTATTACATCGCCACACTGGAATCAATCAAAGTAGCAACGCGGGCGAAGCGCCGGGATCCTCTCCAAGCCTGAGGCTAGCGACGAGACTCCTAATCCTCCTCCTCATCGTAGTCAACGTCCTGTTCAACACCTGTTTAATGTCTATCAGTACAGATTGTACTGGTGCCACATTCCGCCAATGACATATTTGTGGAATTGGATGCAAAAGGGTATATCAAAAGACCTATCTTTGGCTGTTGGCTTCCTATGCAAGATTCATTAATTACTTCAGTAGTATAAGTCATAGTTTAGTTGTCCAAATTCATATTCCATCCATCCATCCCATTCCATCACACACATCTCACCACACCTCACACTCATTCGACGAGCACACTGCTCCATCAAAGCACACTACCGTAATCATATATCAACTAGGGGGAGAAGAGAAGACACCACTCTCTATCAGCGAAGCATGTCACAAAAACAGGTCCATAGCCGACGAATCGGCTATGTATTGATCGATCAAACCATACGACACTCTGCAGTATGTTATACAATACCACGGGTTCTGCCATCATCGACATCCGGAGTCGTCTAGGCTAGACTCTGGCCGCTTGCAAGCCTAGGTCGATGCCACCCTACCACTCAGCCCTGAGCCAACTCCACGTATCGCACGGGGGCGCTGAGACTGTGAGGCCTGGTAACGGGCCCCGGGGGTTACCAACTTTCTCGAGAGGGTGGGACGCTCTCCCGTACTTCTCTACACTAATCTGCTTACTTCCAAGTAGTAGTGGCACCGCCCTACCAAGTAGTCCGGCCGTCTTCCCCCCCCCCCACAGAGAGCAAGTGGCATGTAAGGTTTCCATGACTCGAGACATTAGGAAGTCGCTAATTGGCCAAGAAAGACATCTTCATCATACCCCATGCCATCACAACATTCCACTGTTCTAAGGTCGCCCTCGGAACCTCCTTTCCGGTCCATTTACCCGCCACCGGTACGATCAAGGGATTGCCCCGGTAGCTCTCCCGGCAAGACTTGCCCAAGGCTCGTCGTCATTCCCACTTGGCCGACATGACCCTCACCGCACGCACCCAAGACACATTAAACACACTCCCCTCTTTCCGGCACCATGTCGGCACCACGTGCCTCATCATCATCATCATCTCATCAATATGTGAGAGTAGTAGTAGTAGTAGTAGTAGTAGTAGTAATCTTATATATAGAGCAAGCAAGTGTGCGTCTATCTTATTGCAGGGTAGCAGGGTAAAGGTTTCGTCAAGGTAAAGGCTTGAGCAAATAAACTACCGTGTAACCTATGCATTGCTTAATCATTCATTATTAGAAATGTAACATGTGAGCATGCGTAATAGGTTCTACGAGAGGGGTGGGGTGTGATTCCTCCGTTGTCGTCACTGAGTTCCTCGTCGTACTCGTAATCTCCCTCCTCAGTCAGTTCCTCCTCGTTCTCTGAAACGAATACGCCAAATAGTCGTGTTAGCGACGTATAGAGAATCACACAAAGAATTATCAGAAAAATGAGAAGATCCAAATGCACACAATCATAGCTCCATCATGTAAAGCTCATTTTTCTGAGAATTTTGATAAGTCATTTGCAATTTTTGGGCTTCGTATGAATTAGTTACGAATTTCCAAAGTTCAATTCAATTCTAAAATTGGATAAATGGATTTAATATCCACAGGTACACGTGTCGTGTACTGATAGGCTGGCTGACGTCGGCATGATGTCAGCATGATGTCACAGTTGACCGGAGTCAACACAGTGGGCGGAGTGGGCCAAGCAGGGCTGGATCTAGGTCAAGTTAGGGCCGGGTCAGCCCTTACATGTGTCAAGCAAAAGTTGCGCCATGTGGCTCCTTGGGCCTCCACTGGGCTTGGTCTACACAGAGGTGGTCCATCGTGCACCATAGGTGTGGGTCTACTGGACCGCAGGCACACGTCCTATGCACTGGGTGCACGCGTTCATGTTCACGTTCTGGCTAACGTGCACTAGGTTCACCGAAGGTGTTGGGTCGGCGGGGTCCACAGGTCAGTCACTTGGTCTGTATGGAACGGGTCCACACGGTCTTCTCCCTTCTCTTTCCCTCCATTCTTTCTCTGCTTCCGGCCGACGACGGCGCCTTTGCAGGTGAACAATCGGGACGACGCCCTGGTGGCTTGGGGTTCAAATTCAAGGGTCCTTCCCAACCGCGCAACCATGGCAGACATATTGGTACGCTTGGTTTGGTCTGTAGGGTCCCCGATCACTGCCAGCGAGGTCAGCAGCGGAGGAGCTCGCCGGCTTTTGCAATCCGCGGCGTAGGTTGGTCTCGGGTTCAAATTGGCGCAGCGGTTAGTCTCTTCAGGGTCACGGGGCTAGAGGGCAATGCGAGTGGGGTCATCTGAGGTCGCCATGGTACTCAGCAGTGGCGGATAGGATCTGCAGCTCGGTGGCGGCGCTCTGGCACAACTGGGTTGGTCTGGTGGGAGCTTATGTGCTCTGATTGGCTTGCGCGCAAGGCATCAACGCGCTCGGTTCAACATGCTAGGTCGTCAAGGCGGTTCACAGGGGCTTTGGTTAGCCCTGTCCTCGTCGACGAGTTCACAGAGCTCGGACATGGCAACGGCCCGCGTGGCCAGGGTGGTCGGGGGCTCATCGGTCACAACCAACTACACAGGGGAACTCAGGTGGTCACGGTGAAGCTCAAGTACTTGTCCGTTGGGCTCGGGAAGGTCTCGTTCGTCGGGAACGCCCATCGCCGCGAGAGCGCGACGATGCCGCTCGCCATGGCAAATAGCGAACTAGCTTCTGTGTTCCAGTGTCTCGGGGGTCCGTTTGATCAGGGCAGGTCCGTCCGTTGTTCGTGTGGTTGCGTGTGTCCGAGGGTCTTAGCCGGTGAGTCGTCCATGGTTTCCCAGGTTAGGAACGCCGACGAGCTCACCCGGCGAGGTCTGCACGCTAAAACTCGAGCAGTTCAGAGAACGTGTACCATGCGGCCGATGAAGTGTGGCTACCGATGCAGTGTCGTGTCGTGGCAGTGCAGCTCCGGAAGCCGTGCAGTGCCGCGCAGCTCCTTGTCGCCGCAGCACCGAGGCACTCCGGCAGCATCTTCTTCCTCCTCCTTGCTTCGGCCCGCTCCTCTGCTTCTTCCTTCTGCTTGGTCCTTCTCCTTCCTCCTCCCTCTCTTCTGCGTTGCTGGGTGCGTGTGGTTGTGCCGCAGCGGCGGCGCTGCTCTAGGGAATCCTAGCGGGCTCGGGACAGGGCTATATAGTCGATGCGGCCATGGGAGCCGGTGAGCTCGGCCGATCCGAGGGCTTGGGCGGCGAGCGTCTGATCCAATGGTTCTCAGGACCTTCTTGTCCTCCAAGTCGAGGAGGGAGCAGGCAAGAGACAGGGGTCGCGCGATCGGCGTGTTTGTCAGAGGTCGTTGGGGCCTGCTGGTTGCCAGCTGCGCAGCGTGGTCCTGCCTGTGCGTCCGCAGCGCGTGAGCGAGCAGGAGGAGAGGGATGACATGGGTGACCCACTGGTCAGCCGGTGTGAGAGGAGGGGCGCGTGCGGGCCCGCTGGTCAGCGTAACGGGGCGAGGGCGCGGTCGCGGCGCACGCGAGCAGCTGTGCGCGCGGTGCTGGGCCCGCGCGCGAGTGGGCTGAGGCGCGAGCTGGGCTGGTTTCCAGGCCAAGCTGGCCTGTTTGCTTTGGCTTTTTCATTTTCTCTTTTCTTATTTCTTTTACATATTGATTCACGTATATATGTGTATATGTATTTGTATGACTTTGTGTGTATAAAATACGTGTACAGGTTTACAAGCTGATGCATACTTGATTATATGTGTATATATGTATACAACCATCTGACTTTATATATATATATATATATATATAAATACATGTTTAATCATTTAAAGTGTGTTTTATTTAGTTCACTTTACTTGTGTTAGCATAACATTGCAAAAGCACTAAGAACCAAATCAAGCATGGTTTAAAGATATAAAGACAGGGCAATTATATTAGTGCAAGTTAATTAAGAAGTCTAGGGTTAGGTGCTAATTATATAAGGAAAAACTAAGTCATGTATAACAACCATCACACATTAGCATAATATATTCAAAAAAATTTATTGGTAATTTTCATGTGTGTCAAATTTTTTAGATGTTACGGTCTCTCCCCCTTATTAGAATCTCGACCCCGAGATTTAGAAGTAAAGTACCCTTCGAAGAGGCCAGGTGGTTGAGACGCCCGCGTGTTGCGAAACATGGAATACGGGGTGTACTCCTGCTAGCTCATCTGGTAGTTGGTATTCATGGAATAACATCTATCACACATTAGCATAATCAACATCAACATCAACATCAACAAAGCCTGTAGTCCCAAGCAAGTTGGGGTAGGCTAGAGTTGAAACCCAACAAGATACCCAAGTCATGGTTCCGGCACTTCAATAGCTGCTTTCCAGGCAATCCTATCCAAACATAGATCTCTAGATATATCCCAAGCTTTTAAATCCCTATTCACCGCCTCCGCCCATGTCAACTTCGGCCTTCCTCTGCCTCTCCTTATATTATTAGCTTGGCTTGGGACTCCAAAACGCACTGGTGCATCTGGCGGTCTCCTCTGGACATGGCCAAACCATCTCAACCGATGTTGGACAAGCTTTTCTTCAATTGGCGCCACCCCTAGGCGATCACGTATATCATCATTCCGAACTCGGTCCATTCTTGTGTGACCACAGATCCAACGCAACATGCGCATTTCTGCAACACTCATTTGTTGAACACGTCGAGCCTTTGTGGGCCAACATTCGGCTCCATACAACATTGCAGGTCTAATTGTTGTCCTATAGAACTTGCCTTTTAGCTTTTGGGGTACCCTCTTGTCACATAGAATGCTAGAAGCTTGACGCCACTTGATCCACCCTGCTTTGATTCTATGGCTAACGTCTGCATCAATATCTCCATCCCTTTGTAGCATCGATCCCAGATATCAGAAGGTGACCTTTTTAGGCACGACTTGACCTTCCAAACTCACATCTCCCTCATCCTGAGCCGTTGTGCCAAAGTCGCATTTCATATACTCGGTTTTAGTTCGACTTAGTCTAAAACCTTTAGACTCAAGGGTCTGCCGCCAC